>JAHREE010000229.1:3400945-3616469 GCA_033628505.1 Tringa tobata
GGGGGGGGGGGAAGGGAGGGGCTTCACATCTTATGTATGTGTTTATCACAAATCTTTGGAAATCATTGTCACTTATGAGATAATTGAGCAATTGCAGTCATATCTGAGCACAGGATGTCCCTGATGTTGCTAAATCAATCCATCAGCTTATTCTAGCACCAAAAGCTTTATGCTCTCATTCCCATTCTGAATAAAATGCGAGGATACAGTACTTACGTGGTGCTTATGCTGTCAGTCAGCTGCTTTGAACAATATAGTGACTGATTGAAAATTACAGGCAGAAGCATTTCTATCTAATGGTTTGAAATGGCAGTGTCACTTGCAATAGTTCGGAGCAGTTGCTTCCTTGGTATAATATAGTATTATCTGTCTAGTTACAATTATTTTAGTTAATGAAAGAAACGGTACATATATTATATTAACATTTATGCCTTATTGCTGGTAGTAGAGATGATATTCTTCCTGAGGCCAAATGGAAGACTGTGTCTTAGAGCAAATAATTGATTTGAGCAAATAATTCATAATGAAATCTTTTATTTGAAGATCTTTCCTGCTTCCCTCATGAATTGCCTACAAATAGATAACTGCACGGAGCTTCAAAGCAGCCATGCAAAATGCTTCTAGAAATTTTTCTGCTTCGTTCCTGGCCTGTAGGTTGGTTCAGGGAACCTGTGACCTGCCTGGGCATGGAGAGGATGTGGTGTGCAGGCAGGGAGGCAAGGAGGAATGTGCAGGAGGGCTGGCAAGCTGAGAGGGAAGCACTTGTTTCCGTTTAGGACCCCAAGCCCAGAAAAACGAAGAAATATTTCCATGTTTGGTTTTTTTGGTTGTTTTTTGTACCCACTGCTGCTGTGTCTGGCCAAAATCATGCAGGGAAACCTGGTGGGAGCACCTACCTGTGGAGGCAGCATGGTCCTGGGCTCTTCTCCTGCTTCCCAAGTCCTCTCTGGGTTTGTTTTCAGCTCTCATGTCAAATACATGGGGAGCAAAAGCCGTGCTTGCTCTGCAGGCCCTAGTCATAGCACATTGGAAGCTGAAGAAAAGGCATACTATTTCCCTAGAACATATATAAGCATAGTCATTCTCCTCCTATTTGCCTTGGCAGAAAGCATCTGTTAAAAAATTAAAGGAAAAAAATGTCATAGATCTTTCTTGGAAAATGTTTTCCCTTTCTAATAAATGCAGATTCAATTTTCTACAGATATTTTTCTGATATGTCAGATATTGATAGATAGTGCATTCATCAAATTATGTCAGTTGCCTAAATTCCTGGACATCTTTTGAAACTATCTTTGTCTTCAATATCTTCCTGCTTAGCAAAGATGAATGTGGGGAATGCAGTCTGCTCATGTCCTTAGGACATGGGGATGATAAATCTTAGCGCTCTATGTACTGGTGGTATCAACTTATCTTTCCTCACATTTAAATCTTTTAGTTTTGCTATTTATATTATTCAGAGCAGAACTGGACACTTTACAAATATTTAAACGAGATGCTTCCTCCACACGGAGGAGGTGTTCTCAGCCTGTCTGCCAAAAAGTCTCTTTTTTTCTTTTTTTTTTTTTCTTTGGTTGTTTAAGAGGGTTTCCTAAACCCCATCTGTTTGTTTGCATATGACTATTCTGCACTCAAAGTCATTCCAGGTGCCACTGTGCTGCTGCAATATGTCCTTCTGAAGCTGGGAAGATGCTGGAAAGCAGCTCATGTGGCCATTGCGCCACTGTGCTATTGAAATCCAGCTCGACTAGAACACCTCGACTGTAGCCCTGTCTTTGACTGTGGCTGGTGAAATGTCTCTCAAGAAAATGAAAGGTCACTTTTCAGCCCAGTGTCTCAGCAGTTTCAGACTAAAGACTCTTCTGAGAAGTGCATAGAGGTTTTGATACCCCATGAAAGTTTTCATTGCTTCCTCTCCAACATCCATTATTGTTTGTTCATCAATTACTATAGTATTTAGACACAAAGACTTCCAATATGTGTTTTGGTTTTTTGTGCTAGTTACTATAATATTTAGTCCTGAGTCTGTGGATAGATATGTTTTTATGACAATATGCAGCCCACAAAGTAGTATCAGTTGAACAGCCAGAGAACCCCAAATTGAGGTTTTTTTTCCCCTCCTCTTTTTCCCCTGTCTCTCTTTTGTGTGCTTCAGCTGTCATCAAGAGCAGATTTCCTGCTGAAAAACAGCAGGGGTGTAAATATATATATTTATATTATGTGTCTATACCATAGAGAGAGATCTCCCATGACATTTATCTGAGCACAGGAGCGGATCCTAGATAACATGCTCCTGCAGATAAATGTCATTACAGATATTAGCCATCAAATATTCTTTATATATTTACATAAAACATTACAATGAGGTTTTAAAATGAAGCCTTACAAGAAGCAGATGAGAACATCCAAAGGAGACAACTGTAAGATGACGTATGTAAAAAATATGTAGAAAGTCATTATAATAGTTTAATTTAGTTATCAACTTATAAACTGTCACAGCTGTTTATTTGTTATATCGATCAAGTGGAAACCATGAGCAGACTAACTCCCTAGCAAATCTTTTTTTTAAGTGTAAGCATAAGAGATGAGGCTCAGGTGAGCAAATAGAAAAAGATGACAGCAGAAGATTTAGAGAAATGTTTGGATCTCTGAGCTCTTCTCCAAGCTGACAACAAAGTCTCTAACGCTTTTTCGTGCACTGGGGGGATTTAGGAAGGACTGGATTGCATTCGGGCGCCAAATCACCAATCTGATTAAGGCTATGGCTTGTGCTTTGTCATCTTGTAAAGGAATAGAACATCATTTGAGTTTCTTGGGAATAAAAAGTTGTCCCAGAGTGAAGGTGTTGAGCTATATTTCCCTGAAGAGGTGGTTAAAGGTAGTGGTTAATCCTATAAATCTGGCTCTTTGTTTGAAAGGCTTGTGGGGGAGTATAGGAAGGCGTGAAAGAGGTGATCTTTTATCCTTCAATGGGGGATAGGACTCAGATAATGTATAAACTGATTTAGTCCTTCCTTTCTTGTTAATAAAGATGCTGTGTTTTTCCCTTTCATTTGGAATGAATACTTCTGAAAATAAACTTGCTTTTTCTTTGAGGTTTAAAAGGTATAGAAATACATCTTTAATGTAGACAAATGGGTATATTTAGTATGCAAAATAATGTATGTTATTAGATCTAACTAGTTTGCATGGTTCTGAGTAGGTGTGAGAATAATTTATAATGTATCTAATTAATCTTAATGTAAATTATTGTTCATGTATTTTTTTTATTCAGGCTACTCTAAGGACACATTTCAATAATGATCTCCTTTTGGTTTCCACCAGCCTTTATTTCATCAATTGTGCTTATTTCCTATTTGAATATTTCAATATATGTTGCATGTTAACCACAGCTCTTCCAGAAATAAAAAGGGCCAATACTGTGACAAATGAGGGTAAAGTAATTTGGGGAAAGACAAGTGCTAATCTTAGGAAAACAAAAGCATTCCTGTAAAGAATATCATGGTGACCAAGGAAACGTTGAAGCACAACGCTATGCTGGTCAGGAGATGATGTCAAATGACAAAGCCTGGTTTGGGAAGCAGCAGTGGTCCAAAATGAGTCTTTAATGATGTCAGAGAGGGCTAATTAAACAGCTTTTTGTGAAAAGGAAAAGAGTACAGCCCAATAGAGGGTTGATAACATGCCAAAGAATATCCAGAGTAACAGGCATAAAATTAGAAAATTATCCTTTCTCAAAGTAGTAATGCTGTCTCTCTCCAACAGTAACCCAAGAGGTGTTGTTATTTAAAGAGTACCATGGTGCAAGAAAAACTAACTTGCTTATAATTCCTTACCTGTTTTAATGCTTGATTGGAGTATAAAGATTATTAGTGAGACTGAGCTCCAAATTCTTGAGCAAAGATCCTTCTCTCTATTCCCAATGAGACGGTATTACTGTGTTTCTTGATAGGAAAAGAATTGTTAATAGAACCAATTTAGGAGCATGGATAATATTTATGCCTCTCTGTTTTCATTCATATTAGAATAGAGATGAAAAACAGACCTAGTATCTGCAAAACAGATTAGGTTGAAATTGCTCTCTGACTTATGCTTTTTAAAAGCTTCTAAAGCTTTAATTAAGAAATTACCTAAGCTGTCTATACTTCTGAAAAATGTGTTTCTGGTGAAGTCCAATGAAGTTGGTAATTGTTAGTGCAAAAGGTAGTAAGAGACCTTTTCCAGGCATCCAATCTATTTTTCTACAGCCCTAACATAAAATTTTCACAGACAGAAGAGCAATCTTATCATTTGTTTCAGGCATGTATCTTAATACATTCATTCATTTGATCTTTTTTCTGAGGTATATAGACTATGTTTACCAAAAATACAAGTAATGTTAGCTTTTGAGGTATTGTAAGTATATATACAGATGAATGTAAATTGTTTACTCTTTCTAGAAGGTCACCATAACTTGTCCCTCCAAGAATCTCTAACATGAGAAATAATAGAAAAAGACAATGTTTGGATTGATAGATGATGACACAGGCTAATTAGGTTGTTCAGAACCTCACTAGAGCTATTATTTATAAATTTCTACCGCCTTGCTTTTCTCCTAATCATTGAAAGGATTTGTCAACATAGATTTCCTCCTCCTCAGATGATGATGATGATGACATGAATTGCAGCCCACAATATACGCTGACAAGACAAGAACTTTTGAGACTGCCTTAAAATATTCTGTGCAACGACTACATTTTTCTAAATAGTGATTTAATCGTGTGGGGAGAACTTAAAAGAAAAACCACAGATTTACTTAGTCTTAACTCTTATTAAATGCATGATTCAAGCAGTTTCACAACTCAGAGTAGGAGTATATTGATGGTGGAATAAATGTGGATATCCCGGTCAGGAAAATGCTCCCTTTTTCACTCACTGTTGGTTACAGACCTGACAAAAACGGTGCCAGTGGCTGCTTCCCACACAGTCCCAGACACCTGGGGATTTAATGCTGCCTGATCTCACATTAGGTCCAGAACAGGTATTGGTGGACTCAACCAAAAAGTGTAGGAGGATGAGGGGGATAACTGCTTGCAGATTGACTAGTGGTCTTCATCCTTTGATACTCTTGCAGGGTCACCTGCATCTTGGGAGAAAG
Organism: Tringa tobata; assembly: GCA_033628505.1. Taxonomy (NCBI): domain Eukaryota; kingdom Metazoa; phylum Chordata; class Aves; order Charadriiformes; family Scolopacidae; genus Tringa; species Tringa tobata. The sequence goes on from JAHREE010000229.1 coordinate 3,406,080, forward strand.
GTCAGGATGCGGCACCTCCCTTTGCACCGGGGCACCACGGTGTCCCAGGAAGATATGGAGCAGGCAGGGCTCTGGGTGGTGGCACACGTGTGTGTCTATGCATCTGTGCTGTTCCTCCTGTGCTTGTTCCCACATACATGTTGTTTCTGTGGTTTCCCTCCACAGCTGACCTGAGCCTGGTGGATGGAGAGGAGAGCTGCGTGTACTTTGCTGGGAATTCTCTCGGGCTCCAGCCAAGAAAAGTTAAAACTTACTTGGATGAAGAGCTGGACAAGTGGGCTCGAACGTGAGTACACCTTCGGGAATGGGAGATGTTAACCTGTGCTTCGTTTTACTTTGGGATCTGCCTTGGAAAGGCCTGAATAGAATAGTGTGTTAAAACCCCCACAGGCCTGGAGTAAAACTTGTTCAGTGTTTCCCTAGCACTGTTTATATCTCCTTTAAAGATACAAGCAGTAAAACGGGCAAAGAGAAACTTCCAGCTGTGATAACCTGGGCTGTGTGTGGTGGCTCTGCCTTGGTTCATCTGGAGGACCTGCACAGTCCACCCCAACCATCTCCACCCCTTTGCTATGTGTGTTTATACACAAGATATGCTAACTCATTTGGTTACTTGCTGCTTCCTGCTGAACGTGATTCAGTTGCAGGCCCTGTGTTTTTCTAATTAGTATTTTTTACTGCGTGTGATTCACCCTGCAGGCCTTGCAACGGGCAGTTCCCCTTGAAATAGCACCGAGCGCAGGTGGTGCTGCTGCCAGCGCTGGCAGGTTTTTTGGCTTCTCTTGAATCAGGTCTGTATCTGACAAGTTTATTTTATCTAGAAAGAAGCATTCCTGTCTTCTCAGGAGCATCTCAGTGAGGAGCTGAAGGTGGGTCGCAGTGAGCTCTGCCGAACGGAGCTGATGTAGGAGAGACAGGAGGACAAAAGCAGGACATGTTTCAGCGTTGCAGGAAAGGGGTGTTGTCATCATAGCAGATGGGAAACTTTCAGATATATGGGGGGTAAAAAGGTTTTTTGTTTTTTTTTTTATATTATATTTAGTTTCCATGGAGAGCTTGTGCTTTGAGGTGTCCAGCACCTACCTGAGCAGCTGGAGCAGGAAAGGAAAAAATATAACTGAAAAACAGGGAGCTGAAGGTGGAGAAGGAAAATAACATGTAGACGAGTGAGCTAGGAGAGAGATGAACACTTTTGTAGGATGTGGGATATGAAGGGAACAGATGTGGTCTCATGGTGAGAGAGCTGAGGAAATATGGGGAGACAGAAGACGAAAATCTAATTCTGCAAACTGGGTGGCCTTGTTTTAGTAGAAACAGTCTAGATGGAGGCTTCCCAATATAAATGTGGAAACCCTGTAGCTGTTGTTTCACTTGTTCATATGTGAATGTCGTGGGTTAATAAAAAAGGCTTTACTGTTTCCTATTTATTGCTTGTACTCTTATAAGTGAGGAGAAGGTTGAGAATGAATGGGAATGAATGTGAACTTTGGGAACCACTCGTTCCTCCTGGTTATTCGTTCATTCAGCACAGCGCTGCAGTTTCTCCAGTCATTTGAAAAAAATTGCAACTCTGTCCATTTCTGTATGATTATCCTACTTTATCAGAGAAACAGCTGAGCTCTTTCAAAAGGTAGAAGTCAGATAGCAGTCTTATCTGTTAGAGCGATGCACTGGGAGTACAAACATATTGCGGCTCCTTCTCTGTGCCTTTTTATTGGTTCCCTTCCATTCTTATATTTGTCTTTGCTACAGTGAAGGAGGGGGGGCGGTTCTGTTTGTTTTGGTTTGGTTTTTTTTTTTTTTTTTTTTTCTGGATGGTTATAAAAACCTGAAAGAAAAGGGTAGGGAGCATCTTCAGAAGATCAGCAGTGCCTCCAGTAGCTGTATCTAAGGGGGAAATAGGTCTGAACGTGATTTTAAGCCATCAGAAGAGAGGCAGCAAAACTAGAAAGGCTGTTTGCCAAAAATACAGCTTGTCCCCAAACACCTTACCCAGAATAAATCAGAAAAGTTTAAAAAAAAAAACACACCAAAATACCAAATCCAAACTAAACCCAACAAAACCCCAGAACAAAATCCTTCTAGCTGCAGGTGTACCTACAGCAAGTGAGAGATTCAGAGTGAGGTCAAGCTGAATTTAAAATGAGCAATGTGTGTTTAAAGAAGCTGATGCGTGGGATCGGGTGCTGGGGGCTGCCAAGGAATCGATGATTGGAGATGCACAAATGGATGTTTTTATTCCAGTCACCAAGGACAGCTTAGGAAAATCCAGTCTAAGGCAGTAGCTCTTACCAGCCAAAGACTGTTGAATGGCTTGTGTGTTGGCAGCGTGGAATTTAGTGGCTGTGCCTTAGATAAGTAATGAGAATCTAAGAAATGGCGTGCAAATTAGGTACATCCTTCAAGTCAGCAATGATATAGATTCCGACTCCCTTATAAATTGGTTTATCGCATTTTCTGTTTGTTGTGTCTTGGGACTCATCTCAAATAGCTACTATACTTGTCTATACTTGTCTATTTAAATGGTTTTCAGTGCTTATGGCTGATGGCAAGAGTGAAAAGGAAGATTACCAGGTAGCTGTTGTCAAGGGCAGGGAAGCTCGTAGCTTTAGCCCTGTGTGGTGATGACAACTCATCAAAGTAAGGCCTGGAGAGAAAGGGGCCTTTTCACGTATTTCTTTCTTGTTGTGTTCCTGCTTACAGTGTCACTGTCCCTTTTTCTCCTCCCCGCCTTTAAATGGTGGGTTAGAGCTTTCTGCTCTTACATCTGCCTCCCACATACCTGTTCTGATTTTGTATTCTTTCTTTCCACGTTCCTCAGTCCTCTTTTTTAATGCTAACGTACAAAGACTAGAAATTCAAGCCACTGGTGTTCTTAGTATGAACTAAAAAAGAGCCTTTGAGACCTTATCTGTCTTTCTGTTTTGATTTCGGCTAAATCCAAGATTTACTGAATGAGGGGCAAATAGGGATGAAGAGTTGTCTCTTCCATGCTTAACCTAGGGTTAGCCAATAATCCAGTTTTTTTAATCTAAAAGACCAAGGTTGAAGTGATTCTTTTGGTTGGATAAAGGCCAATAGGTGCTTTGCAGTGTCTTGTTTTCCCTTTCCCCCGCTGCAACTGTTTAAACAATTAATGTATTTTATGGAATCTTTATTGCATGTGAACATACTCGCTGCAGCGGGCAAAGTCTCACACGTCCGAGTAACTCATTAAAGTGGAACTATTAAAACAGGAGGGAGTCTGACGTAGCCGGCTGTTATGCTCTTGCGAAGGGCTGGCAGGGTGATTAGGGAGTGGAGAACCTGCTGAATGGAAGTCTTGAGGATTAGAGTTGTTTAGTTGAGTAAAACGAAGACTGAGAGGAAAAATGATTGTTCTCTGTGAATGAGTGAAGGAGTAAACGTGGAGGGGAAGAAAGGAGCCACTTATGTGAAGTAACACGCTGGCACAGTGAATATAAACTAACAATTAATAAATTGAGGCAAGAAACTAAATATGTATGCATACTTTTAAGCATTGAAGCAGTCTGGCAACAAGCTTCTGACAAGAATATAGTGGACAAAAAGTCCAGGTCTGTGGAATGTTGTATAATATAGCACCTGTGGTAGGAAAGGACTGTTTTTGGCGAGTCAAAAGGTATTTTTGGTTCTATGTGCTGAACAAATCCTGCAAGACATAACACTCCTGCGAGCAGCAGTGCAGCTTGGAGGGACTGGGTCATATTCTGTTTGACAGGCCCAGTTCTCCTGCCATTCGTCAGGAGTCACCTCTGCATTGTGCCTTTCAGCAGCTTGTATGTTAGAGCTGTAAATGCCTTGGGTTTAACGCCCTGGGTTTCTTTCATTTTGCCTTCAATCTACTGCTCCATACAGTTCTCTTTCCTTGGATATGTCTTCCTTTCTTTTGGCTATTTCTTTGCTTGAAACCATCATCAAAGTTAAGAGTCTGTATTGGCTCATAAAACACCTTGCATCATTTTTGGCAAAGAAGCAAGAAGGAAATTTCCACTTGAACAAGATTTGGATGAGCGCAGAAGATTCCTGAAGCTGGCAATTAATTTAAATCCCTTTTGTAACCGCCTTTGAAACCCTGGGATCATATCAGAAAATGTGTTTCTAGCTCCCCCAGTGAGCTTTAAATCAACCAGACCTCGGCGAATAAAATGTGGCGTTGTGATTTCTTGCCAAATTGAAAATAAAATGGTAGCCGACTAAAAATTAATTTGCTCAATGAGAAACTCTCAGAGTAGTTTAAGAAATAGTTCTGTTTGCATGATGCTTTATGATTTGATGGGCCACGTTCTGTATTCATTAATTTGGGTACCTTGATTTAAGTCTCTCTTGCTACCCAGGGTGCAGTGGAAACAAAAGGCTATCGGTGTCTGAGGGGAACGCCAGAAGCACTGTGGTTGTGTCCTTAAAGATTATTACCCCCAGTGCCTACCAGAGCTGAGAGAGGGGTGGCGTAATATACAGAGATATAAATTCTCTGAGGCAGAGCATAGAATTTTACAGCCTAAGTGTAATAGGATGTATTGTGCCATCAGCAAAGGCTACAGAGTTTCATGTGATTAAAATAAAAAAAGGGTCCAAGAATATGCCTTTAACTACCATTTCAGCTGCAATAATTTTTGTCTCTTGGCATTTATATTGGCCATCAAGAGGGAGGCAAGCTGTAAGCTGTGCCGTAATAATAATAATAATATGAATAATAATTAATGCTGCCTCTCCCCTCTTTCACTATACTTAAATTTCCATGTTTTCCTCTCAAAATAAAATATTCTCATGCCCAAAATTTCATATCTGTTTTCCTGATAACTTGGAAACTTATTCTGAAATTTTGTTAGTTCTGTGTGCTGGAGAGAGCTTTCATCAGTAAATTCCCATTAGAAGGACACTAATGGCTATAAAATCAGAGAAAGCTAATGAAAGAGAATCCCATAGGTACTTAGGGCTTCTTTTTCCCATCTTATTATGTTCGCTCTCCTCTTTGAGAAATGCAGATCCCCTTGGGCTGGGAGCCACTGAAAATCTTTGGTTTTTCTTTTTATTTTAACAGTCTGTATTATCCCAAAGTCCCTTGATCACTGTATTACAGTTAAGAATAAGAGGGGAAATTAGCAATAAATGTCTTGCTGTTTGTGAAATACATTCCACTGTCTTCAGGGGACACAGCTGCATGATGGCCTGATAGAAGGGAGGAACTTTTAGCACTAATCCTGCCCCTTACCGCATTGTCTCCCCTGCCCACCTACTGCCTTTATTCCTCATCTATGAAATGGTCTTGTAAATGAGTGCTATTTCACACTGCCTGCTTTCTGCTATCACGGTCTCATCACAGCACAATTCTGAAACTGAGAAAAGCAGTCAGCTAGTGTACAGCGACCTTCTCGGAATTAGGGATCGGGATCCTCCTTGTCGTCTGTGTGGGTTGTACTTGTGGAACGTGGGGAGGTTTATTTTACCCATAAGAGATGTTCAGTGGTACCTGTGTCCTCCTCCAGCTTCTGACCTAAACTAGTCCAAAAGCAAATGGTATTTCACAAGCACAAGAGGCACGAAATGGTTAAGACAAATTGTGCTTTTAGCAGCAGTTATTTTTTCTTTAGGACTGTGGTTCTTTTTGGAAATATACTTGGGAAGCGTGAATTGGTCCCAAGTCAATCAGAAAGGGTCTGACTGTAAAACATGCAGGTAATCTTTGTGGGAGACAGAACGAAATTCTCCCTGAGAAGGGAAAGTAGGAGGTGAATAGGGAAAACGCAATCTTTTAAATAGTCTTAAGCATGGGGGACTAGCTGGTTGTGTCTCATATGCCTTCCTTTCTCATGTCTTAATCTGCCAGACATTTTCTTGTGATTTTGAGTGAACATTGTGGGCCTGTTCTTCTTTAAAAGGCTTATTATTTGTTGATTTTTTTTAATTTTTTTTTTCAATTTATCTCATCACAGCCTTTTTTTTTTCTCTCTACCCAGTTTCCTACTGGCTTTTTCCCTGTTTTGAAACAGCTTTGTACTTGGTTTGCCTCAGCCACATGCAGCCTGCCATTTCTGACTCCACAAGTACCCCGTGGTGCTCAGCAAATATGAAAATCATCCAGTGTGAGATGGAAGCCCAGAGCAATGTTCCCCTGGATTAGCACCATTATTACTTTTCTCAATCTGCCTTCATTTGCATTTAAATCTGTGCACTACATACTGCATGTTTAAGAAACTTTGCAACTTTTTATTTATAATATGCATGGCGGTTACCTTTGTAGTTTACTTCCCTGTCACATTTGAAGCAAAAATTAGTTCAGAGCACTTAATCCAGAACTGAATGTACATATCTGTCATCTCGGAGTAGTGATGCATTCAGGTTTAAGGTGCCCATACGATCCACCACAGACAGGAACAGTTTGCAAAATAAAGTTTTTAAAAGCCCTCTGTCAAACCAAAAAGCTTTATGCACACTTAGATCTAGAACAATTTGGCAGGGAGAAGAGAAGCAATAAAAATTAGCAAGCAGCTCTGTTTGGGCAGGTGCTTCCCTGCATATACATTAAGTACCTGCTGGTTTATGCGGAAGGGTGAGTTCAGACAGGAGATTCAGGAGGATACAAATTGCTTCTGACATGAAATATCTCTGTCTGGGAGCAAGGCAGTATTCAACCCTGCCATCCTCTGCACCATACAATGTTAGAAATGCTAGAAATGCAGGTGGAGTAACTCTGCAGGGTGATCTCTGCTCTCCTGGTGGTTTATGAGCTGGGGATAGCGGGGTGCCATCCTGCACCGGCCACCACCGTGCCTGTCCCCAGAGGCTTCTTCTACCCATCCAGCCACTTCCAGAGAGCTTGTGAAGAAGGTATCATTACCTTTAATTTTGAAGGATTTCTAGAGGAATTTTGGGGGTCAAAATAAAGTTTTCAAGCAACTGAAAACCTGCCAGAAACCAAAAAATTAATTGCGTTTGCTATGAGTTCTATGAGCGCTATGAGGCTGGATAACAGTGCCCTGCTCAGCTTAGATGAGCCTCCTCCGCCAAACGTGGGGTCTCCAAACCAGGTATGTTTCTTAGGATTGACCCAAAGGGAACAGAACATGTTTTTATTATTTGCCTCTTCCTTTTTCAGAGGTGTTCACGGCCACTTCAACGGTCAGCGCCCATGGGCTTTGGCAGACGAGTGCATCCTGGACTTGATGGCAGAGCTGGTTGGTAGGTGTGAACTACAGGGAAAAATCTGCCTCTAAAAACGAAAACCATTTTCTATTTTCTTTTAAGACTCAAAGTCCTGAAATTCTGTAACTAGAACTTAGTTCCTTGCATTCTTTTGTTTTAAAGTAGGTTTTTTGACTGCCTTGCAAATGGGCTAACATTTTATTTCAAAGCTGCATGTGATTTAAGAGATGAATATATGAGATAATATATGAGCATATGCATATCACGAAGATAATTGCAGCAAAAGGTTTCTTGGAGCATCATAAACCACTTGGTGTAACACGTGAAGCCTTTTTAAAGGGCACTTGGCATCACAGATTCTCAGTTTCTCTCCTAGAATTGAACCAATGAACTTTCCCCTTTGAAAAATTATTTCTATCTAGACATTTTCTGCTTTTCTTCCTTTCCCTGCCACTAAATCCAGCCTCATATTTGAGAACTGCTTATGTCAATGAAGCAGATAATTGGGACAGGACCTGTTATTTGTAAGTTCCCATTACCCTGCTGTACCCCTTGAGGAGTCTGCAGTGCTGCAGGACCTTGGCAGTAAATGCATCTGGTTATTCTAGAGATTGAGAAGGAGCCCCGGAGACTTCTCCTGGTGAGTTTTCCAGCCATGAAAGCAGTCGTCTGAGGCTCAATGCAAATTTCCTCTATCGCTTCTTACTCTAACCTGCGTGTAGTCGTTGCAATAATTTTTCACAGGGATTTCCTTCAGAGTTGTTGCTGTCAGAGGGGGGAAGATAAGTGATCTTGGCAGGGTTTCTCACAGACCCTTTTCCCCCCAACCCTTACAACCATTGTCAAGGCTAGGTTAGTAGATTTTAGTGAGATTTGGCCAGTATTTCAGTTTAGCTGTCAATACTGACTGTCTGAACTGAATTATCATGTGCTCATTTGTGCCTTCACCAAGGAAAAAATATTACAGTTAAGTTGACCTACTGTACACTAGATATTGCCTCATAATTTCTCCTCCAACTATAGACAAGTGTTCAATGAGAAAGTTATGGTTTTTCTCCTTCAAGAGAGGCAAATGGGGTCTGAACTGGAAACTGAGACAGTAAGGAATGTTTCATGACAAGTTTATTTATATATTTATAAATAAAGTCACTTCCTGACTTCTTAATGAAATTTCCAAGTAGCTAAAATACTCCAATTATTATTGGAGCAGAACAACTATATGAAAATATTGTTGTAGTTGGTCTACCCATGATGTGAGCAGTAAGATAATACAAATATGAGTGTGGCTAGGTTGGGCATTACTGGGCTATGCGGAGCGATCCCATCTGCAGAATGAAATAAAACCCAAAATGCAGATTGGTTGTTCTGATTTTGGAAATTGCAATTGTAGTACCTGGTATTGCTCAGGAGGTTAAGAAATTACTTTTCTTGCTTTCATTATGTTCAAGGGCAAGCTCAGTACATTCATTTATTAACTATCATAGAACATAAAAATGTGAGAATATAAAGAAATGAGGGGTGTTGAAATGCTGAATACAGATGATTTAGGTATTTCTCTAGTTTGACTAATCTTTCCTGGCAAGGGGATGTTCTCATTCTGGTAGGGTATAACTGGGAAGGTGTGGTCAGGTGGGGAAATGTGACTTGACGCAACTGGCCCTATGCATAGTAAGGGCTTTCAACTTGGAAACGTTGAATTTAATTAACTGGAAGGCAGAGAATTTCTCTTGCATTTTTTGAGAATGGGAGCGTATCACAGAATCACAGAGTGGTAGGGCTTGGAAGGGACCTTTGGAGTTCATCCAGTCCAACCTTCTGCCAAAGCAGATTCACCCAGAGAAGGTTGGACAGGATCATGTCCAGGTGGGTTTTGAATATCTCCAGAGTAACAAGGTAAGACCATTGGTGTTCTTTCCATAACCAGGAGGGAGGGACAAGATCCCCTAAAGGGCAACCGGAATTATCATCCTTCTCTGCATCACCTTCTGTGAATGTCTGCCACGGCTCTGTTTGCAAACCATAGGCCCCCATGACCCCCCTGCAGGGTGTGGGACAGGCTGGGCACTGACCTCCTGCTTGTGCCGAGGTCACTTCGGTCACCGCTCTGGGCTAAGAGTCATTGCAGAAAGCAGGGAGTCAGGCTGGGACTTTTTTTCCCTTAGCCATCTGCCTTGTGGAGGCTGCCAGCTCAATGTGTATTGTAATATTTGTTTAACTAAAATACATATTCTGGGTGTAAGGAGAGGGGAATGAGAGCTTTGCTTAAACTACGTCTAATTGCTTTTCAGTCTCCTTATTTTTCTTTTCTTTTCCAAACTTTATACCACACTAGTGCTTCTTTTTTTTTTTTTAAACCCAAATGCCAGACATTGAACTTATTACAATTGTATTAATTTTCAATGTATATTTTAAAGTTTTCTATAAAAATTGTGACTGAGGTCATCCTACTGTTAACCTACTTTTGTTCTTAAAATTCTTTACTGGGAAGTATTTCATAGTTCTGTTGTTTTCCTCAACGGTAAAGGACATGTTAATATTATTGGTTTGGATTTTGTTCTCCAGGATTTTGGGGGCTTTGTTTAATTGAACAATAAAATGTGGTTTGGGCTCATATCTGACCCTCAGATTCGGATGCCAGCAGGGTTTTATTTATATAATAACCTTACAGCTTTTTTCAGGACCTAGGCGAGCAATTCTGAGAATGCAAATTAATTAATATTTCCCAAATAATGGAGGCATTGTAATAAATTCTGATTTTTAAAATTGTAGGTAGTAGTGAAAATGCTAAGTGAATAAATGCAGGAAAAATGTTACGTTAAAATGCTCTCTACCAATGTGATATTTATGATTAATTTTCCAGCAAGGTAAGATACTGAGTATGTATGAGTTGAGTGAATTCTAAATTTCTGTTTTTAGTGAATTTAATGTAAGAACATAAACAGAATTTTATCCTGTTTTTTATTCAATATTTAATATGTTATGGAGGAGGAGGAAGAATTGTTATTTTTCACTCTAAGCAGTAGTAAATAAAAGTTCTCTGGTGAGATTTATTCAGGAATGGACTAAAGACTGTAAACTATCTTTGTCCGTTTAATGGTTTATAGTGCTATAACACCTTGCTTATTAAATGCAGTCACACTTTCTTGTTCAATGAAAGTTACAGTAGTAAATACGTTGTGAAATGCAAAGTCAAGGTCAGTGGAGGCCAAAGCCTTTTTTGTCTATGCTCACGCCGAGTGGCATAACGGTGGTGACGGTAATCTCAGCTTCTCCTACCAGACTTTATTAAAACATTACAACCTTGGCAGGATCACCTTCTGATGGAACAAGATTAACTGTATGGCTGCTGCTGTACAACGTGCTCCGGCAGGTCTCTGTTGAGGGAAGACTGAATGCTGAGCAGATCTGTAGTGACTTTGAGCGATAAGGATTATTTGAAATAACCAAACTGTTTTCAGAATTGGGGCCCTTAGCCTTTTCTTCAATCATGTTACAAAATGGTTTTTACTTCCTCTGGTGAGGATCAGGCTCCCGCTGCAGTCAGAGAGGAGAAGGATGGCAGTGTCTGCCTAACGCAATCATAATTGTCTCTGAAGTTGTACTTTGCAAATGCTGCTTCCTTTTATTAAAGAGGAGATTTATCAAGCAGAACATACAGGTTTTAGCCTGTCTTGGAGATATGGTATAAAGTTAGGAAATAAAGAAAGCAAACATAATTTTGTCTCCTGTGTGCTGGGTCTTTGAATATTGTAATAGGTTAATTGGATCATAGAAAGGTTGCTTTCTGAAACGCAGTGCAGGTTATAAAGGATAACAGTTTTCCAATGACACGGATGAGGTTTGTTTTGTGGGCATGAAATTCAATAATGGAAAGCTTTTAATAAATATATAATTTACGGAAGACCAAGACTTACATGACAAATGTAGTGTCATATTTAATTTGGGATGCTAGCATGCAGCTAAAAGTGATCTACAGATTAACCATTTGTTTTATGTGGAAATGGTACAGCAGGCAGAGGATTGCTTGTGCAGAAATTGCTGTGAAAGCCACAGATTTCATGGAAGGAGCAGAGGGAGAAATAAGAACAATACCATTTCTTGATGCTATCCCTTTTTTCAGCCTCAGGAGTTCCATTGAAATATTAAGACTGCAAATAATACTGTTTTGAGCTGCAATCACTCTCTCTTGCTGTCTTCTGTATCTGCAATAGAACAGCCACAAGGTGACCTCTTCCAGCAGCATGGAGCCTGCAGATGCAATGCTATCAGAGGGAAGAAAAGAAAGGAGAGCAGTTTAAGTGAGGAAGAGAGTGTATTTTTCCCTACGAAGAACAAGGGGTACTTATATCTCTTCCCCCAAGCTTGATGATGTTCCCGGTGTCTGAAGGAGGGAGATGTCCCTGGAGGGACATCTTTTTCCTCCAGGTCATCCCCAGGTCCTTCAGAGTTACTGACAACTATTGACGCATCTTTCTGTCCAATCCTTGGAGAGCTCAGCAACATGAAGAAAGGCCCTTGAATACCTCACTCAGAATGGTTCTTGGCTTTTCCTGTAGTGGCAGAAGCTGAGGCCTGCTTGGCCAGGATTTATGGATAAACCCTTAATAATAGATTCCCATGCTCTTTGACTGCATGTGCTTGTATTGAGTTCAACCCATAGCTATGTCTTTTTCCAGGGCTGGCAAAGTAATAACTCCATGAACCTAAACTCTGGGAAATGGCAGGAGTGTCTCTGTGCTCTTGTCGCCTTTCCCCCATATTGGTTGTGACTTTGTGTGTCCTACAAGGCAGGCCCATGGGAAACCCAGGATTTGCCTCTCCGTTTCTTGTGGCTCCCTTTACCTTTTTTACCCTAACACTGCGTTTTCCTTTCCCCTTTATCGATCTCAGGAGTGCCTGTTGCCCTCCTTGCCTTCTTACACTTGTCTTCATCCCTCTCTGTCTGCAACCTCTTTCCATCTGCAGCCAACTCCACTTGTGGGGTGATGACTAGGGCAAGGTGCATGAGCGCATCATCCAGTTGAAGAAGACTCTCAAAGCACTGATTTGTGTCAAGGGTGAATTACTCCTTTTCAGCAACAGACATCAGGCAAAACAGAAAGAAACAGGAATTGATTTTCTCCGTATCTCAGTGGCGCCCTGCCCAACATGCAGTCCTTCATCCTGCCTAAAACCTTTCACCAGTGGTTGATAAGGATTCGGGAATTTGTTACTTAATACTTCGTAATAACAATTAGTTATTAGTCCGTTAGCTCTGCCCATGATTAGCTGTAGCCAAAAGGCATCTGTTATTAGCCTCCTTGGAGCTATGTGGGTTTGACTCCTTGTTAAGTTGCTACAGTTGCTACATTAATAATGGTCTGTTATATTCAATAGGCCAATTTTGCTTTTTTTTTTAATTTATTTTTATTAAGGATGAGATTTAGCTTGACATTACAGTAACCACTTACAATAGATGATTGTCTCAGTATGTTTTCTGACTTGCTTTGCATATAAACTTATGACAAAAATAAGCCTGCAAGTCTTGCATTGCGTGTAGTCTTCTGACCTGATTTTTGTCTGAGGTATTAATGATAATAAATCCACTGGTGGTTTGCCGGGAAATGGAAATACTTCACTGTTTTTTGTTTTCTGAGGCTGACCTGAAAAAATAAATATTTTCCTGCCAATGTGGTGTAGTGAGTCAGACAAGAAATCTTTTTGCTTCACTGTGATGACACCTCAAATGTTTGTTTACTTTCCAGTCTTTAGAGAGACATTGACTGAAAACATACTTTTGCTTTCTTGATACCGCACTAGATTTCTCTGAAATTATAAAGAAAAATCCTAACCATTGTTTTTTTTTTAAATTATTATTATTTCAGGAGCTCAAAGACATGAAGTAGCCTTAATGAATGGGCTAACTGTTAACTTGCACCTCCAGATGGTATGTCTTTACGAAGTATATTTGATGTTGTGTTGATGAATGTTTTTTCCTTTTCTTTGTCAATGTAAGCAAAGTGTTTTCTGAGGATCTCACAAAGATAACGCTGGATGATAACCTAACTTTTCTTAAGCCTTAGGAGTTGTACCTTGAATAATGCTTTGGTTTGTGCAAGACCTGACTCTGCTTAATACTAAAAACTGGACAGAGAAAGATTTTTGAGGAGTCTGTAAGGGAAGTTTGAGCTGTTCTCACGTGTGCTACATGTCAGGCCTCAGAGGGGGGACCTTATTATTTAAGAAACGTTTCCAAATAACTTCTTAAATTTGAATTTCACGCCAAATTTCAGAGTTAAAGATACAGGAGCTCAACTAGGAGTAAGACAAAGCTGTCATTTCAGTCAAGCTTAAAATGCAGTTGCATGCAAGAGGTGGCATTTTGAGTCATACTGTTTTATATACACCTTGAATGTGGTAATGCATCTAACTTTGATTTTTATGAGATAGTAGCATTATGACATAAATGTGGTTTCCCTTATGCTTGGGTCTCTCTGTGGTTACATACAGCCTGTCTCTGGTTCTCTAGTATTTCAAAAATTTGGTTCAACTAAATGAAGATGTGAAGCTTCATTTTGTGTGGCTCACACAGAAAAGATTTATCACTCAGAATTAATAATTAAAATTAAGAAACCTGAAGGAGGGTGGGATTGGGGGCTCATCACAAGCTGGTTTACCTGGCTGCTCTGCCCTGCATTAGGTGCAATGCAGCCAGGCTTGTGCCACACAACTCAGGCACACAGCCCATGCTGAGCCCCGTGTAACCACCGCTAGCATTAAGAGCAAGGCTTGGGAGTCTTCTCCTAGTCCTCTCAGGATGATCACAAGCCCATCTTGCCTCCAGGCAGGGGGCCAGAAGGAAAGAACATTCAACTTCAGGTGGTGAGATGGTTGAGAGACAGGTCAGAGGTCAGAGAGGAGGCTTAGTCCTTTGGTCAGGCTTATTTCAGAGGAGGGGAGGATTTAGTAGCTAATGTTTCAGGGTTGGAATGGAAATTCAATTCCTTTGCACTCTTCAGCTGCTGCTTTTCCTTGTGGGATGGAGCTGGGTGAAATCCCAGCTTCCCCGGCCGCAGTCAAAGCTTTGCCATCGATTTCTGTAAGTGCAAGTTTTCACTGCTGGATTTTTGTGGCCTTTGTTATGGATATAGGAAATGCAGTATTGTAACACTTTCCTACTTTGATAAATGTTATATGGACAAAGAAATATTTGTAATTTCTGGGGGATTCTATGTAGTCTGCATGAAAGTAAAACAGTCTTTATTAAGTTACATACTGGGAACATCTCTCATATCTCTGCTTAGATACATTTCAACATATCTTTTTTCTTTTGTTCTTAACAGCTATCTTTCTTTAAGCCTACTCCAAGACGTTATAAAATTCTTCTAGAAGCCAGAGCCTTTCCCTCTGACCATGTAAGAAATTAATATTTCACCGTATTTGTATTATTAATCATATTTTTCCAAAGAATATCAGTAGCCTGATTTGAATATTTATTAGCTCATCTTGTCCAAGTAACATTACAATAAAAAAATCTGTCAGAAGCTTTTGAGCTCAGCATATTTTACAGATTGTAGCTTTATTCCTTTTGTTCAAATAAAAAACGTTACAAGAGGAAAAGATTGAATGGGTACATTGATTTATTAGTCTTTTTAAAGACATTGAGAAAACTACTGGCCTAAATCAACAGAAGTTGTAAATGTTTTATTAATTCTTGTTGCTGTTTTACTTTATGAAACCAAATCAATACAAACTCACAACATTAACACTTATATATCCCCAGACAGAGATGGAAATGTTTGTTCTTAGCACTTTGGATTACTAGTTCAAACATAATTTGTCTGCTATAAAATAGCCCGTGCATCACGTCTTAGAGCAAATTAATCTTTGGGTTTGTGGCCCACTGCTACTTTATCATCAACGCTGTAAACTCATGGAAATTGATAACAAATTTGATCTCTAAGGTGCGATAAAAATAACTCAAGCTACTAACAGGTTTATTTGTAATGAAGATGACGGCACAGATGTAGAAACCTCAAATTGCCTTTATTCTAAGTAATGTTCATACTAATCCCATATTTGTTCCAGGTGTGCTTGCACATTTGGACTCCATCTTCTTAAATTTCTGTGGCACTTTAGTTAACAGTCTGTGCAACTGCTGTCACTTCAGTTCCTGTCATGTAATTTCAAACTATTTTATAATATTATTTGATGATTTTTTTATCCTATCTCCAGAACCATTATTTATTGATAAAAATCAGTGGGTAGAATTTTAAAAATAGCTGGAGAGTTTAGAGCTCTCATTTCCTCCCAGCTGTGCAGCAAATCTAAGACACGAGAGGAGTATGGGACAATATGTATTTTCTGGCCAAACCTCCTTTGCAGTGACAGCAGTGCACGTGTGACAACCTGGGGTTTAGCATGTGCTACCAAGCAAAGTGGACACCCAGGACCCCTGGAGAAGTGATGTTCAGTCTTCTCCGTGGCTGTTATCCATGCGGGCTTTGCTTGCTGGCATGCGGTAAAGCACATCCTCCACCACATTTCCACCCTCATTCTGCTCCGTGAACTTATCCAGTAGGATTTAGGCTTTGACTTTTATCCTTGCTGTCTGATGACGTGAATTAAATTCTGATCTTTTTCACACCAAAGGAAATCTAGAAACTTTTCAATGGAGTTGGATTAGGCTTCAAAGCATTAATTTTAGTGAAAGGCAGGCATCTGAATCCCTTTTCTGAGGTTCTGATGTGTTTTCCTTTTTGTTGTTTTGTCATGTAATTGTGCTAACGTGGTCTGCATGGAAATCTCTTTCAGTATGCTGTTGAGTCCCAGCTTCGACTTCATGGACTTGATGTGGAGAAATGTATGCTCATGATGCAGCCACGGGAGGTTGGTGAGAAATACGTCAGTTCTGCTTGCTATTGCTAAGGGCAGAACCATATTTCATAGGAGAGTAGTCATACATTCTCAAATATTCTAGTGGCTGCCTGCAGAAGTTATAATCTTTTTCTACTAATGCTTTTAGGTAGAATTTGTGAGTCATGTGTTCTGTTTCTGTGTGTATTTTTTGGTATTAGGACCCATTTTATAATTCTCTGGTTCAACCAGCGCATTTGCCTTGAAGAACAACAGGAAAAAAAAAAAGTTATTTTCATTCTTTTTCCTGCTTGCAAAACCTGACAGCATCCTGAGAGAACTGCAAAATATAGTAGCTCATTGAGAAACCCAAATGTCCTTTTAATGTCCTGAGGTAAGAGATTGCCACAATGCGAACAGCACTGTGTCTGTATCAGCACAGACCGAGGGAAAGGTCTGCTTCGGGTAATATGCAATTCAGATTAATTTGAAAGACTGCCTTGCTTCCCTTTTGCTGTACTAAGAACTTTGCCACCTAAGTATAAACTGATGGTGACCTTTTGCTTCTGAAATCTGAGTCATCTTGTGAGTAAAGAGCCCACTCCTGAACGCTTGATAGATTTGCAAAGATTGTTGAGATAATAACAGTTACTTGCAATTCAACAATCTTGCCCAAGCCCTTTTCAGTAACAAGTCTAATTTAATTCTAGGTTTTCACTGCTTAATTGATCCCTAGGTGGTGGTATGTTTTACATGATCCCTTGCTAGGAAGATGGGAGGGGGACGGGGCAGTAATTTTCCTATAAAGAATCAAGAATGAGCAGGGTTTTTTTGTGTTTTTTTTTTTTTGTTCTGTTTTGGTTTTTTTGTTTTGTTTTGTTGAAATTCCTCTATATTTAATGATCCCAGGTTTGGGGATTTTTGTACTTTTGATGATGTGAGACTGATTGTTTTTGAAATATAAATATGGTAGGTTTATAATAGCTTCCTGTGGGATACGAAGTTTATCAGAAAAGTACAGAGTGAAACCAATAGACAACTTTCAAATCTTGTGGGTGTCACAAATTTGAGATGCCACATAAAAATCATTATATATGCTGTTTGCATCAGGATATTTTTTTTTACTGTAAATTAAAACTGTCTGAAATATTAAAGAGTATGAAGCATACTAGAATATGAATTGAATAGACTTTTTATAACCGGCACCTTCAAGATAAGTTTGCTAATGTTTTTTTTTTTTTTTTTTGAGGGTAACTTACTCATAGGCTAGTTCATAGCACTACCTTTGTATATCATTACCATGCTAAGGATTTGCTTTTGATCTCCTTATGCAAGCAGCACGGCTCATGGTAAAATATAGATTATGAAATAAGAAATGACAGTTTCATTACTGCCAGAGTTGATGTAAAATGTGTGCTTCAACTTTGTTTTAGGGGGAGGAGACCTTGAGGATTGAAGATATCCTTGCTGTAATTGAGAAGGAAGGGGACTCTATTGCTGTCATTCTGTTCAGTGGGGTGCAGTACTACACGGGACAGCTGTTTGACATCCCTAGAATAACAAAGGCTGGCCAAGAAAAGGTAGGATTGCTCCAAACCCATCCTTTTCTCACCAATTTTATATCAGCTTTCCTTGTGGAACAAAACAGCACATGTGGAAACTTGTGGGACTCTGATAAAAAGTAAAAGCATTCTCTGCCCAGATCCTGCGGGGTCTGTGTGCTGCGTGAAGAAATAGCCCTGGAAGAGCGATCTTGCAGGTGTGACTTAAACCGTATGGAGAGATAATTCATGACTATTAACTTCTACAGGGATTTTCTTGAAGGATAGAATTTCAAGGGGTTCAGTGGAGAAAGGAGGAGGAGGTAATCACAGCTCTAATCTCTCTTTAAAAGTTAGTCTGCGTTAGATTTCTGCTTTTTTGGCAGACATCCATGATTTTCCTCCTCTCCCACAGCGACGCTGTGGCAGTTTTGGCCCCTGGTGAGGTCCCCACGGAGCCAGCAGTGTTCAGACTCAGTGGATCAGTTTTCCAGAGACAGGCACAACGTGGAGCACATCAACGTCACAAGACGACAGTAGTCTAGTGATGACTCAGCCTTCGGAGCTTGCAGGCAGTGTGCTCTGTGGACATAGCTGTAAAACTTCTTTAACCATCTCAATTGCCTCAGGAATCTGGCAGAAAACAGTTTTTAATTAAGTCTTCTTATCAACAGGAGGTCACAAGACTTTCCGTAGGGGCAGTCTTTTACTGGATGTACCTTATCTCATATAAGATTAAACCACTCAAGGATAAACTTATTTAGTATCACTGGGTTCTGGCAAACCAGCTAACTATTTATATTTGATGTTTTAACTCTCTGGAGAGGTTCCTGGCTCACATCAGGCTATACATCTTCTGTTGCTATAGGTTTGGCAGTGGAAATTTTTCTGGAGGTCAGGGAGTAAGTTATGCTGCTGGAAAGTGATGGTAAAATCTCCCCTGGGAGAGCACAGCAGGTGTGAGAGCTAGTGCAGGGCCTGTGGGATATAAAAAGGGAATGTTCTCACAGAGCAGCACCTGGCAACAAAATTGGTCCTGAACACAGTGCAAAACAAGACTGACTTCTGACATGGATGCAGAAAACTGAGGAAAAAAGAAACGGGGGGAGTCAGCTGCAGGGGGAAACGTGTCAGTGCTCCACACAGCTCTAAAAGCAACACCTTCTTGGTGCCTTCCTTGAGGGTCTCCCAGTACTTTGCTGACCACAAATAATCAAGAGGCTAGGCTCAAATGTTTGAAAGGGAAGATAGGTTATTAATAGGACAATGCCACCCACTGCTCTGCTCGCTCTGGCTCCTGGTGGCAGTAGAGCTTTCATTCAGCCACCAACGCCTGTGTGCCTACAGTGCTTCTTCCCCAAAATCTGCTCTGTGATGTGTCTGAAAGGTGTCTGAGAGAGAAGTTTTTCTTCTCCACTGTATTTATGAACAACCTGGGAAAAGCCTATCAATTTACCACCCCTCTGAAGATGCTCTCTGGGCTGTGGGTGTGTGGAAATGGTGCACTTTCACTGAAGGCTATAAACTACCCCAAAGTGGACGAGAACCTGATTTCTGGGGAAAGTAGTCACTGGTAGTTCATTATATGGAACAAAAATGGATTTGATGTTTATATTATCTGGGGAGACAGTCAGGACTTGGTGGAGAGAGCTTAACATTTCTATAAAGTAGTGCAAATGATAATATTAACTCGGGGGTATGTTCTTCCACATGGATATACACAAAACCACCGCAGACTTATACAGAGACTATATTGTGTTACTGAAGAGCAGAGCAACTTCTCACAGCAGTTCAGTACTTCAGCAGGCGCTGATAGATGTCAAAGGCCTGTTTCTACCTGTGTGCCTGTTAGAGATGCCATAACATAGAACTGAATCTCTTCTTCCACAAATCTTTGAAGAGCGGGCGGGAAAAAAAAAAATAATATTACCAGCATCTTTGTGGTTAGAGCACATAGGACTGGCACTCAGGTAGATTCATGACTTAAAATGTCATTACTGTATTTAAAAAAAAAAAAGTAATTCAGTCTGCAGAACTGCTGGAGAACCCTTAAGGCTCGAAAAGCACCAGGCAGCCCTGTTTCTATTTCCCTACTGTCAGGTTCACTCAGCTCAATTTCCTTATGGATTCTGCCCCCCTGGGTTAAGTCATGTTTATATGTTCATAGAAAACCAGGATGTAATATACTGTTCCACTACACTTAAACATCTGCATATGGCAAATATTTGCTTGAACTGCTACAAAATCTGTGATTCATGAAGAGTTTGCTGTCTTAAAAGGTAGTCCTGTACCCTGCTGCTTCTTTTGGTTTCAGGGCTTCTCATTAGCAAAAAGCCCAAAATGTTGGATCTTCAAAAGCAATTGGCTCCTCTCCTGTGTTCCCAGGTCAGAGCTGATGTTAGGAGCTGAATTTGGGTTAGAGAACAAGAAAACAACTGCTGAACCAGAGTCATTAGCATCTATGTAATGTGCATAGGGTTAATTTCTGTTTGGTGGCATCCAACCAGTCCCTGTCCCCAGGCTCACAAGCTTTCAGGACAGTAAGTGCATGGACTTAAAGACCATATCTTCTTGAAGAGCTTTTGGACCTGATGAAATCAGGATTTTCTTATTCATAACATATTATCACAGAAAGGCTGAAAGTCCTTTAAAATATATGTTGAAAGAGGATAAACCTGAGAAGTCATGTTCAAAGCAAAAATGTAAGGCTCCCCTTCCCAGTGATGAAGGGTGGTGAATGACCCCATGCTCCTGAACAGAAAATAGGTTGAGGAGAGCTGACAAGCAAGAAAGTCAGAAGGGGAAAATACAAGGTGGAAATGTCATTTGAGAAGAGGAAGGGGAAAAAAAAAATAAATCACTTTTCAGCCAATGTAGGAGAGAGAAAAGTCCTACACGGATGATATTAATAATTCTTCTAACGTACAGTTGAAATAAAATGTTGTGCCCTATCAGGTTTTGGCTAGAGATTTGAGCTGCGAGCTCAGAAGGTCTGGAAAATGTCCTAAGAATCTTGAGGTCAATCATTTATGAATTAAGTTACTGATTTCCTTTTACATTTTTTAAGCCAATTTCCTAAGTTCTCTACGTACGTTAAGATTCCTCCCAGAGTGAAAGCTCTGCACATAGACAGCTTCATTAAGTCATTAAATATTAAATGAACTAAATTAAGCTTGAAAAATTACCTCAGGCTATTTTTCCATCTTAGGTCTCTCAGATAAATCAAAATTACTATGTATTGTGTAAGAGACTCATCAGCAGGCTGAAGAGGATGTAACAGTTTTCCTTGTTTCGTACTTTTGAGCTTGCTCTAGAGGATGGACGGGGTTCAGTCATTTTATTCTTCTACAAGCTAAGAAATGGCTGACTTTTAGGAGACCCTACCTTTCAAATACAATTTTCACTTCATAAGTTATATTGTACTTTCCACTGACTCTGTACCGTATGTAAAGTATTTTAATCTCTTGAGTCCCAGTAGGAAGAGATTTAAGATCCTTCATCTTCATTTCTTTTCCTGTCTCTCTTTCTAAATGTCCCAGCTTTGCTGGTGTGAAGCTGTCATTTCTCTCCCTCTCTCCAAATGTCATTGTCCATGCTGAGTTGTTACCTGCTGGTTATCAGCAGCTACCCAGACACTTTGCAGAAATGACTTTTAGATGTTAGAATAAAACGGAAGAGGCAGGGGAGAGCACATGTCCTCTTCTTCACCCACAGCAGATGGAGAGCTCTGTTTTCCCCCTAGTCTGGGGAAGCGACGTTCCCACACAGTCCTTGTTCTGCGTGGCTTGTGCAGGGAGGGATGTTTCAGTTTGTTTTACTTTTTCCCATGCAATCTGTGTGGTTAAACATTTGCTGTTTGTGCGACTCGAGTGCCAGACGCCTCCCCCAGGGAAAGCAAACCAGCACCACCCATCTTGCAGATGACGACTTGAAGAAAATGGTGTGAGTGGGTGTTTCCGAGATGATGCAGGAAACCTGCCAGCACTGAACCCAGATTTTCAGGCCGTTCCTCATTAGTAAGTTAAATACTGCCCAGCAGGATTTACCAACCAAGTTCAAAGCATTGGGGAGCAGTGAAAGCACTTCAGGAAGATAACCCTTGGGTGGCGTGTCAGTGGCCATCCTGTTTGCGGGCTACAAGCCCAGGGCTAGGATGCAAGCTGATTTCTTCCAGTCAGTGCCCAAGGAAGTTTGTGTGTGTTGAGGTTACAGGTATAGGTATGGCTATGGAGCATCATTACACTACCATGACTGCGAGGGCATCCAGCCTGCTGATGTCCTGAGTAGCCTTGTCCTACCGCCCATCTACTGTCTTCTCGAAACTTGTCATCTTGTGCTTGAACATATTTTTTTAGAGAGTTTATCACTTATCAACAGGGAAAGGGCAACTGAATTGAACACAGGACTTAACATAGAATTAAATTTCTTACAGGCTTTTTTTTTTGAGTGACTATTGTTTTTTTGTTTTAATTTTGTTAGTGTGCTGTCAGACACATACACTCTGCAAGACTCTCAGTATATCGTGTTATCCCTCATTTCCACTGCAACCGATGAATCTGTCATACAAGTTCTTCAAAAAAGTTTGTGTGGGACGTATGTACAAAGGGATATCTGTAAATGTTTAGATCCAGTCAACTGAATTTCTGAAGTTAATGCCTTAAAACCCTATGAAAACCTTCTCGTTCAATAGCAGATTTGCTTTAGTTTGCTGTAGCTTATTTCTCTGAACCAAGGCCATTTGGTCTCTAAATGAGAGTGTTCCCATGGGCATTCAGTATGCTTCAGCTTCTCTGCATCAACTTCACCATTGCAGTTGATTTGTCCCTGCTAAGACAAGCCACCAAGAGTGTGAAGGCTAGACTATTTATTGGAACTTTGCTTCTGTTTAACAGCAAATGTTCAGATCGTGCAAATGCTACGGCAGTGAGTTTTCTTCCCGTTGTTTTGGAGCAACTTCTCAAGCTGATAACTTCCCTAACACGTCCAGTAGAATTGGCGTGTCACATCTTAAAATGCTGCTTCATTCAAATTGTTATCTAGTTTATACAGAAGATTAAATATATCAAAGTACCATTTAAATAATTTAGCTAAGGCTCCCTTCGTGCAAGAAACAGCAAGACACTCTTAAAAAAAATCCTTTGTTTTATTATTGGACGTTGATCTTTCCAAAGCCTGTGCTCTCACTCTTATTCCTACCATGCTGCTTGCAAGCAGGCTGTTTGTGTTTTAAAAGCAAAATGCAAAATAGCATTACATTTGTAGTCCAGGCACAAGCGGCAGTTTTATCTCTCTGGGTTTAAATAAATAGCAAAACTTGGAAGAACTTTTTAGTTTAAAAATGCTGCCATCCAGTGGTTATTTTGTGTGTAAAACTGCTACTTTTTGATCTATACATCTGTGGTCCTTTTATGCTTTTTCCCACCCCCCACTGCCCTATGCAAATTGTGATTATGACAAATACAGTGCTTTTCACAGAGAAATGACAGAATCGTTTTGTAACTTTTTAGGGGCAAGTACGCAAGTCCTTAAAGATCAGTGTGTTGCACGGGCTGCTACCTCACGCGTTTGTGTTCCCAAAGAGTAAGCTCTTCATAGTTTAAATATCAGGGGCGCCTGAACTATAAGCACATAGTGGAATGTAATTGTCCATGAGAGACTGGCATCATTATGTACATTGCTATTTTGTCTCTGCCTAGAGCTTGTCATAGCATGCAACATGCATTCGTTATTTCGTATACTTATTTCAAGTGATTCTACTTTACTGCATGAGAAAAAAACTATAGGAATTGAAAGCACATCCAAGAGTCCTTGAAGACAAACCTATAAAATAATTCATGATTTCTGCATGTATCTATGGTATAGAAAACTTGTTTCTAGTAATAACTCAAAACAGATGGGACTTAATAGCATGCCTATATTGAGAGCAAGTAAAGCTCTAAAGTTGTTTTTTCAAAATAATTTTATAGTTATGATTATTTTGATAAGTAATATATTAATTATCTCTTTCCTGCAGGGTTGCTTTGTTGGATTTGACCTGGCTCATGCTGTGGGGAATGTAGAGCTTCATTTGCATGACTGGGGAGTAGATTTTGCCTGCTGGTGCTCCTACAAGGTAAAATAGATTCCTTGTTTGAGACTATTTTCCATAATGTCACTTATATGATGGGTCAGTGAACAGGTCAGATGAATAAGAACTGCACCTGAACTGATCAAGAGTTGTCTGAATCTTTTTACTGGTTACAATGCAGAGATGAGCACTGAATTTAGGGGTGGTTTTGTTACGAGAAGTTCCAAAAGATAATAGTGGCAATGACCTGCAAGGTCTTGTGGATGTGAGGTGGGTACTAGTGTTGGTTAATCATCTGCTCTGAAGCATAGTGAGCACAGTCGTCACAGTATCAGAGGCTTCTTATTTCCCACACTGAGGTGGTCTTGCAGCTATAGGATTTTCTTAAGTTGTCCCTAAATAAGAGAATGTTCTTGCCTAAACTTAAATAATTTCAGATCATAGAACTTAGTTCCTTTGACTTGTCCTGAGATTAAGAATCAACAGGTATAGTCAGATGAATTGTTTGGTGACTTTGCTGTATGTATTATGATATGGGACTGTTTCAGCCATACTTCAATTTTCTAGTCTTTTGTCTGTTGGACTTCCAATATCATAAGTAAGCCAAGGAAGATATTTTTAGAGCTAATCTGAAAAAATGTATCTGCTTTTACCTACTTCAGCAGTTTGAAAAAAATGCTAAGATCTCCAGTTAGAAACCACTAGAAATGTTAATATTGGTCTGTTTTATAGAGCAGGATGAGGGAAGGAAAGCTATATTTTACAGATAATGAGCATGACTTGTACATGTTGATTTATTATTTGCAGTATTTAAATTCCGGAGCAGGAGGCCTCGCTGGTGCCTACATTCATGAGAAGCATTCCCAGAGTATTAAACCGGCGTAAGTATATTTCTATAATTAAATAAAAGGTGCTGTGAAGTTTAAATGGGAAAATATCTTCCCTTTGAGTTGAAAGTGAGAAAGTGTATAGATTCCTAGTCTTAGATTATGGCCGTCTGTATCTATGTATGTATAGATGCAGAAGAAATTCCCTGCTTCAAAAAAAGCTCATTGGGCTAATATTTGTTACTTATTGCATCAATGAAAAGGGTAGCACAAGTTTAGATAATTTGGTTATCTGACTTTTTACCTTAGATGGGTTGCTTTATGTTAATTTTAGTGAATTTTGAAATTGTTAATGTACATGTTCACATCTTAAATGCATTTCCTCCTTGAAGTCTGCCATCAATTCTTAACTAAATATAATCATTAAAGAGAATGCTTATAATATTAAAAACAAGTAACCTGAATCATGCCTATGAGACTGTTTAATGTACAGAGGCTCTTTAATGTCTTCCTTTAAAAACGGATTTTTTTAAAATCATTGAAGTCTTTGGTTGGTGAACAAAATCAAAGACAATTTCAACTGTGTGTCTAATAGCTCTTTAATACTGGCATGTTTTCATTAAAATTATATCCACTGCTAAAGCTAGGAAGAATTACATGGAGATCTGCGTTCTCAAAGACTGTATAATCCATGAAAAGCTGTGCTATCAACTGAGGTTAGCTGCATTAAAAAAACCCCAACCTGTTATTTAAAATGTTATATTACTGTACTCTATGTATGTATATTAAGAACAGTAGGTTTAATACTTTTAATGCACTGACAAATGTAAACATTTATTTCTGGCTATAATGCTTGAAGAAACTGCTGGCACTTACTTTTATTTTAGCTTGAAGAGGGCGAACTAAATCAGGTTTTAGAGAGAAATAATATTATAATAAGCAGCTTCACTGCACTGTGTGCTGGTTTCAGACTGTCTAGACTCCCAGGAGATAACAAAATAACGCTGATAAGTTCTTCTCAGTCACCCATATCAGAAAACTCATTAGGATGACATATGACCTGTTGTGAGCCGATTCGATTCTCACATGTGAACACTGGCAAAATATTCTGAATATCTGGATAGTACTTCTGGAAATTTGTTGTTTTCTTTTTTTCCCTGCTTTCCTGTTAGCTTCCCGTAGGTGCAGGCACTGCTCCTATGGCCAGACCTCTGGGCCTGGCTTTGGGGAGCTGGGAAGATGCTGAGCAGTGAAAAAAGTGTGAGCCAGCTAGAAATCAGAGAATAGCAACAGGAGGAATGAATAAAATCTCAAGGACTTTGAGTCTTTTTTCCTCTTTGACGAAATTTTGGAACTTCTGTGAGGGTACTAACTTGGTATTGTAGCTAAGAGCTTAAATTAGTTTTTCCTGAACCAGCTTCTTCATACATAGTCATTAACTTGTGTACTGAATCTGGATACTGAATATCTTAAGTACAATTGCCCATATGAAATAGGCTTTTTCAGCCTGGGGCCCAATTGAGGATATAATTCCAAACTTCCTGCATAGATCCTTTGCATTATTTAATCATAGTTATTTCATATTTCTTGAGATTTGATAATCACTCATCAAATTGTTTGTAGTTAATATGCCCCAGTTGTATTACTTTCCTTTCTTTTCCCCATCAACCAGCCATTTCAGGTCTCCAAATAAGGCAGTGAGACAAAGGAGAATTTGTCTATGTCAAAGTATTCAATTTTATAGCTGATTTAAATGCAGAGCAATTTGCTGTATGTTGTACAATCAAATAGAGTGGAATTTAACTGCTCTGGAAGTTGCAGGTTTTATGTTGTATCTAAAAAGTCTTCGGCTGTCATCTGAATCAAGGATGACACCCAGTGGCCAGACAACTTCATTCAAAAAACAGAAGCACCAAACACTTTATTTCTTTGCATCTCAGCACACACATAAGCAGGTAGTTAAATTCCCATCCAGCCGATATCCTTTTGTCATTTAAACCATCTGAAATATTGTTTTTAAGTCCTGGCCAATATTATGCAAGTCACTTTACCCACCTATATAGATTTCTATAATTTGAACATCCTTCATATTTTCTGCAAGCTATTGACTAGGTAGTTATTTTTATATCGAAATAATGTATTGTATTTTACTATAAAAAAAAATGTATGTTCTGATCATAATTCAGAGAGGCAGACGTTTGCCGAGTTTTTTTTGCCTGTTACTGACTGATACTGGGGCAAAAAGGAATTATTGAAAATCAAACAGCTCAATCCAAAATTTCAATTTTAAATCCCCATGCCCAGATACTGTCTGTCACAAAAGGCACTTAGGTATTTTGCCTTAACTTCTCTTAATTCCACAAGTATGATTTTGTCTATGCAGTGTAAGCAAACAGGGGCTCGCATTGTAGCTATGAACGATTTCAGACAGTTCCCCCCCAGCAGCTCCATCCAGAGCTTGCTCCCTGGACAACAAAACACTTACTTGCTGCTGCTTTCTTTTAAAATGCAACTTGAGAAAGGTTTATGAATTTATTTAAGAGCCAGACAGGTATTAATTTATTTAATACCACCAGCAGCTCAGGCCATGCCGAAATTGCTTTCTGCTTGGAGTATGCAGACTGGGGTTGTGGCAACCTAACTGCCAACCTACCCGTCCCAAACCTGGTGTTATTCAGTAATACCATGTCACATCCCAGCAGACAAAGGCAACACCAATCCCACTTCTCTTCCTTATGGTTGTTCAAGCTTCCCACAAGAGTTTTAAAAGCTGGTAATTCACCAACTTGGGAAAGGGTTTAAGCCCAAGAGAAAAGTTTGATCCTTAGGTCCCATGGAAAGTTGGAAGATGGAGGCTACAGACAATGCAGTCTCGTATGTCCCCTTCTTTTGTGTCACTGCAACACCATCCCGCACTCCCTGGCTTACTAGGGATAGTTCTTTAATTCACTGCAAGGGCTATGGGTCTAAAAGTTACATGTTGTAACCATCCGAATTAACACTTGGACCAAGTACGTTGGGTAGTCCATTGCCAGTCCTCTATCGTTCTTCCTAGAGCAGTAAAACTGAATCAATCTGACATATGGGTCTAATATATCCCTGGTCTCTCATGATCTCACCTCCTTTGAAGTCTCTTTTAATACTTGAATAGCTTTTTTAATACCTGCTCTATATATCTCAATGCAATATATTCTTGACTAATTGTGCTAGAGTGATTTCTCTGTGGGAAGGTTGCAAAAAAAAAAAAAAAAAAAAGACCTGGACAGAGCAAATCTATGAAAGACTATTGATACTGTTGGGTCAGTGCAGGTTGATCGTATACTACCAAGCTTCCACATCAGTGCATTTATGTTGTGTAGGGTAGGTTTCCAAGACACAGAGAGCACTAAGTTGACCTACTAATACTGAAATTTTGCTTGACTATCTTGTTGGGTTCCAGAAAAGTTTTGTGTTTTGTTTTTATTTTTTTTGCTTCCCTTGTTTCTCAATTTCTCCATTTATAAATCCAAAAATAACTAAAATCTACCAATCAAGTTAGCTATAATGAAATGTGAATGTTTGTGAGCACGTGGGTTAGAAGGTACAGGAGAAGTCAGGTGGTCATATTAGAGTATCTGCAGCTGTAAACGTGCAGAGTTCAGCTCTGCTGTCAGCTGGCATAAGGACAGGAGGGGACAAACTCAAAGCGTCCTGAGATAGAAGGAAAAAAAAGTCCTAGTCAAATCCCTGTAAGGAAAAAGTCAGGCACAATTTAAAAAAGATGAAAGGGAAATAAATGTATGTAAAGCAGCCAGGAGAATAACAATAAGCCTTGGCAGAGGATTAAATGAAAATTGTACACAGTCTAGTGTTTAAAATGAAAGGATTTATCACGACTTAACTTTAGCACAGGCTGGCAGCAGGTAGAGTTTAAAAATAAAAAGTTTGTGTGATGTGAAGAAATGCTGTATGTGCAGGAAGCCACCAATGTCCAAAGAGCTTGTCGGCTTTTACTATAGGATTTAAAAAAAAAAAGTATCAAAGAACAGGAAACCAAATGATAACTATTTCATACTAGCTTTGAGAAACCCAAGATATCTTCAGACAACTTCCTCATAAACAGAGCTGAGATATCAACCCTTTCTCTTAGATCACTTTCCTTTTTGGCGTCTTGATTCCAGTGAAAATGCTAGAGCACAAATAGCTTCTTTTTACTTCTTTACAGAGACCTGCAAAGCTTTTTGGTATGTGAACTTTTAACCTGGCATGACATAAACAAAGATATGCTATTCCAGCTCCATGCATCTCCCCCCTTCCTATTTTTCCCAGGTGCTCTGTGTCCCCACCCTACTGCAGTGCAGCCCCTCTCTGCCCAGTGACTTTGTTTTATAAGAGGTTGCTCAATCCCTTCCAGGGTTGGTAGCTCCAGTTGAGTTTTTCTCTAGTTATTTTCTTGAACTATGGGGAGATACCACATTATTCCTTTTTGAATTAGAGCCACATAATCCCCAAACTAAATAGCTGAAGCTTCTCTGAAACTGCTGAAAATAATGTAGCTTTGGAGCAATGTGAGTTGGGAGCAAAGGACAGTCATAAAAAAGATTGGGAAGGTTGTTTTCTATCTACTGTTTTAGAAAGAGCTAAAGCTGCTCTTGTTTAAAATGGTTCTAGGAATAATTGACTAAGATGGTCCAACTTTCACTTGATGCTTGGAGTATATCAGCTCAGAGTATCTCAGAAGCACTGAAAGTTTTAGCAGAACAGAGCACCCTGGCCCAGATGAGGAGAGGGTCTGCAGAACAGTGTGGAGGCTTCTAGGGAGCAAGGTGGACAGTAAGCGCTCACAGATGGAAGCGTACACGCTGCTGTTTGCAGAAGGATTCATCACTGGTCCTAGTGGACTCAAATTATGGACTAACATATGGATAAACTATTCATGGAGCTCAACACCTGCCCCTCGAGTGCATAAAGTATCCCGTACTAAGGTAGAAAAGAACTGTTTCTTTGCCAAGGAGATGAGAACAATTTAGCTCCTTGAGCTAATTTAAAAACCAAAAGTTAAAACCTCCCTTGGGAAGAAACTGTTTAGGAATAAAGGCATTGGCTAATTAGGCTTAATTGCATTGTCTTGGGACAAGTGATTTATTACGCCAATCTAGACCCATGATGGGCCTGCAGGGGTGTGTTCTCAGATTCACCAACTGAATGGCAAATATCCAAGAGCATTTTTTAACTTTGGAGTGAGTCTTTGGGATAAAAAAGAGGTTAATGTGCATTCACATCATCTATTCCCATTCTCGTTTCTTCAGCTCTGTGCATCCTTTTATGTGGCTCCCATGATTGTCTCCTTGTTCTCTGTCAAGCATTTTCTCTCTACTTCTTTAAATTCTCCTTTGTAATTAAGCTTTATTTTCAAGCAATCTTGCTTCTTTTCTCATTATAAATGAACTTCTCACTCTTTTCTCCCTGAAGGTCTTCCCCTATATTTTGTCATCTTTGCCCTGGTTAGATTTTAAGGTCTTTGAGGGAGGAGCTGTATGCCTGCTTGTAAACTCATAGGACTTTGTATGAGTAAATGTGCTGTATATGCATCATCTATATTATAGTCAGAGTGAACGTGAAAGTAATGTGCTGTTTTCATTCCCTGTGTGTACTCCCATGCTACCTAGGTGCTTAACTCTTAGTTTGGAAAACTCAGATGTTAAAACGGGGCATGTTGAAAATCAGAGACATGGTTCCTGTCAAATTTCTCAAATATATAGAGTATTGTTTTTAAAAAACATGATGGTGGACTGATTCCTAAATTTCATGCCTGTTATCAAGGCATCAAAATGCTGGGATAAGTGGAGATATAAGTCA
The DNA here is from genome assembly GCA_033628505.1 of Tringa tobata. Lineage (NCBI taxonomy): Eukaryota > Metazoa > Chordata > Aves > Charadriiformes > Scolopacidae > Tringa > Tringa tobata. The sequence goes on from JAHREE010000229.1 coordinate 3,436,352, forward strand.
ATATAATTGGAGACAAGTCAATAAAAGCACTCAGCTTCTATGAGTCATATCTTCTCCAAAATAGTTTTTATAGTATAGGTGTGTTTGGCTGCAGACACCTGAGGACATCTTGGGTGCAGATTTGAAAGTTTTATATATGTTTAAATCTTTGCCTGACAAGTTGCTCTTTCTTTTGTCCAAAACTCCACCAACAATATAAAGTCATTTAAAACACGAAGCTTGTCACAGCCTTTTTTTCAAAATAGTTTTTATTTTAAGGCTGAGCACAGTCAAATTCTTGGAATAGGTCTTTAATGGTATTCCTTCTTCAGTACTCACTCACTAAACTAGTGAGTTTGCATCTTAGATCTGAGGAGATTCAAATTTCTCATGCACTTCTCCTCCAGGCCCACAAAATTGGGACATACACCACTTAGTCTGCCATGGCCCCTTCCCACTCCCAGCCTCTGAAACGAGAGGGAGGTGGCTTCGTTCCTTGCAGATTCAGTTTCCCATCTGCTGCCTCTAGCTTTTCTCATCAGATGGTGTAAGATACAACTGCTTCAACACATGAAAGGAACCCAACAGGCTTAGCCTGATGGAAAGGTGAATGTAGCCTGGGGGCAACTCTTGCATCCCCGTTAACTAGCAAGGAAGAGATCCTGGGGCTCTCCTCAGAGTCTGTATGGTTGCTGTGATATTTTTTTCCGGCGCTTCAAAGGACGAGTGTTGTTAGCTGCCTGCTCTTTGTGCCTCAGTTTTCCACTTTGAAACAGGTAGTTTTGAAAGCACTTGGTTTTGTCTTGATTTTCCCCAGTAAGAGAAGGCTGAATGAACTTCCAGAGATGCAACACTCAAGCTGGTGTCACACACCTTTAACAAAATGCAAAGAAAGACTTCTTTACCTGCCTTTTTAATTAGTGACAGAGACAGTATTTACCCTTTTATACTTATCTCAATCTGTACATTTCTGTATCCACCTCACAGAAACCTTCTCTCTTAGGGAGGAAAAGGTTTATTTTCCACAAAAAAAAAAAATCAAGTAAATCTTCTGTCATTTCCACTAAGAGCTAGTTTACCTCAGTGCAGAAATGTGCTGGAACTAATGCTATGTTGCATTTGGGATTTCCTACTAGCTGTTGACTCACTTTCACTATTTGATCATTTTTCACTTTTTTCTACTTCAGATTCCTACCTTGGGTACTTTCTATGAAGCTTTCCTTTTAAGATTCTCAATTAAAGCTGTAGTCTACACATGTCCTCTGAAAATGAGATTTGCTCATGCTTTTGTATTAGTTCATTAGCCCACAGTGGGGAATTGTTTCTAATTTTTCCTTACTGAATGTGCTTCGAGATCCTGGTATGCCTTGAAATTGCTCTATGCTGAAAGTACCAGCAATAGACATTATGCTTCTGTGCCATTAATACAGTTACCTTTTTTTCCCCTGTTTAATGTCCCCTGGAGTATATTCCTGTAATTGTCAGTTACCAGTTCAGATGGGGTCTCCTGCACTGCACGTCTCCCAGAGCTATTCGTGTCCCTGTCCTGGCTGAATATCTCTCTGGCTTTAGCCACAGCCCTGGGATCACACATACAGCTCATATTGTGATTCATATCACAGCCAGCACCTGATTCAAACCATAAGCATTTTAAAAGGTAATTGGAAGGTCATTACCCAGGTTAAGGAAATAATTCAGACTCTTTATTACTTGCAAAGTTGGTTTTCTGTGCATGAGCACCGGAGGGATTTTGTATGGGTTTTCTTTTTCACTTGATTTACCCCTGGTGGGTTTTTGTTTTCACTTTTTTCATAGGGTTTCTGGTTCTCATACAGCCTATTTCTCCCAGCTCAACCTTCATATCTCCAGTGCTCAGCCAGGAGAAGATGGTCTCACCAGGGTATAAAACTTCATATGTTTCTTTTTGGTCTCCCTTAGTCAAATCTATATTATCTTTACCATTGCTGTGGGCAAACTAGATCATTTCTTTTGCCCTTACCCCAGCTCCTTTCTTGGTAAGCTCAGCAAAGCAAGTCCACAGTCTGCTGTCCTTCACTTCTTGCCCATCTCCACGCATCTTTGAGTCGGGAGCTTCTTAGAGACCTTTGTGGCATACACTGTTTCTTCTTGCCTGCTTGCTTTAAGCCGTCCTTCCTCTCACTTTCTGTTTGTGAAATATTTATTTTCAAACCTGTTTGTTACTGATGGCAAGTTCTTGCCATCACAGTCACTACTCTTCATTTCCCATTGAAGTCCTTGGCGATGCTTGCTGACAGGTGCCTCTTGCTGCCTCCTACTGCATGGAAATTAGAGGGCAGCTAGAGCAACAGTTTGGGTATGGGACACAAATCAGTGCTCACTTGTGTCTGAAGAGCAGTTTCCAGTGAGCTGCTGAGAAGGACGCTGTAACCCTCTCTTATCCCCTTCTTTCTCTTAGTTTCTCAGCATCAAATCAGGGAGCTAATCCTACCAGTGCAACTCTTTCAGGAAACTTGTGGGTTCTTTCTGTCCCATGGCATGAAAAACAGCTCAAGTGAAGAATTATTTATTAATTCCTGTAGCTGTGTACAATTAATTGAAAAAAAAATCTAATAATTTTCTAACCTAATCCAGTTTTTAAGCATCACTCTGTTTTCATTGACAGTTTTCTGACTTGACTTTGTAGAAACCCATTGTGAGCAAGTGGAGAGAGATTTGATCAGTGTGCATTGATGGTCCATGCTGCAGATACAGTTAGTTTGTGACGTGAGAATAAGCTCGTATAAGCGTCCTTATCCGATGGCTTCTCACCTGCTTCTGCAGTGAGAAGAGCTTGGGGGCTTCTGAAAGCAGTGTTGGACCTTGTGACAAACATTTGACATAAATACATCGGACTTTATTTCAAACATTTGACCTCGTGTCAAACATATTTTAGGGCCCAAAATACAGGTAGTTTGTGATACTGAAAATCAGAGCAGCTATAGCCCTGTAAAGAAAGGTCCCCAAGTCACTTTTCTCTCAAGTTCTCTAGTGATGGATGGAATTTCAACTTTTCAAGGAGGGACTCCTTAAAATAACTGTGAAAAATGTCCATTTCTATTCTCCCTTGTTGATTTCATGTCTTAGACTCCAGCTTAATAAACTCCATTTGAGTTCTTTTCTCCTTGAGTATCACCTAGTGTTAGTAAAAGCTTTGTAACAAAACTACTGGATTCTGTAGCAACTCTGCTGGCACTTAAAACTTGGAATTCAATTAGTTCCAGCCAGTGACATTAAAAAAAAAAAATAAAAAAAATTAATTGCATTTAATGTGGATTGCTTCTTGTTTCAGGCAAAGAGCAGAGGTGATAACTCTTACATTTTAGCTAATAAGGATTCTAGTATGATAAAGGTCTCGCATTAATATTGTGATTACTGTATTCAAAAACAACAAAGACTCGAGGAAGTGCAGCTTCCCAGATCTTAAAATTTTTATATTATAGTTCAATCAGATACATGTATTATTTAGAAATCTATCTAGATCTCAGTCCCATGAATGAATCTTTGAGGGGATGATAAGACTGTATAGTTCAGTAAATGCATCATGGTAATCAAAACCATCCAAGTCTCCTTTAAGTCAGAATTCACATTTAAAAGTACCTCTAGGAAAGATTGTTGCTTTTGCTTCTTGTTTAATTTAATCTATTTGAAACAGCCTAGAAAAAAATTACTGAATTCTTAAAGAATGTAATATGCTGGTTTTTATCACCATAATGTAATTGGGAACTATTCAATACTTTATAAAAATCGCTGAGAACTTTATTAATATCTCTATGAGTAAATTGGCTCCCTGCTTGATTTTTAATTTCTGGTGTTACAAAGAATATTTGATTTCCCCTTACTAAATGTGCTAACATACTGTTGGCTTTATTCCCCCTTTTCATATATCTGATATTTGGCTAGTGGAAGTGATATACGAGCACTTTGTGATAATAGTTGTTCATAAGCTGATTTAACAGTTTTTAATTCAACTTCATTAGCCTTAGAGGGGTTGTTTTTTGTGAGATCTTTTCTGGGATTTAATTTAGGCTCCCATTTTGTCTGCTGCTTGATCATACCTTTCTTTTGCCTGATCATGGTGAATGAAATTATCATCCCTCATCGTGAGCCCCTTAGAGGTTTGGCGGAGAGCTCTGTGCGACTCCAAGGGTCCCTGATTGGATTCACAGCATTGCAGCCATTTCTCTTCCTCATGCCCTGATCACAGCAACTTGTTTCCTGCTACAAAAGTGAACTCAATCTCCTTTTGTTTTGACCTGGAGGGGTAATAGGAAGGGACACATTGAAATTCGTGTATTCCCACTTGTGTTGAGTCTAAAAGACTAACAAGGAAGAAATCAATTCAAGAAGAGCATGTATACCCTCTGTCTTCAAATACCTATCAGCTGTAAATCACCTTGCACTTGATTGACCAGAAATCCTAGGTTTTCACCCAAGAGTCTCTCTAATTGGGGCAACAGTTGTATTGAATTCCCCACCTTAGAGAACAGTGAAACTCAGCAAACTGCCCCGATACTTTTGGAAAAAGGATGATTACTCAAATCTAGAGTTTTCCTAATTTCACCCTCACAGTTGCATAGTTAAGTGTCATTGTTTAGGTTATGAAACTGGTTTTCAGGATTTTGATCTTTGCTGTTAAAATTTGCTGCGAGACAGAAAGTGAATTTAGCTATTTTTTAACCAAGACAAGCCTCAAAATAGAGGAGAAATATTGTCTCCCTTAGATGGTACGGAAAGTGCAAGCTACTTAACAGAAGAAAAATGTCATGCTATTAGCCTCTAATACAATCATATTACTTTGGTCTTTTGACAAAGTAAAGCCTCATTGATATTAAATATGAAAAGTTACTACTTTCACAGTAGCAACTTTTCATAAGGAGTCTTGATTTTTTCCACTGAGTTCTAAGAGACTGTCCCATTAATAATGTATGACATTGCTCACAAGTCACATATGCTTAATAATTAGGAAACATTTGTAATGAGTTGAAAAGGGTAAGGAAAGCATCAGAATATGTACAAGTCCAAAACTACAGAAGTCTGAGGCTAATAATTACCTGGGCTTCAAAAGCTTTTCAAATTCTAACAACAGACCCTACTTAAAATTAACAACAGACATTGCACAGAAGAGAATAATGAAAGGAGCCCAATCTCACCATTTGGGATAAAGGATATCTAAATAGATATAAGGGAGGGGAAAAAAAAAAAAAAAAGAGGCTTGAAATATAGCTTCTGGCAATCTTGGCAAGGTCTTCTGAAGGAGACAGTGAGAGTTAAGTTTCGAAATATTGCTAGACTCTAACAGGGGCTGGTTACTAGCTCCCTTAATCCCTCATGCAAATCCTAACCCATATATATGTACTAAGAAATACACTCCATAACTGACAGCTTCACAGTATATGAAGAATTTCACCTACACAGGAGGGTTAAAATCTTTGAGTTCTGCATTTCAGTGATGAAAGCAGGGAGTCACTTTTCAATTTTTCTTTGTTTTGATTAAAAAGACCCCTCGTCAGCACACCAAGTATTATGTGAAATATTTTTCTCCCTTCCAGTGAACTGTCAGCAGGGGAGCCCCAGGTCAGAGCAGGGCCTTGCTGTGGTGCCCAGTATGGAGAGGACAGAGTTGCAGTGGAATAACATTGTCCATCTGCTTGGGTTTCAGTTTTGTTTCAGCACAGCTGTAAAATACTATAATACTATATGGAATTAAGCAAAAGAAATATTGATTATTTTTTCTTTTTTTTTTTTTTCTTGACATAAGTGCCTGTTAGGTGACACGGATCAAGAAAAATATTAAATTCTGAATTCAACAGAAACCTGACACTGAAAACAACTTCTGAGCCCGAGAGGATAATTTGGGGAAAGACTGAGAAGAGGGGAAAAAAACAGTGGTATCAGTCAATACCTCAAATCCCCTTTCCCTATCTGTATTTCAAAAAATCCAGTGTAAGGTACTCCAAGGAAATCTTTTTCTCCATTCTTACATGGTCCTCATTTCGAAGTATGTGAAAATATTTTAACAAATATATTCTCACAACTCACCAGAGAGTCAGGGCTGTACTGCACAGCATTTCTAGATATGAGGGCTTGAGGCATGGAAAGACTAAATGACTCATCCATGATCAGACAAGCCTGCGATGGCAAAGAAAATTGAAACTTCTTCTCAAACTCTAGTCATTGATTCAAAAGTTTGCTATGTAAAGTGGCGAACAGGTTTTTTTCTCCTTTCTTTGGGGGTGGGGAGCAGTATTACTCTTGCTATTTATTCTGAATTTTGGCATTGAATCCAAAGAAGCACAATGAAGCACATGTGCTTGCAACAAAATTAATGCAATAAAAATGACATGAAAACATATAAAAAATTGCAAGAGTAGAATGCAAAGACTGTGCCCCAGCTGTTAAGCCTGGCGATCACCTCTGTGCTCAGAGGCTGTGGAGAGCTTTTAGAAAATCTGTGTAAGAGTAAGGTGGCTTAGAGGGGGAGATATAACTGTTTATATGAGGTTGGCTTCTGCGATTAACTTTTACCTGAATGCGGCAGCATTAGGAGATGGTCCTGCCCAGGACCTGAGTCTGAATGTGGCAGCATTAGGAGATGGTCCTGCCCAGGACCTGAGTCTGAATGTGGCAGCATTAGGAGATGGTCCTGCCCAGGACCTTTTCTACCTGTGTTGTGCTACATGGAGCCCAGGACACTGGAGGAATGTTCTTCTAGGTCTGGAACTAGACTTTCAGTTGACCTGAAGATTCATAGGTGGATGTAAGGCATGTTAAGGAATACTTTGGTCTTTAGGAGCTGGCAGTACCTTTTTTTTTTTTTTTGGAATGTGAAACTTGGGCAGAGCTGGACTCTGTATGTGGCACCGTGGTGTGGTACCACCATGTTGTCCTAGGCCGCAGGACAGCGGTCAAGCATGGTCAGATCACTGTGACTGAGGTCAGATGTAGCTTGTTCCTAGCTTCAAGCTGGCTCAAGCCTCCAGGCTTCCTGTAGAGTTCCTTTTGAACTCTAATTCGTAAGACCTAATGGGTTTTTTATTTAACACATTTCCCACTAACGGAGTGATATTAGAGACACACTTTATCTCTGTTCTCTAAGCCTGTGTCAAACTGTACTGTGTCTCTCGGTTATCTGTTAGAGTTCTTAAAGGTGTTGTGAGGTGTAAGCAGAGGGGATGGATGGGCTATGGATGGGCTCCGTTTCACTCTTTTTCCTGTGCAAGGTTGCCTTTGTAGACATAGCACAATATCTGTCTAATATCTCTCTGAGTTCTGTGTAATAGACTCTGGGAGCAGGGAGACGTCTCATTAACTCTTCAAAGCTGATTCTTACTCACTGCTGGAGCAGTAGCATGAAAACTCAAGTAAATCCTTGCCAACATCTGGATTTTTTTTTTTTTTTTTTTTTGCAAAAATGAAGTGGTGTGTGAATGAAGGGCAGCTACAGCAGCCACTTTGCGGACACAGTCCACCCCAAAATTTCCTGTTTATGATTTAGCTTAATCCACAGTTTCATAAACATAGCACACTTTGCTGGTATACGCTCCTAATAATATAGATATAATCTAAGTAATGAATATGAAATTTCTACATAGCATTGTGACCTGATAACGAAGGGAAGACAAACTGTTCCATGCCCAGTGAAGCGGGCAAACGTAATATAAAGTATTACAAATTTCACACTGCATTCCTGTGGTAGCTTTTCAACATGCTTTCTCCTGGATGTAAAATGTTTTCTCACACAGTATAGTGACAGGATATTTCCAGTGCATTGCCCTGCATTGTAAAAGTTGGGCCACATTAATAGTATTTCCCTGTTTTTTTTCTGTGTCACTATTATTTTTTTTTCTTGCTGAGAAGGGAAATGAGACCCATGTTGCTTCAGGCTGTAAATTATGAATGAGTAGCATGATCATCTGTAACTTCGAAGCAAAGGTCAAAGGATTTTTTTTTATTTTTTTCTGTGTTCTTTAAAAGTATCTTCTTTGATGTTTACACTGTACATACATCGTGATCATTATATCCTGCGTTCTTGCATCATTAATGCAACTACAAACGTTATGGCTCAAGTTATGAACAACCAGCACTTCAGTCTCACACAGACAGATACGAAGGAGGAAAATGAGCTAAATAAAAGCACTTATTGAAGGGATTGTTCCCTGGTGTAAATGCCCTTAAAAAGAGTATGACTAAATGAGAAGATACTGCTCTTTTTTTGGAGTCATTTTCCAATCCAGCAAATCTTTGTTCATTAATTTGTAAAATTAGAGAACCTTTTGGGATAAAACCAAGAAATTTGAAAATCTTTCAGCAATATTTCATATATGTCTACTTGCTTCATGAAACTGAGCTGGTAACAGTTTGCTTTAAATTTTATGTGTCGCATTTAAAAACTACTTCTGTGCATAGGCTGGAAAGCTGCAGGTCTCCCTGGGAAAGTCTCAGTGCCGTCAAACCGTGAGGACGTAGGTTTTATTTGAAGGATAAAATAGAATAATGTGTTACCTGATTTAACATTTATTATACAAGTGGGTTTGTAAGAACAGGCACACCTCACAGAAAAAGCCATAGCTGATCCTGCACTAATTTACTTTGCTTTTTGGCATGATTGCAATTGATTTAATGTTCGTTTTTGTTATTGGGTGGAGACACGTTAGCTGTAGAGGGCCTCCAGGAGGACCTGATCAATCTTGGGAGGCCATGGGTACCTGGGGCTGACAGCAGGATGCCATCTGGGCAGACACTACAAGCTGGCCCTCAGTGGGGTAACCATTTTAGTTGGTTTGGTGTTAAAATAAGGCAAGTGCTCAGTTTGGGTACATTTATGTGTAATGGGCAGTGATCAGTAAAACGTTATTCTCAAAGGTTTATAGTGGAACATTTGCAAAATTAGACCCTCTTCTCTCCAGATACTGATTTTTAAATCACTTCACAAAATGAGTTTTACCTGTAATGAAAATGTTGTAAATTTAGAGTCCAGATAGAAACAATGTTAAGGTGTTTTTAGCCACAAACACGTCATATGAGGTTTTTCAGAGCCTTTCACGTTACTTGTTTTGCAAAGATTATGGTTTGGAATTCAAAACCAATTTAGATCTTGGTGCCTTTGTTTTTGAAGCAGGAATAGTCAAAATGGTGACTGCGTTTCAAACTACTCATTTTGCATGCAGAGTAACAACTCTTTAATAAGAAATTTTACTGCAGTATCTTAATGTGCAGTTTTATTGCCTATTATTTTTAGCGAGCATTTATAAAGCCTTATGTTTGGGGTTTAACACCTTAGCTGTTTCCCACCATAACAGGTTGAAATTTGGCATAGCAAGGGTAACCTTCATTTCAAAATTTTCACAGAAAATTGTAAACAGCAAATTGCTAATTTGTAAAGATTTTGTTAATTTCCACACTTTGAAGCCTGTCAACTTAAATGTCAAATAATGTGACATCCATATGGACCATTAGATCAATGAGAGTGTAGGACCGGAGCTGCCTCAAAGTGCACATCCCATAGTGACACCTCTGAAGCTCTAGCACAGCCAAAAAGAAAAAAAAAAAACAAGGAAAAGCAAATTGTCAAAGTTATGGTAGGAAAGGGCAAGACAGCTCAAACTGTCTTTAAAAAAATCCTTCATTCTGTCATTTTGGAAAAGTTCTGAAATTTCAGTTTCCAAGTCGCAAACGTGGCGCTGCAGCAGAGGTCTGGTTTTAAGCCAACTTCAGAGTTAGCGAGTTTCGAGTATTCAAAATGCAACCAGAGTGTTTTTCATCAGGCTCTATCTGGGTAATATTCTGGCTGGTCTTTATTTTGTCTTTGACTTTAGGATGTGGTCCAAATAGAACATAGTATTGTTTTCTCTTTGGTACAGAGTAATAGTCCAAATGTTATGTTTCCCATGGGTATTATTTCTGTTTAAAACTTCATGGAATGGGTGTGCCATTGACGTTAGTAGTGTGTTGTAGTAACATATAATATTCAGGGTTTATAGTAAAATGTTCTATATATACTATACAGTTCATATTAAATAGCTGGAATATCTTTTATGACTCAAAGGATCCATAACTGAGTGACTTCGGCAGAAGCTGCATTATACTTTATTTGGGGTATATTCATTTGGGCAATGCAATATCTCATTTGAAATGAATGTATATTGCACTATTGATTTTCATGGGTCTTAGAATAATAAAAACATCATGCAGCAATAAACAAAAAAGCATGCTTTTTCTGGATACACTATGTTTGGATGCAGCTCAGAGCCTTTCATAGAAGTAAACATAAAACCTATGTTGTTATACAGAAATACAAAGTGCTTTATTTTACACCATGGTGTAATGGTATTCATATAACAAGTCTTTAACTCAAATATGGTCTTAATTCTGCAGAACTAAGCTCTTTTAAGCATACTGCAAAGAAATGCTCCTGTTTTAGAGAGGGGCAGAGGGGCACAACGCCTTTCTTTTTCCTTATTTACTTCCAGGAAGGCTGTGAGTTTTACTTACAGATTTTTCTTTTTTACTATGGAAAATTTTGAATACTTGCCAGGCTTTGCTCCTAACAACTCTGCTACATGACATAGAGAAAACTGAGCAAAGTCTTGGAAGAAACGGTGTCAAATGTGTTCAGTCCTGGAGACCACAGACTCCTTCCTGACCTTCTAAGGTGGTGATTTCTTGATATTGTAATAGCATTGATACACGGGAAATTTCTAGTAGTGCTGATGTTATTAGTCACCACATACTGAGTTAAGAAGTACAGAACCCAAGGGAGGTGTGGAGAGACTTCTTGATTTTGTCACCCTGACTTCACTTGCAGTGCCTTGGATACTAGGTAATCCAATGCATCCAACTGCTTTAGAATGAATCATAGAATGGTTAGAGTTGGAAGGGACCTTAAAGAGCATCTACTTCCAACCCCCTGACCTGGGCAGGGACACCTCCCACCAGACCAGGTTGCTCAGAGCCCCATCCAGCCTGGCCTTGAACGCTTCCAGGGATGGGGCATCCACAACTTTCCACTTTGGAAGACTGTTCTTGAGCATATGTTTTTAGCAAATTTTAATAATGAAATATCCTAATTTGAAAGCTTGGATAAATGATTTACAAAGTAATTTCTTTGATTTTTTTTTTTTCTTCTTTTTTTTTTTTCCTGAAGGTGATCTGAAAAATGATTTTCGGATTAAACTGGTTTGGTTTTTATTTTAAAGAAAGACTTTTTTAATAAGAAGCTCAGTTCAGGAGAAGAAAAGCTTGTTCAACATTCACTTTGCTGTCTCACAGTTGGGAAAAGGCAATGCTTGCACAATCCTCTTCTGAGCCCCTGTTGTGCTGTCCATCACCAACTCCTCTGCTTGGTGAAACTAAGTTGGATTTTATAACACCTTTTAGCTTTCAATATTCATTAAACAAAGTTTAGGGGAAGTTGAATTTAATGTTTTGGAAGAAAAAAAACAATGGAAATATTTCTGTTCTGTTTCTCCTTTTGTGAAATGAATTCACACAAAACGGATATTGTTAGAATCAATAGTTAATTGAAAGATGTGGTATATTTTATCATTAGTAGTTAAATTCCCAAATAGTAATATTAAGTTTTTAGTGCTAGCTATTTATAGAATTTATTGCATTTCTATGTCATTGTTAGAAATACAGTGTACTATTAAAAGTATATATACTTCTTAATCTTACTTATATATTTCTTAACTCTGAAATGTAAATGAAAAGATATTATACCAAGATTGCTACTAATTTACTTTCTTTTCAAAATTTTAGGCTAATCGGCTGGTGGGGTCATGAATTCAAAACACGATTCCTCATGGAAAACAGTATGTACTTTTACACTTTGAGTTTTACCTTATTTGATGTATATATATAACCAGCTTCACTTTTATAGTAGTTTGAGTAGAAAGGATAGAAGTTTGAATTTCTGCACTTATATTAAAGGTTTTAAGCTAAACTCATCCCAAATATGTAATGCAGTGGAGTTAACAAAGTAAAAGTGGGAATAAATTTGGTCTCTGGGCATATGTGTCTGACTGTATGCTTCTAGATATTTTGCTGAAATACTTTCAAAATGCAGACGTAGAATATGGATGAAAGTTTGAAAGTATGTCAGTGAATTAAATGCATAAGTCTCTGAGGAGTTAGAATCTGCTATCATTCACTTGGGTAATATCTTACTTTAGGATTAGTTCCACTGGAATTAATGAGAAATTATATAAATAAAGGTAAGGCAATCTGACATAAGTCATGAAATACCACTAATGTTTCAGCATCTCCAAATCCTTTGCCCCCTAGAAAAGGATGGGTTATAAGGCAAAACCAAACCTGCTCTGAAATAGCTAAATATTTATTGTCCCAATATGATGTGAGGACTCCTTTCCAAGTCTGACAGCTAGACTGTTCAGCTCCATTTGAAAGTATGGCAGAGAGAGTATCCTGAGGGATCAGGAGAAGAAAGGAGCTTTTCGGTTTGATTGGTTCTTGCGTTTTTAATATATTTTTAATTTTCTGTGGCAACGCCTATTGATGTGACTTTGGCTGGAGAACACCTCTCTAATAGCCTCAGTCTGCTCTTTGTTTTCTGACCACATGTAAGAGAGTGGCACTGTGGAAAGCCGGCAGGAGACACAAATTGCCTTGAAATACTGTTAGAAGAAGAAAAACATTGTTTATTCATTTCCATGGGCAGTTTATAGGGGAGAAGTTGGGCAATGATCATTATAAAATTAGCCAGTCTGCTGTGCATGAAAAGCATTTCCTCCGCAGCATCCTCCTGCTCTGGTGCTGGAGCATGAAATATAAATGGTGACACAAAACTTACAGCGAGGCTTTTATAGATTTATTAAATAGATTTTGTGAAATTTCACAGCCTAAAGTCTATGCAACTTCTCTACGTGGCCTGAAGCTACACTTAGCCACATATGCAGTCTCCCACGTGTCTCGTCAGTTTAATAAAGTTAAGGAACATGATTCCCTGTTCATGTACTGCGGGTCCGCACGAGCATGCCTCTGCTAACTTGGAATTTCTCTGGTTTCTGCCAGCGTTAAAAGAGATTCAAGTGTAAAGATGGTTTTAAACAAATTAATTTTAGTGGGTTTAACAAATTAATTGCAGTTCTCTAGTTCCCATGAAGCTGTTAATGAGGTCTTCCGCTGGATGAAACTTGGCTTCTCTAGAAGTTAAAAGTATTAGCTGTGAATAGATTACTATTTCCTTTTAATAACTGATTCCTACAGGCCACATTAGTGAAATATTTTATTGCGTGAGGACAGACTTCAAGATAACATCCAATCCATTAAGAGGAAGAAATCAAAAACACTAATATAAGTTATTCATTTTCCAGAATTACAACTAAGCAAAGGAATTAATGCGTTTCGGTTATCGAATCCTCCAATTTTGCTGGTCTGTGCTCTGCAAGCTAGTTTAGAGGTAAGTAATTGCTTTACTTTGAGCCTGAATTTAGGAGTATAAAAACATAAATGAGTACTATGTGTGTTACCGCTGTCTCCCTTAAAAAAAATTGCAGAACAGTTAAAAAGCAAAGGGGAGAGGAGGAATAAAAACCAAAGAAAATAACCCCATAATCCTGAGAGATCAATGCCTTTAATAAATATACTTGTCCCTCCACTGTTCTCACAAACCTTGCTGTTGGACCCAGGTACATGAGATTTGCCCCACCAAGCCTGAGCGCCAGCACTGGGTTTGTCCTGGCTTTTGGGGGCTCAGTGCAAACAGCAGCTTTACCCATAGAGATATTCTGGAATTGATTCAGTGCAACTCATACAAAGGATGCTGTTAGAGATCTTCCTAGGAAGGAACCACAAAACTCTAAAAAGTTGCATCCAGAAATGGTTCTATGTATATTTCCTTGGGCAAAACAGGCTTAGCTCCTTTATGAACGGAAATGGACGTGGCCACTGGGTGTCCGGGAGTCTAAATTGAACCAGTGGTTGTGGGATCTCTGCTGTAGTCCCTTTTATTACAAACAGAAAAGGCAGAAGCTGTCTTTGATTGCTTCCCAAAAGGGGGAGTTCATGAGCATGGTATAGCTCCAGACTGGGTTTTGCTTCATTTCACCATTGTTTTTTTGGTGGCCGAAGGAGCACAGCTCCATCTCTATATGAACATTGAGATCACGGCTCTGGGAAAGGCAATCCTGACATACTGACCTAATCCCTTTCTGGCTAGGAACGGGTGACCCATGAAGGCTGAAAGCCCTTTGGTCCACCTTGGAGAGAGCAATTCAGCCCTGTCTGAAGGCGCACAGCTCTTCCCCAAACACCTTGTATCACATTGTGTTTCATATCCAGGCATAGCAGCATTTACTTATGGATGGCTCACCCCGAAATGCAGATCTCTCGGTCTTTGGGGCTAAAAAGGACAGTTTTACATAGATTGCCTATCTATATGCTACTGTATTAAAATTTATCCTAAGCTGCTTTTCAAACCAGCCTTGGTTAGCAAGGTTTTGGCATCAGAATAAATGGGAGAAATTTATTTCTGCTGGCATTCCATTAATGCTAGTGCCATGGCAAAGCTGACACTGGAAAAAAGAGAAATGTCCATACACTGTATATCCCTCTTTTTTATTTGCTGAAAAAACAGTATCTTAAGCAAACAAAGTCAGAAAATTGCCAATTGTCCTCTCTCCAGCTTCCATGCAACGCTGAAGGACTGCAAAGGGCACAGCAATGCTTCTTGTTCTGCCTGACAATTTATTTTGTTAGTCCTTAAACATCCAATATATTTTTTTAAACTTTATGTGACCTTCGAGATAAGCTGAAAGCTATTCTGCTATGACCCAGATTGTCAGTGCTCCAGTTTGTGTGGGTTGATGTCATTTAGCCCACTGCAGGGAGCCTCGAACAATGAGGGCTGAGCCGTTTCCATCGCCTCCCCTTCCCGTGCCTGCATTACCTTTTGGCACAGCCAGGATTTCCCAGTGCTAATTGCTCTAATACAGTGGGAAACAAAGCAGTTTTCATGTCTGGCAAGAGATGGCTAGTGAAATTGCATGCCACCTTCACTGGGACACATTAAGCAGAAGGCAGTGTTTCCAATGGAAACAATGAAAACTGCAAGTGTTAATGCATGTTATTCCTCAATAATGCTTAAAATGACTGTTATGGCGGTAGCTGCTCCCTTTTATGGAAAAAAGGGGAGCACTCTACCGGCACACTTAAAAGATCTTTTTCAAAAATTTCACCCAGGAGGCCAAATATTCCTTGCACAAAGCCTGAGCAAACAGATTTTTGCAGGCAGCCTAAGGAGAGCCATCCCTCATACTGCCGTAAAGCCCAGAGGAACAGGAGGCAGGTCTCCATTTTACCTCCAGTGATGTGCTGAACAGTCGTGTGCACGCTCTGCTTGCCTGTGCAGTGAGGGAAGCACCTCTAGATTTTTGTTGACCTGTACAAATAGTGACTGTTGGTGGCTCTGGTCCCTGTCACAGTAATTTCAATGACTGCACTGCCTTTGTACAAAGTCTTACAGCAGCCATATTTTGTTCCACACATATAACATAGAATCATCAAATTGTCTAGGTTGGAAGGGTCCAACCATTGAGTCCAACCATCAACTTAACACTGCCAAAACCACCACTAAACCATGTCCTTCACCACCATGTCTACCCATCTTTTAAATACCTCCAGGGATGGTGATTCCACCACTTCCCTGGGCAGCCTGTTCCAATGCTTGATAACCCTTTGGTTTTGTGCAGCATCAAATGGCTGTGGCAGCATCATGGAGTAATACTTGGGATATTCTGCAAAAGAGTGATTTTCAGGTGCTGCTGGGAACCAGACTTTGTTGTATTTCAAGTAGGATTTTTCAGTTACCTCTTTATACACTCTTCCAGGTAATGAGATAAGTAATCTTAAAAGTGTTACTCCTGCAGTGTGGAGCAGTGATTTCTTGCAAGTGAAAATCATGGATTTTCATACGGGAACTCCGCCATTATGCCTCTGTGGAGGCACAATTGTCCATGAGTTGCAATATTGTATTTATGCGCCAGAATCTGATTTGAAGTGACTATTGGGTACTTGCCTGTCTATATCTTGTCATCTTTCCCTGAAGTTACTTGCATGGAAAGAAGAAAAGAGAGGGTTTGAGGAAAGCAGGGATAAATTTTTTCCGGGGTCACATTTTTCATTATTCCCTGTAACTGAGCCTTTCCAGAGCACAAGCAGAAACTGTCTTGCCTTTTCCTGCTCCCAATCTCTTCTGCCACATTGTTCTTGTTTGTGCGGCAAAATAGCACTGCCATTTTAAAGCAATCACTTTTGCACGTCTCATGATGTTCTGAGTTTCTGCAGCTCACCAGTCCTTGTAGCTGTGTAAGAGCATAAAGCCACTAAACCAGAATGAAGGGACTATTTTTTCTTCATGCAGACTAGCAAAGACAGAGCCTGTACAGGACTTAAAGCAGTAAGGTCATTACATTAGTATCAATTTTGTGTTTTCAAAGACAAGAATTTGTAGATCGGCCATGAGGTTTCAGTCTTGACCCTTGATTTTTGTTCCTTGAGGTGCATACAAGGAAAAACTTGTATGTGATTTTGAGTTTCGTGCAGCCCTGTTGCGCGTATAGGGAATTTATGGATCGCCTTCAGATATGCAAATGATGCTCTCTTAGCAAACTGTTTTTGTGTGCAAGTTAATTTATGCAGATATGGATGTGTGTAAAACTTTCTAACAGTAGACAGAAATGTCTTTCATTATCTAAAGTAATAACATTATCCTGTGTTTTCAAAAGCCCAATTCTGCCATGTTTATGTATAATGTCTGTCTGATATTACCACTTGATTCTAGTGATAATGTACAGAAAAATCTGCTACCCTTTTAGTCTTCCTTACTTCCTTTTTATTTTCTATAGCAACTTGTTATCATTATAGTAATTTAAAATCATTATAGGTTTTTGGTCAAACTACGATGAAGGCGTTGAGAAGGAAATCCATTCTCCTGACTGGTTACTTGGAATACCTGATAAAACATTACTACAACGAGGATAAAACAAACCCAGAGAAGCCCTTCGTAAAAATAATCACGCCATCTCAGATTGATGAAAGAGGATGCCAACTCACGCTATCTTTTTCCCTTCCAATCAAATCTGTGTTTAAAGAGCTGGAGAAGAGAGGAGTAGCTGTGAGTAAATCAAACTTCAGCTTCTTATGCACTGTTTTGTGAACCTATACCATAACAAAGTAATAATTTTGCTTTTATGCAAATACAATCTCTTATAAAGCCAAAAAAGATGGGGAATGATGAAAATTGCTTACATAGCATCTTCAATATTTACTTGTGTAAATAATGAAATAAGTACAGTTATTTTATAAATTATTTGTTAATCTGTATATTGTCCGTTCCCTACTGATTTATTCCCAGTAGTTCGGCAAGGAGCACCCAGGAATCACTACTGAGGTTAGATCTGCTTTATGGGTGCATTATGGTGGGAGGCATTATAGAGCTGAACAGGAAAGATAGGAAAAAAAAAAAAAAAAACCCAAATCACTGGAAAAACACAAATATGAATATGTCATTCTGTCCAGTGCAATTTACTGCCTGCTCAGGCCTGTCCTCCTCAGTGTTCTTGTCCAGAAACCCTGCTGTGGGTCCAGGCATGAGGCCAGAGACCACAAAGAGGAGGTCTGTGTCACCCCAGGGTGCTGGCAGTCAGCAGAGCTCAAAGGGTGCTCACCATCCGCAAGGCCACAACTCTCACACCTACAGCCCAATGATGGCAAGGAGCTCTGAGCCTCCACCGGTCCCTTTCCTACTCTGAAAATGGCCAAACCCTTGCTCTTTGTAAGGCATTAGGGTGTAGGAATTAAAAAGCTGCTGTTTCCTTGAACATGTGTTTTAGCACTCAGAAAAAGAGGCCACTGAAAGGCAGCGCCACGTAATGGCATAGTTACCGGTGAGCACTGCTCAAAAAGAATAAAAGCTAAATTTAAGGCTATACATTTGGTGATTTAGAAGTGCTGGGAGGTGATGCTAATAGCCTAATGCCATATAAATGATATATGGGTTTTATTTCTGCTGGTGACTTGTGTCCCCAAAGGGCAACTCTTCTCGGCTAAATATGCTGCTGTTTTGGTGCTGCCAGGGAATTCCAGGAACTGCTGCTTTTAAGAGGGCACAGGGCCTTACACTGTTGGCTTGTCTTCGCGATGCAGTAATATGCTTCAAAAATGAGGGATTATTCTATTCAGCAAAAGGTTCAAATTCACAGAGGGGGGGAAGGAATATACTGCAAGCCGTGCAATATTACTTTTACCTGTAACAGTGGGACCAGCATTGTTTAACATAGAATCATAGAATTGTTTTGGTTGGAAGAGACCTTTAAGATCGTTGAGGCCAACCATTAACCTAACACTGCCAAGTCCACCACTAAACTCAGCACTACATCTACACCTCTTTTTAAATACCTCCATGGATGGTGACTCAACCACTTCACTGGGCAGCCTGTTCCAATGTTTGATAACCTTTTCAGTCAAGAAATTATTCCTAATATCCAATCTAAACCTCCCCCAGAGCAACTTGGGGACATATCCTCTTGTCCTATCACTTGTTACTTGGAAGAAGAGACTGACCCCCACCTCACTACACCTTCCTTTCAGGTAGTTGTAGAGAGTGATAAGGTCTCCCCTCAACTTCCTTTTCTCCAGGATGAAGGACTCCAGTTCTCTCAGCTACTCCTCATATTTAGACCCCTTGCTAGCTTTATTGCTCTTTTCTGGACTCTCTCCAGCACCTCAATGCCTTTCTTGTAGCAAGGAGCCCAAAACTGAACAAAGTGGTCAGGTTGGGGCCTCACCTTGAATACAGCACCGAGTACAGGGTGACAATCACTTCCCTAGTCCTGCTGGTCACACTGTTTCTGATAAAAGCCAGGATGCTGTTGGCTTTCTTGGCCACCTGGGCACACTGCTGGCTCATATTCATCTGGCTGTCAACCAACACTCCCTGGTCCTTTTCCATTCAGCAGCTTTCCAGCCCCAAGCCTGTAGCACTGCATGGGGCTGTTGTGACGCAAGTGCAGAATCTGGCATTTGGCCTTGTTGAACCTCATACCATTGGCCTTGGCCCATCGATCCAGCCTGTTCAGATCCCTCTGCAAGACCTTTCTACCTTCAAGCAGGTCGACACTCTTGCCCAACTTGGTGTTGCCTGCAAAGTTACCGAGGGTGCATTTGTTCCCCTTGTCCAGATCATTTATAAAGATATTAAAGAGTACTGGCACCAATACTGAGCCCTGGGGGACACCACTTGTGACCGGCTGCCAACTGGATTTAACTTCATTCACCACAACTCTTTGAGCCTGGCCCTCCAGCCAGTTTTTCACCCCATGAAGTGTATTCCCATCCAAACCACGAGCAGCCAGATTCTCCAGGAGAATGCTGTGTGAAACTGTGTCAAAAGCTTTACTAAAGTCTAGGTAGATAACATCTGCAGGCTTTTCTTAATCCACTAAGGGAGTCACCTTGTCATAGAAGGAGATCAAGTTAGTCAGGGAGGACTTGCCTTTCATAAACCCGTGCTGACTGGGCCTGATTGCCTAGTTGTCCTGTACATGCTGCATCACAGCACTCAAGATGATCTGCTCCATAACCTTCCCAGGCACTGAGGTCAGACTGACAGGCATGTAGTTCCCCAGTTCCTCCTCTGGCCCTTCTTGTAGATGGGCATCATATTTGCTAGCCTCCAGTCAACTGGGGCCTCCCTGGTTAGCCAGGAATGCTGATACATGATGGAAGGTGGCTTGATGAGCGCTCCTGACAGCTCCCTCAGTACCCTCGGGTGGAACCCATCAGGCCTCATAGACTTGTATGTGTCTAAGTGGTGTAGTAGGTTGCTTTGTAGTCTTCCTGGTGAGACCTCACCTGCAGTAATGCGTCCAGCTCTAGAGCCCCCAACATAAGAAGGACATAGTCCTCTTGGAGCTAGTCCAGAGGAGGGCTGTGAAGACGATCAGAGGGCTGGAACACCTCTCCTATGAAGACAAGCTGAGAGAGTTGGGGGTGTACAGCCTGGAGAAGAGAAAGCTCTGGGGAGACCTTAAAGCAGCGTTCTGGTGTTTAAAGGGGGCCTACAGGAGAGATGGGGAGCGACTCTTTGTTAGGATGAGGGGTAACAGTTTTAAACTGAAAGTGGGGAGATTTAGATTAGATATTAGGAAGAAATTCTTTACTGTCAGGGTGATGAGACACTGTACAGGTTTCCCAGAGAAGTTGTGGAGGCCCCACCCCTGGAGGTGTTCAAGGCCAGGTTGGCTGGGGCTTTGGTCTAGTGGGAGGTGTTCCTGCCCATGATCTATAAGGTCCCTTTGAACTCTAACCATTTCATGATTCTATACCGGCAAGTTTCTGTTTTGTGGTGGGGTTTTTTTGTCACCTTTGTGTCTCTTGAACTATGGGTTCCTATAGGTGCTGAAATAGATGGGGATACATAGTTGGTTTTGAGGCCTGCAGTGGTACTGCTAGAGTCTTGTCCATCCTGAACCTTGCCTCCTTTTTTAGGCAACGCACCACTCTCCTTGCTATTTTCTTCACAATAGTGGTCCTCAAGGTAGTTTCTTAGGAGGCCGAAAATTTTTCCATGTGTCTCCTTGTCAGTTCAGACATTCTTCCTTGCTGTAGCTCCATGAAGACAAAGATGACATTTAAAAATATAATCTGACAAAGAAATATGAAGTGACCTGAATTTACTAAGCATTCCCTTTCTATTTTGCAGTGTGACATGCGAGAACCAAATGCTCTTCGCGTTGCCCCAGTTCCTCTCTACAATTCTTTCCGTGATGTGCACAGATTTATTGAAATCCTGGGATCTGCAATTACATCTTCAAAACAAACAGCAAACAATACTCCACTATCTGGTTCTTATTGATGGCTCAGCTGTATCTTTTAATCTATTTCTGACTAAGATGCATTTATCCCGCTGAGCGATTCTTCCCTTCGAGTAGACCAAGCTACATCCCACGCAATTTGCAAAAAAATGACTGTGCTTGAATAGTTATTTACAACAGACATAGTTTTATTAAAGCTCATATTTCCACTCTGCTTTGACTTTGACTTCATGAATTAGTATGCTTTGTATATTTTAATGAGGCTTTTCTTAAACATTTTATGTAGTTTTATTACATTAGCTTTGAGAAGCATGGAAGAATTGCTATCAACTAGAACAGGAATGAAAAAAAATCCCTTCTTTATTATAAAAATGATGCATAATAAAAAGTGGAAAATAGACAAATCACCAACAGTTAAAAGATACAGTCCAATTTACATTTTTAATTTATCGGTTCTATTTAAAGTACATGGTATACTTGAAAAGTATAAGTTGAACAATTAATTGTTTAAAAACTGTTAACTGCTGCATACTAGATTTTTCAAAGGGCCCAACATTTTGAAATTCTTGTTTAATTAATGATTTAATTGAAAAATGAATTTACATTGCAGATACCTTCTTTTTGTGTGATGCAGTTGGCTAAAACAAAATATTTACTCTATCTTTCTAGGTAGTCTTCTTGGAGATGATATGCTTGAGAAAGCTGAGAACAATTTTAAATTTGTGTAAGCCAGTGTGAAGGGCTGTAGGAGCACTGACTGCAGTTTTAACAAGGCTTATTCTGGATTAGGCAAAATGAACCCTGAACTGTTTAAGCAGCAGCAAAATATCTCATTGTTAAGTTACAGTGTGGCCCAAATTTTTAAAGAGATTTGCTCTAGACAGCTAAGAACAATGAAGAAAAACTGCTTACATTTAACGAAAACTTTAACTGGAGTTGTTTTAAGACATAAATAAGACCTTGGCATAAAAGGCAACTGAACTCCTAAGTCTGTAGCTATTCAGCATGTACCATTTTTCAGGAATCAACTAAAACTTGCTCTCTGATGATACTTAATGTGTCTGATTTTTGGTATGGTATACTTAGAAAATTACTGCTGGTAGTACTTCTTTTAATTCCATTTCAAGGGTGAAAAAGGATTTGGGGGAAGAGGTGAGGACTACTCCACACCGTTTTGGCTCAAGGATATTTTTACTGGTTGGGATTTTCGCACCCTTTGAGCATCTCCTGCTGCACAAGGAAACCCAAGAGACTTCAAAATGTCTACCCATGCTCTAAAATTAAAAAAAAAAAAAAAGGTAGTTTTAAAATCTCTGCTGCAGTAATACTTATTTCATTGGTTGTAATATGTAGGGAAAAGCTGAAAGAACTGCAAATAAAACATTTGTTGGTATTTTTAGCACCTGTGAAGAGGAAGAACAGCTTCTTAAACTAGAATATTGTTATAAAGAATAGCTCAGGAATCTTAATCAGTTGGAAAGCTCTGGCTCTCTAAAGAGGTTTTGATTACGTTGACGTCATGGCTCTTTAATTCAGCTGAGACTGTGTCATTGTATGGCTGACCAGGTATCTGTGTTTCAGTGGCTGCAGCTTTATTTTTATACTTGCATGTGCAGCACAGCTACTTTCATCTGTCAAGTGACACGATCTTAGAAAAGGACCACTTTCCATAAAGTGACTGTTGATGAAAAAAGCACTGAATATAAAACTGTGATGGTTCACGGTATTGAAAAGGGTTTTAATTCACTGCCAGTGGCTTTGAAGCACTTGTGCTGCTCTACAGCTCTAACAGTCACTTATGTCTGCCCTATAAAGTTAGACAAGCTTAATATAAATCCAGATATGACACTAGGTCATACTCTAAAATGCCTTATTTTGTTATCAACTGGACCTTGGTAAACCCAGGAAGAGTAAGAAGCTCATAATCTCTTCATAAATAGCACCTAGACACCAGAGTTTGGACAAGGTGTCTTGGAGGTTACAAGGAGGTAAGTGGTGAATTTCAATGTCGCAGTTTGGCATCTGCATTACATTCACAAGCTGTGAAAACAATTCCTTGTGTGTTTGAGGAAAGTGAACAGAGTAGGTAAAGTACTTACTGAATGTTTACAGTTCAGGTTTCAAAAGATAACAGATGATTACTAATTGTTTGATAGTATTTTTTTGTTTTAGTAACATGTCAGGCTTCAGTACTGATTTTATAAATAAGCATTTGGATTTGATTAAATTCAGTGCATCAAACCTTACTTATTTAAACTTTTCTGAATTACCCTCTCTCTTTTACCTATGAGCTGTGAAGGTAATCATGAAAGTTCCTTATTTTTATAGTCATATATATAAATAATTTCCAAAAATGAGGGAAGGCTGTATTACGTTTTACTGAAAGAAAATTGCAGCTTAAGCACCAGTTTCACATGGTCTTTCCCTACTTGTAGTAAAAGTTTTGCAAAATGAATAATACTGAAAGTTAACATTAGGTGTCAGTATTTTACATATTATTTAGTGAGAGAATATCAACTGAAAGAGCTTCTGTGGGAAAAAAAAAAAAGAATGTTACAGTCTGCTTTTTCAAATGCTCTAAGTTATCACAGTTAGAGTAATATCAGGAATAATTATGTGTGAAATAATTAATTGTATATACCCTGAATGCTTCTTGCTAGTTATGTCTCTGATTTAAAATTCAGTATTAAGTACTACCGCTTTCTAATTGTGATAACATTTAGTTCTTGGATTGTTTGAAGAAATTACATTTTTCAAATTAAACTGCACGACATGAGTGTCTGTAGATGACAGAAAATTGATACCCAGGTAGAGTGATAAAATGCCCACAAAATGAAGGAAGATAAAAGTGAATATGTAGATCCCTGGTTGTATGTGATCTTTCTCGGCACAGCACAATTCAATACTGTGCAGGTCTCTTAAACTCACTGCAATTGTTGAAAACATGAGGGAAAAATACTATCGGATCCATTTGTGCATTTTTCCTGTTTTGCCATGGAAAGACTAGAAAGAAGGCAAAGTCCTCTTCCATCAGCAGAAAAGGATGTTTTTGTTTTCTAAAAGAACAGTCCGCTCCAAGTGAAAAAAAAAAAAGCTATGACATATAGTTATTTTACCATCTGAGTTTATTGCATGATTGAGAATGGAAAGGACATGACCTGTTCAGAGAGATTAAGATGAAAAGTGTTGGGAGCCCTTGGTCTGATTACAGCAGAATCCACCTTGCTTTCATTTATCAGCAGACTATTATACATTGGTATATTAAGAAAGAAGTAAAGAAAGGGTGAAAAAAACCAACCTAATCTGGCCCTGTAATATGTTAAATTCTAGAAGAAGAAAGGATGGAAAATAATGGAAAAAAAAAATTAATTTTTTAAGCTATGTTAGTTTATATTATGATCAGGTTTCCGAATACAACTGGGTACAGGTGGGAATTCCCCAGGAAATTCCCAAGCCTCAGGGGTAGGAATTGGCCTTGGTTGTGGTCAAAAAGGTGAAAATAAGCATCTAGGACTAAATCCACAGAGAAGCCTTACAGGATGTGTAGACATCAAAGCACTGGCAGCAATATAATGAAGACATGGCCGAGGTAGGTATGTTATTTCATACACTCACTCATAAAAGCCACTCGTTCCAGATGCAATTAACATGTCATGATCTAAGATATTTCAGAGGGAGCTGGCCTGCTCAGAGACCCTTAAAAATCTCAGCAGGTTTCCATTTGAACCTCTGGGCACTCAAACTGATGAAAATATGTTTTGGAAAAGCTAGTCACTCTTTATCACTGGCTGAGAGACAGTTTTGCATTGTAAGCTTAAACTTTTGTCAATATTTGTGAAATATATTTAGAAGGCTTAGTCAGAAATGAATAAGTTATAGATCAGTAATTCATACTTTTTATATTCCAAGTTTTTATTACCTAAACTTACTCTTCTAAGCATCATTTTATGTTTCTAGTTAAATATAAGTGAGAATTGATTGGGGTATTTCTCAATGGAATTCTATCTTTATTTCATCATAATTGCTTCATATTTGAATAATGACAGATGAACTACTTCATTCAATTGCAGTTTTAAGGCTTTGAAGTCACAATAGGAGCAAAGGATTTAAATCCTGAAGCCATTATTATGGCAGAGAAGACACCAGGGAAAAGGGAAACTTATGGTCGTGTAATTTTCTAGACAGAAAAATACTTCTGTGGTTGTACTTTTTTTCTTTCTTCCTTTTTTTTTTTTTTTCTGGACGTTTTGCTAACATTAAAAGGACCCACTAAACTTCAACAAAATGAAGTAGCTGCAACTTCGAGCAAAACAAATGGCTTCTATCTGCCCTGGAAGAAGACATTAGAAATGCTGAATGAGAATTCATGCTGTAAGTAAACTTCTGTAGTTATTTTGCTTTGGAGCTAGCTGCAAATCATTTAAAATTCTAGGCAGCTGCAGTACAGTATTTCACCAATAAAGAGTTCATTAGATCTTTTTTCTCTCTGACATTTACATCTAGTCCTGAGTACATGTTAATACTCCAAGGTATGAATTTCAAAGTTCCCTTTATCTTTGTGTACAGTTTTAAGCAATTAATCAAATGATAAAAAATAGCTTTAAAAATAAGAAACGAATTGTGAATTTAAAGTATATGTTCAAAAATTTGCTGCATTATAATTTGTGGGGGACAGGGCATCAACTTATCAACTAATCAACTAAGTGTGATGTTCTTTTTTTTTTTTTTAAACTTACATTTTATTGAAGGATTTTGAAAAGATCATCAAATTGTTAAAACATGACCAAGTCATATATCAAGGATAGTTCTTTCTCCTAGGAGGCTACATCAAAGTGGAAGAGATATAGAAAAATCATTATTTAATGCGTTCAAAATGACTCCCATGTGGGGCAAGATTTATACAGGCTTCTGAAATAGGCATGGGGGCAAGCAGCACTGAAACCCCTTCATTTGAAATAAAAGCAAATGACAGTGTTATCATCACAGTGTCAGGTATAAATATGAAGATATATATTAATTTTTTTCCAGTTCTTTCTTCATAACAAAGCACATTCTGAGTGAAAGAAAGCATCTGAGCAATAGAGATACAACTGTAGCTCAAAAGGAATGATGTCTTCTGGGATGCCACCTGTCCTGTGGAGCATAGATTTTGTAGGTATCCATACAGCTTGCAGCATAGCTCATGGTCTCACCTATTGCAAGACAGAGCAAGTTCCCTCCTACTGGAGAGACCATCTTCAGTGGGATAGGTGTTACCACATGTTCGTGGTAACAGAGTATGGACAGAGCCTCATGGGTCCAACTTGCAGTTTTGTTGCTTTGCAAATTTTCCAGGTGCATTGATTTCCTGTCTGGGGGAGAGCTTGATGTGGGGTGGTTGTCACAAGGCTGTCTCCAGCACATCTGCAAAGTTCACACTGATACTTGAGCACAAGATGTTAAGAAGTATGAGCTATTAAAATGTCGTTAATGAATCTCAACAGAAACAGGCCTGCAGTATATTTTCTATTTTAGCAGTAAGGTATGTCTGATGTACCTCATGCATATTGACACTGGGTTTCTTATTAACAAGCGTTTTACTTGAATTTCCATGTGGGATGTGAAAAGAAATTTTCAGAAATATTCATCCTTTAGATAGGGCATAGAAGCAGTTTTAATATCTTAGCTGAAACTTTATGCAGAGTGCTTAAATGCTCTTGTATGCAGTATTGAATTTATACCAGTGTGGTCAAGAGGTCCGTAGGTTCTCCTAGTTCTTACCTTCTTAGACAGAATAACATCTTGCAATTGGGCAACTTGTGAATGTGTGGATGTTTCTTTCTAAGGATGCTCCTAGACTTTCCTGTACTGCTGTTTCCTAGAGAAAAATATGGTGGTCTCCTTAGAGAAATTGTCAGTGAATGAAAGCCTAGATTCACTTGCCTCCGGGTTCTCTTAATCACCTCTGAAAGGATTATTTTTCCTGATTCCACAGCTGAGTTTCCGTATCACTGAGACTGTAGAAATGGTTTTGGTCTGAAAGCTAAAAACTGTAGATATATGAGCAAGGGGTAAATATAATGGCTAATAACATACATTTCTTTTCAATAGGCTATCTTAAAAGTTCTTCAGCACAACAGCTTGGAAAAGGTTTCACCCATTAGAATGGGGGATTGAAGGGATGACTCTTTATGATCCAGGCTGTCTCCTGAGCAACCCAGTCAAAGCAAGTATTGAGAAAACCTCCCTAGCACACCACAACTGGATAAAACCCAGCACCAAGTGGAGCAATTATAGTTATTCTGGTAGAAAAGTGTGCGGTGAAGCCATGAGCCTTACTAAGAAAAGCTCATAGTGAGAGTACAAACTTGGGAGGAGGGCCTTTGCATATTAGACCATTGTCAGCCAAAGGAAATTCCATGGTTTTTCCATTTTTTATGAGTAGATGCGAACCAACAGCTGCAGTTGTGTAGAGCTATGGTTGGGGAGGCTGGGCAGATAAAGCAAGAGCTTCAGCCTGGAGAGGTGTGCTGCCAAGTGTGCCAGAGCCATTGAGCCCAACAGGAAATGGCAAAAAGTTTAGAGACATTTTTCACTGCTAAATTTAGGGGATTCTGCTCAGCTCAGGGGCTGTGGAAAGTCCTGCTGAAGCCTACTTCCCTCTGCTGATGGTGCAGCCTGCCTTTGATGTCCCTCACCTCCTCTCCACCCAGCAGAGAACCTCAGGATACAACGTGATTTCTGTGGTTCACCATCCTGGTGTCAGGTATTTCAGTTTTACTGATTATGAAGTCATACTAAAGTGCATTTTGATACCTTACATTTGGTTTCTAAAGTCTAATGGTTGATTGTGCTTCCTACTTTCCTAGGTCATATCCTATTTAATATACAGCTGTGCAAAAAATAACTTATTAAGATAATGGTATACATCATGTATAGTGGTATACTGACAAGTAGTGGAACTTGACTCTTAAATTGATGTGCAAATCCCATTCATTATCATAGTTTATGACTTCTAGTTTGAACATAGTTCAGTGGCAGATTAATGAATTTATAAACCTCTATAACATCTGAGTTTCATCTGTTGTTGAAAGAAGTTGAGTTAGATAAGCTAAACTCCTTTTGGACCAAAGCAGGAGCGACAAGTACACTAAATTTTGCTAAGAAATTACTCTCAACTTCTCAAATTTAACTAATAAATCAAAGACTATTGCTCTGCATCAGATATGGATGAAGGATAAAGCTATGTGTCAATTTTTGGAAGATCCTATATTCTGTGGAAGTTTGGACATAGCATATGACTGCTTCATTTTCATTAGTATTCTTATGTTATTCAAAGTTTCTTGCTTTAACTGGATATTAAAATTGAAGTGATAAAATACCAGAAAAAGCATGAATCACCAAAATTACATGCTAAAGTCTGTTATCTTGACATTTTTCTGAATGAATATTGAAATGCTTAGCAAAAAAAGATCTTGAAGTTCCTCCATCAGTAATCAGACCCAGACTTTACTTGAAAAAAATTCCTTTTATATTTAGTTATAAAAAAGCATGTTCTTAATCATAACGATGTTCATTAAAACAAATGCCTTGAAAGACTACTATTTTCAATTCAAAGACTCTTCAAAAAACTATGTTAAAAAACTCATAATCTACACTAAATCTAGCCTGGAAAAATAGACAGAAAAACATATAAATTGATTGTATATGATATATACGTACATCTATATCTGTGTATGTGTGTGATCTTCTTTAGGGAATCGAGGTTTGGTTCTGTCTTCTATTTTTTTCACATTTATGGAAAGTATAAGAAGTGGTTTAATTTGATGAAATCAAACATTCAATGAAAACAAAGATGTTAGCTCTGAAATAAGACATCAGTTTTGCAGGGCTATAGATCCTTTGAACTTGAATGACATTGTCTCTGAGGACAAGATGTTTGATGAATTTTAGACTTTAAAGCCTTTAGTAGGAAAAATTAGTCCAGAATCTGTTCCTGTAGGATGGGAAAAAAATAATTCATTCTTCAAAAGATCAGGAAAAAAATGATGTCATTTTCTATTTCCCTTAAGTACCTTTCCTTCAGCTGCTTATATTGGAAGAAGCTCAACAGCCATGAATTTAGGGGCTTATGCTCCTACTGATCTGGACATTTATGTCCTCTATGCACAGAATACTGAGGAGAAAAAACCCAGCCCTTGGAATATAAAGATAAAGGGATCTACGGGTAAGAAGGTCTTAAAAAACATTGCTGTCTAATTTTAATCTATTAATTTAATATAATGAACATAATGATTTGTGTAAAATTACGTTACCCTTGTTATATGCCAAATCTGCTAGGAACAGCTGCTTTGCATTCAGTATATCATAGTGACATAGACTGTGGAGTTAAAATGTTTAAATTTTTTTTCATTAAGGTCTCCTATTTTAGATTTGCAAGCTTGTGCACGAGGGGAGAAGGGCTGGTGCCTCCACCGCACTGTCGCTATTAAAGGTCATAAAAAGGAGCTCTTGGCTCTGTGAAGAAATGACTAATGAGTGCAAGTTGGTTTTGCAGACCCTGTTCCTAGGGAAGAATAAACCAGGATTAAAAAGACTCATGGAGAACACTTTTCCCAACAGGCCTAAAGGTCAACAACTTTTTGTTCAGAAGAACCAGAAGGGTCATGACAACCGAAGCCTGAAATAAAGGTGAACTGATAAGATGGGTGTGGGGCTGGACTAAAGGGACTATAATTAATTGAATCTTTATAAACACACAGAGGCTGCAGCTGAGAAGTGGTTCTGCTGACATTCCTGTCCATGTCCACTAAGGAGTGGAGGCTGCTACCTGCTCTGCCACACCTAACACATTTAACTCCCTCTCTTCCTCTGTCCTAAATCCAAAATACTCCTAAAACTCTAAAAATATTCAGTAAACCTAAATACCACTTGCCTTTTCAACTGCTGATGATACACTTTGACCCGTTGCAGATCTTGTCTGGGCTCACAGAAGTAACAGGTCTGGATGAATCCTTTTCACAGCTCATAAGGTATAATTCTGGCTGATAAGAAATCAACATTGTAATATTTTTGCTAAACGCACCCCCACCCCAACATCAGACATGAGTGGAGATGACGTAAAGCATGGCACTAGGCAGGTGCCTCCTATCATAGCGTACAGGTGGTTCTTCTATGATAACTGAAGTAGGTGACTGCAGCATGGGAATATCACAGTGCTGTGTACCTGCTTTAGGAGAGCCCCTGATAAGTCTGGCAGAGATAGAATAAAAAGGGGCTCACAAAAGCAAGATTATAAGCACGAACCCGAGGAACAGGGGGAACCGAGGGGTCTTGAGAAACAAAGGAAAAGGAAGTATATGACTTCAGAGACCACAGACTATAGACATTAGAAGGAACTGAAAAACTGGAACACTTTCAAAAGCTATAGAATGAAGGCTCTCCGTTTTCTATTTTTGCCTGCTTGAAGCAAGGTGAAATTAAATGTGTCTGTGTGGACGTGTTGGAGTGGTTTGCATAAAGACCTTATTTTCTGTAGGTGGCTGCTGTGAAGAAGTCTTCCAAGAAGTGCTCAACCCGGTCGCTATTAGTTGCGCTGATGGTGCATTTCATTTTGTCTGTCTTTTCTTTTTTTTCCCCCAAATCTCAATACCTCTGTACATCAATAACCATTAAGATTTCCTGACATCTCACAGATCATATGAGAATGTACGATAGCAAATATCTGTCAGATGGGGGGAGCTGGGGAAAAGGGCAATGGAGTACAGCCATGTACAAAAATTAGAAATAGCCCTGTATTATGTGAGTAAACAAAATCACAAGAAAGGATAAGACCTGACATACTTGATTATTTAATTCAACTACCTGCTTTAAGTCTTTTATAAACTGGTTCTTTTTTGTTTCTTTCTTTCCCAGTCTATTTTAGACAGCATGAAAGCTTCTGGAGATGGGAGAGGACAATCACCTGCCTGCAGAGGAGTTCTGCTTCCTGCATCTGACTTTCTCTTGTTTTTATTGACTTCTATCTTCTTGCACAACTGCCCGGGCAGTTCTGACTCACTCTGCGATGGCAGCATGGGGAGGGAGCAGGGCGAGGGCAGAGCCTACCATGCTGATAGAAGCTGCATTAGGAAGAGACAAACAATAACTTCAGCAATTGTGGTTTCCACTAGATTTGATGGTGGCTGCATCATATTTGTGAATGCCTTGCATTGCTGTATGCTGACATTTATCTTTGTGTGACTGTGAAATTTGATACTGTAAAACCGAGCCTTTTCTTCTTCAAAGGCTGAAGCAAACAAAGAGAATAACCCAGAAGATCTCAGCTCTCTTCTGGATTCATCCTCAGCATGGGATTTTACAGGGTTTGGTACTTTCTCCACTGTTATTCACCATGTAGTTCTTTTTTAATAGAGGTAGAAACAACACTGACTGGAGTATCAGTATCACAGAGACTTCATACTTCTTTTACTGTGAAAACATTGACAGTTTTTGAAATATCTCCAGTCAACAAGCTATTGGTATGGAGAGTTTGGGTCACACCTCAAGTGGTGAACACCACGGAGAAGAGAAAGGCTTTGAAGAGGATTTTACAGGCACCACTTTGAAACTCTGACTTGATTGCGGGTGCATAGATTAAGATATTGTCACCCAAAGTGCATGACTCATTTGTCTTTTTAAGGTCCGTTATTGTGTGATGTAACACCACCTTTTTGGCAGTTTGGTATTGTAGCACTTTTAGTACTTGGAGGCCTAACACTCCAGAAAATGCATTTACACTGCATTTAAAGCTTGCATGTAACTAAATCCTGTCAAGGAAAGTCTTTACATAATGCATCAACATATGCTGGATTTTTGTCTCTTTTTTAGTACAGTATAGCTATACAATAGTTTGGAGTGGCTTTGCTCAGTTATTAAAAATAGCCCTAGGTGAGGCTGGCCTTTAAAAAAGTGTCAAGATCCCTAAAACACCTGGGAAAGGACCAGCTTGGATTTATGTAGAACTTTCTTACCTAGTAGGTTTCATTAAGTTCAATTTTCTAATTTTTTTTTTAAGCAGTGAAAAATTACAGTAGGTAGGCTTGAAAACTAAAGAGGGTAAAAATAAGGAAACATGTTATTTTCCTAGGTATGAATATTTCTAAATCCAGACCTCATTATAAGGCAAAGTGATCTTTATTAGGAAGTAAATGTTCAGAGAATTCTATCCTAAAATTCTCTGCTGCTTTGTAAAGTGTATCTGTTATCAAAACTTTAGCAGCTCAGTTGAGAAGAGATGTTTTAATGCAAGATCATTTGTCTCCTAAAATTTGAATGTTGTGGGATTTAGACCTCAAGCCATAGCGCATATGTTCCTTCCATATAGCCAGCATTAAACTGCTGGAGAAACTCTAAGGATCTATTTTCTACCACCTGGTTCAATTTTTTACAAATGTCCTTTACACTTTTAAGACTGTGGTGAGTACAATGGATTGTTTAGAGGAAAAATCAGCTCAGAGTACAAGGTTTTGGAAGATGATACCAGAATGTTTATAATGCATGTTATGGTTGGGAGGGTTGTGTGACTTTAACCATTACTTTTTATTTACATTGACATTTGCATAAAAGCTCCTGCATAATAAGTATTTATTGCCTGAGCAGGTAATATTGAGACCGCTGTTAACTTGGACTACGAAGTATTGGAGCTGTTACATGGCCACATGCAAGGCCTTCTTGATACATAAGAACATGCTCCTAGAAATGTATTTATTGGGATTAAATATTGAAAGCCCTTATAGCAAAAAAAAATAATGGCTACTGAATGGACATCAGCTCTTTGAGCAAACAATTGGTGTGAGCAAGAATATGAAATACTGTCCATAGAGGCAGAATTCTTTATTCTCCTTTTTAATTTAAATATTTTAAAGCCTACTACAAATATGAAAAATATAATTACTCTGGTGAAGGATGTGGGAAATAATACATTATTTCTTCATTGTCATGTAGTTTACTAGTTTTCTAGGGTTTTTCCCAGTGAATTGCGAAGTACTTGAACTTTATCCATTTTCATGAATAAAAAATAATTTTCTTCTGGAACTAGCCATTGCATGCACAGTTGTTCTTCCAGGCTTGTTCCTGCATTCTGTCCAGGTTTATATTGTCTGTTATGGGTTGATTTACCCACTGAATTAGATTTGCCACTGGGTGTCTGCTGTACAAGCCAGCCTATGGGATGCCTGTCAATCACCTCAACAAAGAGTAAAGGCTGAACTAGGGAAAAAGAAAAAAAGTCAAGTTTTCTTTCCCTCTCAGGAGAACTGCTGGTCCAGAACAAGTCTTGGAATCATTGTTCAAGCACCTGATGAAACTTATGATAGTTCTTGAATTTATTAGTACTGAGTTGGTAACAGCATTCTCAGTCAATAGCAATTTTTAAAACTGCTGGTTTAGCCTTAATGTTCTGTGCTCTCAGTTATGAGATGCGGAAAACTGGATGTTCACCAACTTGGTGACATGTCTCATAAGCAGTGATGCCATGAATCACTGAAATAGGGACAGGAAATCTGAGCTTCAGAAATGATGCTCCATCTCTAACTTGCACAACAAACAGGCGAAAACCAAGCTATTGAGCAGTGATCTGCTCCAGGTAACGTCTATGCAGTTTCTGTTTCCCGTTTCATTTTACATAGCTTAAACGAACCCTTAGATTTTGCTAAACTGTTTTTTTTGCACATCTAAAGTATTTTCAGCCTTCCAGAGATCTCACAGGAAGCTTCTGCCGCATAAGTTTAAGCAGTTGCAAAGCTGCCATCCTTTTATAGAATTTTGTCACTACTGACATGCTGTCAAATGGATGCGAAGGAAATCAGACGGAGCACGCAACTTGACTTGAAACGTTAGGTGTACGATGAAAGACATTTTCATGAAAAATGTCATGTCCCCGGTAATCTAGGTTTTGGACGAGGTAAGAGAGGCAAGCACTGCAGCGATATTTTACAGGTTTGCTGATGGTTTCTTCACATTTGGGGTACGAAGTTCTGTTGTCCACACTGCTGTTCACAAATATTTTCGAATTGTAAAAGTGCTTTTCATGGTTTTATCTGAGGAAAATCTCAAGTTCCACATGGCTACAATAGATTTTTCAATTAGTGACTCTCTAAAATTTATTCTGTATGACAAATTTCTTGAAACATACCCTGTTTTTAAAGAAAAAATAATTAGTGCTACTGCAGGTTCTTCAAGCATTGGCAGTTGTTAGTTTACAGGAATGCACAGTATTGCTTTCTCACCTCCTCCCACCTGGGAGAAACACCTTGTCACCTTTCATACTCAATATCCATTTTTTTGTTCCAAAATTCCGTCTTAAAAACCATCCCCTAAATGCAGTGTCTACAAAGAAATGATATTTTAGTTTAGAACTGTCTGTACGTGTGTGTTACCTCCTGGCACACACAGTAAGTGTTTGGGTACAAGGACGGTCCTGGTTCTGGCCTTTAGCATAATTGGATCTTTGACCATGAAATGGGGGTTGTAGAAGTTACTACAAAATCAATAATAATAATGTAAGGGTCACTCTGTAGCTTAATAGCTCTGCCATTCCTTCAGCAGCGCTATGTTCCCCCTTTTTCTCTCTGGTATTCTTCTTGAATCCCTATACGTCTTGCTTTCCACGTGCTTCAGCAAGTGCACGTTATACTAACGCTGTTCTCTGCAGGAACTTTCTTGCATCTGTTTTTGCTGCAATAGGAAATGATCTGCCTGCAAATCAACCTTTTCTTTGCAGCTTTGTAAAATTCATCACGACCCCATTCTAGGTCTTCCTGAGCTCTACTCTCGCCTCAGCTCCAGTCCTTGTTTCCCAGCTGTCTCCGCCTTTTCTCCATGGGATGTTCTGCAGGATTCTCTTTTATGGCACTCAATGATTCTCCTTTAGGGCACTCTTGATTGACATCTGCACAGATGGATCACGTCTTCTTGAGGAGCTCCACTGGCAGCCTCTGACTATGGGGCTCATTTTACTGCACTGTTGGGACAAATCCTTAAACTTCAGGCTGGCCTTGATTTTCTCAGGTCATGTGGCAGTTCTTTGTGTTACTGTGATAGACAATAAAAAAAAATAATACCCCTATTCTGCCAAAGCATCAACAGAGGGCTCTGGAGCCTGACCAGTACCATGATGGTCCTCACACACACAGCACAACCTCTCTGCCCTTCATGGGAACCCCACTATGTCAGGAATATGAGCCCCTGTTTTGTAAGTCAAGCTAAAAATGCCAGAAAGAAAGTGTCATTTCTTGCTGGAAGAAAAGGGGGAAAAAGGCTGGTGAAAGGGTCTGCAAGGGGCTTTTCTAGAGCCCTGAATGTGTAGAGCTGCCTCCAAATCTGCGGGTTCTCTGGGTTCCCCTTGCCTGAGAGGGACCGTTACTGTGCGAGATGCTGAGGGAAATGAAGCGGGGCAGCAACTGTGTGCGCCTGTGTTTCTTCAAGGGCGGCTTCATAAAGAAGTGTTAAAAGAGAAAATCAAAGAAACAGAAGTGTTTTTCTGGTAACCTTCATCAGGCAATACTACAAGTCTTTTTTTTTTTTTTTTTTTAAGTAGCAAACTTGCTGATTGGCTAGAATTTGCTATTTTATAAATCTAAAGTAACAGTATGGTAAGTGTCATGTTTACTAAAATTACATTTCAAAATAGCAAAGCAGATTTGTTGCAAGCTATTTATTCCAGTACTCAAAGGGTTTCATTGAAGGTAAGAAAAGGGAAGTTGTCTTGAGGCTTAGAGTCGTAATTCCTTTCAGCATTTCCTTTTAAACCTCATGTTTACCTTCTGCAAAAACTAACCCTCCTTGTTTGTTGCAATTTTAACAGAGGAGCTGCTTTCATACTTTAAAA
Source organism: Tringa tobata (assembly GCA_033628505.1). Lineage (NCBI taxonomy): Eukaryota > Metazoa > Chordata > Aves > Charadriiformes > Scolopacidae > Tringa > Tringa tobata. The sequence continues at coordinate 3,472,031 of JAHREE010000229.1, forward strand.
TTTCCATTTTTATCCAATCCGGAAGAGTTTTGCACTAAACCTGGGTGTAAGTTGCTCACTGATGAGATGCTTAGCTTCTGCTGTTGCAGGAAGTGGTTTTTATTTTACTTTTTTTTCCTGCTTTCTTTCTATCTCTGTGAGCTGTAGGAGATTAACCCAAATGCTGTCTATAGACATGTGACCTACTGTTTTCCGTTTTTTGAAATAGTTAAAACTGTTGCTGGTTGATGGCAGTTTGAGATGAGACAACAACGCCTGTGAGGCTGTAGGTAAGGAGCCTTAAATTCACCTTAATATAGTTTAAGATACCTGTTGCTAAAGATTTTGAAAATTATCATAACTGCGTGTATTTTGTATGTGTTTAATACGGATTATCTTAATTATACAATTGTTTTATTTTTGTTGCTATTTGTGAATTTGAAAGCAACGAGCACCAACGAAGAGGGTACAGATGTAAAATGATGTTGTAAAAGCAAAATTAGTATCCAGAATCTAGCAAATCTGTTGCATCCCATACGAGAGGCAACTATACCTGACCCTCTCTAGTATCCCAAACCGCTAATCGCTTCTCTTATCCCTGCCGGCATTAACTAGTTCTCCCCAAAAGGTAGAAAACATTTGTGGTATTGGCTGGGAAATGAGACTAGATCACATTTCCCAGCACTTGGCTTTCCCAGGTGCAATTCAGCCCTGTTTGATTAACTGGCTTTTCTGCTGGTGACCCAAGAGGGAGGTGATTAGTAGCAGCGGATACTGTAAGAGTTAGTGAGTAGTCAGGGTAGGTATCTAGCTGATACTTGTTATCACTAGAGGCTGCCCTGCTCAGTATCAAAAAGTTTGGTACCCCTCTATTATTCATCAGTGGCGCTAACAGGAATAGGACACGGGGTGGCATAAAGGACATTGCACCAAAAAAATCCTGTGTTTGTCTATGGGCACTCTCACCGCTGTTCCTCGTGGAGCTGTTCAAAGGAGATGTCATGGTAGCACGTTCACTGCATGATGCTGTTTAGATCCAGACTAATTCCTCCTCTGCTTTGGAGTTGGCCAGAAAAAAGGTTGTGTGTCCTGAGTCCCCACCTCACTCGATGCTTCCTATCAGAAAAGACAGCTTTGCATTGCCATCAGTGGCAAACGCAACGTTCTGGCCTTCGGAGACTTACAAGGAAATAGTAACATAGGAAGACGTTCAAATAACACAAAATAATGCTTTGATTATGGGCCTCATAAAGGAGAGCCAGAATTAGCAAGATTTGTTCTACAGTGAAGATTTGTTTTTCTGGTAACGTGTAGTTCACTGCAAACTTTGTGACATGGACTCGTGTTTGTAACTGATAGCCTTATCGTTAAGAAGCAACTTGTTTTTCTTTTGGAAATACGGGTCAGAGTTGAAAGATATCACACGTGGTTTGAAGCTCATTTTTAAATTGTGCATACTAATTGGAGACAGATTTCAGCGTAGTGTTGTAAGATTACATTTTGAATTTTCTGTACTTTTTGGAGAAAAAAAAAGCTGTCCCGCCTGCATACACAAATCAGCACAGACAGGGAAATTGTATAAAAAGAACATGTTCTCTTCCTGGGCTGTGTTTGTAGTGGGTTTTATGTTACTGCTGCAGTGTCTTAGAGTCATTTGAAATGCATTTTCCACAGAGCTGTGAGATTTAGAAAAGTAGTTTGAATTCTCAGAGTTATTTTTCTTTATATTCTCCCTTCCCTGCAACTTACCTCTTTGTGTCCAAAGGAAATTCATTTAAAAACAGCATCTCTTGTTCACTTTACCTCTCAATCCAATTACATCTGTAACATACATTTGTTCATTTTCTTTTCCAGAGTGAACAGCTGAAGCACTCTCTGTATTTTAAAGCTCCTGCTGTACACTATTATTGAATTACAAAAACACTTTTTTTGGCAGCATTTGTTGTAGAAACTTCATTTTGCTTTGATACAAGAGATGCCCTAGCTTGGAAGAGATGCTCCATCTTTTTCTGACCAAGCATGGGTTTGTGGCCCCCTTGGTAGCCCCTCTCACCCGGGCAGGGATTGCAAGCGCCCCAAAGGAGAGGTCTGTATCAGACCACAGTCTCAGGCATGTTCCTCCTCACCCCGAGCAAGGCAGGAAACAGACACTAAAATGGTCACAGAGACACGTTGCGATTCTTCTCCTGGTGTTTGGGTGGTACAGCACCACAACCTCCAGTGTGGTGCTAGCTTAATTGAAACAGCTCTGGTTTGGATTTCCCTATTTCTGGTCCCAGAAGTTGTAATGTCTTTGCAGTGATGAGCTTCAGGCCTGGTTCTAAAAAGTAGTATCCCACCCAAGTGGGGTAGAGGGTCCATCGTGATCTCCAGTGCTGTAGCGAGGATTGCTTTTGCTGTGCTGCTCCGAGACTTCAGCTCGGTTCTCTGCTCAGGAGTCCCACAGATTTACAGCAGTGGAACTGCTGTCTTCTCATGGCCTATTTCTACAGAGTCACGTGGGGCTTAGCAGGTTATAAACAGCGTCTTTTGAATGTTTTTAGGTTTACAATGTGTAATTCTGATACTTGCCTATTTTTCTTGACTGTTTTTTCAGATGCCTCTGTGCTGTGTCAGCTCAATCAGTGAGAGCTGCTAACCATTATATGAGTTGTTAAAAGTCTGTACACTGCTAAAAACTCTCTCTTGATGTTGGAGAAATCTGTTAGTGCTTAGGTGTATTCTTAATTAGAATCCTGAAACATGGCAGTTGCACAGAGTGTATCCTAATCCTGTATATGTAGGTGTTATTTGGGCTGATCTCTTTTAAAGACAAAACAAAGCGTCACTTGAGCTCTAGCTTAGGTCTCTAGGCTTCACTTTTCTCCTAAGCAAGACTTCCACGTGGATGCATCAAACCTATTTCTCAGTGCTACAAAGCTAGAAGCTGGTACTGGTGGATACCATCTATATAAGGATGCTTTGATATTTTTACTGTTTTCATTTGTTGATAGAATTAGTCCAGAAGAGAAGAGATGGGATAAAATTTTGGCCCCGCTGTTGACTGTGTATCTTCCATGATAATTCAAGTGCCATTCAGAGCTCAAAAGCAGATTCCCTCACCTGATTGCACAATCTGCACAGAACTGTCCCCTTTTCCATTTTGTGTTGGCTTCCAACAGCTTTTGGTACCATCAAACTAATTGCTGGAATGTCCTCTTAGTCTTAGACTAGGCTGAAGGCCCTGCTGCCTTCAGCTTGCTCACAACGGCACACATCCCTCTTGGGTGTGCGTCTGGGAACCTGTGAGCTTGGTCTAGGTCAGAAGAATTGGTGTTACCTGCTTCTGAAACCTTCTCATAAGGCTGGCCAGCTTCAACCAGAGCTCTCAATGAATCCTAATTTCACTGACAACTCTCTTATCGACATCTGAAGGACAGAGGAGGTTGTTCTTCTGCTGTGCTGGATGTTAAGTTTGTGCCTTCACGTACTTGACATGCCTCTGTTAGTCTTCTCTATTTTGAGAAATACTATAAAAAGATTGTTTTGGAGACTCACTACAAAACAAGCACTGCTAGCTCCTCATTTGCACAGGGACTTCCTCAATGCAGACCTATTTTCATTTTAAGAGTGAGTCCTCTTATCACAGGGTCTGTGGACTCCCATCTTCTCTATCAGAACTTGAAGAACCTTGAGGTGCAAGCTTCCAGGCTGGCTGAAATAGGAGCAAAATGAATGCTATTGGATTGGCTTTAAGAAGTCTGCCTGAATGAGAAAAACAGGCTTTAATTATCTGGGCATGGACATTTAGATGTTGCAAACTGACCGTGGGGCAGATATAACTCATGCTAGAGCCCAATCTTTGGACGCAGCCAGGTCATGCTGGAGCACATTTTCAGTGCATTATTGGCTCATGCTGAAGTCACCTAGAAGTGTTGCGGTCTGGCATGTGTAAAAGTGAGTCCTGTCTGCCAGAAACTAAGAACCCAAAATTCATGTATGCTTGAAAATTTTGGCCTTTTTCTCTGCATTTCTCTGTATTTTCGTTCACGTTACTTAGCATGAGAAAGAACTCTTTTGGGAGTTAAGTAGGTAAGATATCAGAGGGTTATGTAGCCGATTTTAGTATTCTCCAAATTAGCTTCTAAACTTCTGGAGGTATGTGCAAGTTACGTAGTAAAATACTAACTCAGTCCGCAGGTACTTACTGAAGCATTTCTTCCATAAATTAACTAAGCAAGTTTGGTATTGCTATGATTAGTGGCTTAAGGTTGTATAAGACACAATATAACACTTCCTACCGTTTGAGATTGACAGGTATTAAATCATTCACTTGTAGTTAAGCCGGGTATTGTGGGTTTGTACTGTGGTTTTTCGCGAGTATTCTTTCCAAAGCCTGTGCCTGATGTACTAAACAGGCCCAGTCCTCGAATAAGTGAACTTAAAGTGACTTCTGATTCCTTCTCCAAGGCATCCAGCAGTTTTCAGCACAACTGCAACATGATAAGAGGGGAGGGGGTGAGAAACAGAGGAAGGAAAACCAGAAGTGAATGCAGCTGAGAGCTGAAGAGACGTACTTTAAGTACGTGCTTGCTCTTTGTTTCTTACTTCTTTTCCTGCCACACCCTGAGCAAAACTACCGCAGTGTTCGGTGCTGAATCAGATACCAAAGCTCCTCCTAGGCAAGGCATAGCACTTTAGCACCTGGACTTGTTTTTCTGCTGCTCAGGATGTTACTAAACTCTCTTCCTTTGTGGTGAGGAGGGAAATGACACAGATACTTTGTGAAGACAATTGAAGTCCTGGAGTTCTGTCTCCAAGAGAGCCACCGCCATGGCTGGTGGGTTCCTCACTGGCCTGCTGGGTGTCAGGGTGCTCTCAGCATTTCTGGTGTTTCTGCTGCAGCTGTGGTTCAGGGGACACCTGCTGTTGGGCCAGCTAGATGTCTGTTTGGGCCAGTGCAGTTGGAGGAACTGAGCGGTCCACAGTCGGGGAATGGCCCCAAGGCTGGCAGCTTGTCACACCAGCTGGGGGATCCTCAGTCCACATTATGAGGGTGGCCAGAGCCAAACCCACAGAGCCTGGTGGTAACACCATGGGCATCCACAGCAAGTACCAACAGAAGCCTCCCTGGGTTCTCTAAAGCAAAAAGCAAGTCTAGAGAATAGCTTTTCTACAAATGAATCAACATTTTCCATTAGGAAGGTGTTACATCAGACTTTCCAACTGACTGAGCTCCTCTGACCCATGCTGCCTTTTGTGATTTGGGCTTAGTGTTGAGGCTTGATCTAGAAAGACTACTGTTTCTATTATCAGTAGTTCATTGCATGATTGCTTACTTTATTAGCAAAAAAGAAAGCAAAGTATAGTAACCAGTACTAATGAGTAGTCAAATTCTTGTAATGACTTTTGGACTCGGAAGTGGCAATAATGTGTCCACTCTTGGTGTAGCAAAGGAAGCGGCAACAGCCCAAGTAAAAGTATGTCAGTTCCTCCTTGTGCGTTAATCCCTAGGTTACGGCAAAGGCAAGGAGTTCCCCCAGTCTCAGCAGAGGCTTAGAGGAACCAGTTTCTTCAACCCATTCTTGAATTTCCTTTGGACATTCTAGCACTGGCTCTGGATTGAGTAGCGTGCAGTCATACAGACCTGATACATTCAGAGTTGCTACACAGAGATTATAATTGGAAAACTTCTAGTTTTAGTTTTCATCTAAAGTTTGGGTGCAAGTGAAGAAAGGGAGTCTATTAATATATGGAGCAAAAATGTATAAAACAAAAGAATGAAAAAAGGTAAATGCAGAGATTTCTTACCAGACTTGTGTCATGAGCTTAGATATTTAGGGAATAATGTTGATGGACTGTAAGGACATTTTAACTTGGGTACGTAGGACTGCAAGGGCTCACTTGAGCTGAATGCAGCGATTTCAGCCAAGAAGGGATTTGAGGAGTGTTACCACACTACATAATAAACCCACAGCTGACAGCAGATGTAATACTTGTGAAGTATTTTTGCCCTTAACAATGTTGGGGGGCAGATGAATGGCTGCCACCCTCCTCACTATGGCTGTTAGTGGTCGCACGTGGATCTGGCACCTTCACGCTCCCGCTGTCACTGCTGCTGACTCTGACCTCTCCCATCAAGTGCAGCAGGTCTGTGGTGGGACTGGTGGTGCAGGTGGCCTCTGGTGCCCTGGCCTGCAGAAAGCACACATACAAGGTGTCTGGAGTCATCTTGATCCACCTCTGTGAAATAGAGTTTTCATTGGTCCCTCACAAAATGGTATATTTGCAGTAAAAATTTTAGATATAATTAACAGGGCCTGTGCTCAAACTTCTTGTATAATAATAGAAATTATATTTTTGACACCATGATACCCTTGGGATTCCCCCTTTGCTGAAAGCAGACATCTCAGCTACACGCTGTGATATCAGGTACTATCACATAAAACAAATGCCTTTGTCTTCTCCCCGCTTTGCCACGTGGTGGTGAGGAGCAGCGTGGTGGGGTGGGCACTCCTGCCACCTTCTGCTCCCCTCTGGGCCATGGCAGAGGCGGCTGGTGAAGAAAGCAAACCAGGGGCCCCACAAAATGCAGAAGAGGGGCTTGCTCTTTGCAAGCCACAAAGAATTTCCCCTTCTAGCTCCTGCTGTAGCTTAAAAGTTTTCTCCTAAAATTGTAGGTGCTGGCTCTGCTGCGTTTCACAGCAGCGTCTCTTACAAGAGCGGCACCAGGAGCTCTGCAAAGGAAAGTGGAGATGGAGTGTGGGAACAGATTAGAAGTGTCTGGAGCTTTTTTTCTTCCCCTCTCAGATGGGAAGTGGGAGCAGTGAGAAGAAGTAAGGGAGCAGCTGCAGGATCACAGCGCAAAAACTGCTGCAGATACGTAGGGAGGAAGACTGAGAAAGGGTGGGAGGGACTGTTTCATGTGCACGGTGTTGGGAACCCAACGTTATCCTGGGGAGCTGGGACAGAGGGGGGTTTGTCTGAATAAAGGGCAAGCCTTTTGTTATAGACAGTATTGAGGCAGGCAGTGGCAGAACGAAATAGTTTTATTATAAGTTTTAAATAAAAAAAGAAAGAGTGTCATTATAAGTTTATTTTTAAATTTGTTTTTAAATTCTGAGAAGCTTTAAAGCCTTTCCTATTCAATAATTTCAGTATCTCAGTTTCGCAGACTGGTCTTCTGTAGGATGATGGGTACATGGGTCTGCAAAGTGGATTAAGATGTGGCAAACGTGTGTTTAAACTACTGAGTTAAGGGACTTTAAGATACTCTAAGAAGTTAAAACAACTGCCACTGATTCTCCAAAGGCTTAACAGAGCTCAAGAAGGCCTTTTTTTTTTTTTTTTCTAGTGAAAGGGATGCTGCTGCTGCAGGAACTAAAGCTCAGGAGGCAAACTGAGGCACGGCTTCCAACTGTTCCGAGTGTTCAGTAGTGCGTAACTGATTTAGAGGTGGAGTGGGATAAAACTTGTGTGCAGTCTTACTCAGTGATGATCATGGGGTTGCTTCCTCCACCACGGAGCAACCAGGGGAGCAAATGCATGAATGTAGTGCATGTCACAAATGTGCTACCCGAGCTGGCCCTGTGATAGCTTGTTTACATAGCCACTGCCAAATTGAAACTGAAATTTCTGTTGTCAAAGCTGTGAAATTTAAAATTATAGGAAGTTCCTTTCTTTGGCTATTTGCAGCAGCAAACTTTCAGGCGTTTAAAAAATATTTTTTCTAATACATCGGTTTGTCTTATGGTACTAACTCTTCCACTTCTCCAGAGAGTTTGGGCTGTTCCAAAATTACCACCACCACATGTCTAGTTCAGGTAAGCATGGAAAGTTTGGATGAATATCTGAATCTCTGTGAGAAGTTCTGCAAAATTGAGCTGGAAGTATTTCAAGCAGTCTTACTTTGAAATTTCTGTCACTTCTGCTTCTGCTTGTATCTGTAAATACTGCAAGAATAACCTTTCCCATAGTATCTCATCACTTCAGATCTGGCAACATTAAAAGTAACAACACTTTTCTGAACATTTAGGCTATAGGAACAGATTTCTTTCAAGCACCGGAGGAAATTTGTGATTCTTATGTGATCTTCCTAGAGAAAACATTGGATTCTTCTTATTCAGAATTAGACAGCTTTAAACGAAAAAGTTACCATGTGACAAGCATCATATCCAGGTGTAAAATGAGTTTAGAGGTGGTCACTCTTACCTGTGGTGGTTAGAAAGACATGACTCCAATCTGTTCGTACCTGCAGTACATAACTGTACAGTAGAAAGGAAGGAGGGGGAAGGAAATCATCTTTTCCTTACCTGACAGACGAGGGCAGGTCAGGAGCAACCAAGCAGTACTCCTCTGGACCCCTCTAGCAATGCTTAGGTCTTATTTGGTGTTAAATCAGTTAAATTTTTGTAAACTTTTGTGATACTGGGAACTACTTGCTGTCATTGCTCTAATAACTAAACCATGCTCACTCTGCTGTTCAGTGTTGTAGGTTGCCTTAGAAATGTTACATATTGGACGATATTCATAGTTTGTTTTTTTTAATACTGTGTATATATGACCAATATTCATCATTTGAAGGATTGTAGTCTAGCTCACACAGCATGGAAAGTGGAGGCAGGTGTCGCGGATCAGATGCACTCCAGAAAGAAATGAAACACGGTGCCAGCAGGAAGACCTAGAAGTAGCAATTTTTCCCAGGCATGTTCTTTTACATATTCAACTGAATTTCTACTATGGACGACTGTTCCCAGAACATATGCAGGCCAAACTGTACACAAAGGATACTTTTAGCTTCAAGTTCTACTTGAAACTGAGATATTAAATTGACATAGGAGTGATGAAAATAGACTCCATTATGCTATCCCATATGATATATTGGGACAGACGAACTTTTGAAACAGCTGTTACCTTTCCTGAGACCTTCACATGTAATATAATTAAGAAACTAAGTGATGCAAGAAGAAACATGACCATATGCAGTCACTTGCTGACTTGAAGAAGCATTTTTACCCCATTGCATGAATTTTTGTTATTTCCAATAATGTACAAAGAATATTTCCTAGTGAGATTTTATTTGTGCAAGAAAGTCCTGTAGATAGCAGGTCATGGAGGATTACAGGATGAGAGTTGGATCTGTAGTCATTAAATATGGATGTGAGTAGTTTGTCGGTATATCTACGAAACTTTGGAGTAGTAACTCTCTCCCATTCTCTTCTTTTTCTAATTCTCAGGGCATGTCTATCCAGAGAGGAAAACATTTCCAGAGATAGCACATCTCTGCCCTATAGGGTACAAGTAGCTTTTCCAAATCCCTGTTTTTCTTTTTCATACGATTCTGCTATTTTTAAAGATCTACGTACAGCAGGGAACAGACCCTGGGGCTTTCAGCTATCATCTTCTACAAAATTTCAGAATGACACAAAGGAGGACCTTAGCTCCCTGCTTAAATCCTCAACGATAGCCATTGCACAGCTATTCAAATTTTCTGTCTTCATATCTTTCTTCATCCAGTCATTGAGACAAATCTAGCAATAGCTTGTAAAGGTTAATAACATTTCCACTGAAACGGTATATTTGGTTAAGATATTTTGCTGCCATCTGCTAGAAAGTGGAACTTGTATCAGCACTCTTTTGTTTTATCCTTTAAATGTCTTATTGTGTAAGGTGCTATTACTAGTTGAAAAAACAGCAGTAAGCCACTCATATTTTTAGCACTGCGGTCAATGGGCAGGAAATCACTGAAACATCAAACTGACAGTCTGTAAGTTATTGTGCGGTATAGACTCTGCACCCATGCGACTCTCTGACGTGCTGTAGGTGGAGAATCACATATTCCTTATATATATGGTAATTGCCGGGAACAAGAAATGAAGTACTGCATTTTAACACTTTAATTCTTAGGAACTCGATCATCAAAACAACCTTAGAGTATGTTCTTAGACCCAGAATTAAACAACATGCTGCTGTACAATGGTGCAAGTCTGTCCTTCCCTTTTGCCATCTGTCATTAAACATCTGCCTATTCCTAGCTCCATAACGCAATAAATGCTTTGACTTTCCTTCTTGGCTGTGCTTGATGTCACTTGTGCATTGTTGTAACTCCATTGACTTCAGTGAGTTCAATGGGAACCTGAGATCAGGATCAAGCCTTTAAGATCCGTCAGGAACCACATGTCCAGTATTGTATGAACTGGGAAGAAATTATTTTCAGTGATAGCACACTTTGCTCCTACTGGATATTAAGCTGGTACATGAGATTTCAGTAATGATAATGCTGTAGCTATTAACTAAGTGTTACTGTAAAATATAACCCTCTCTTAATACAAAAGAATAAACCAAAAAGTTTGAAATGATCATCACATCGTGAACCAAGTTAAAATCTCAAGGATAAACAATTATTTAAGCCTAGGAGTTGTTTAACAATGGTGCTTGAAAATGTTTTACTTGTACTGGGCTATTACCTAGGAAGTTTGCAATGATTTGGGCCAAGTTTTGTCAAGAAATTTGCCTTTAGGGGCATCCTTCATAGAGACTGGATTATATACCTCAGACTATAAATAAACTTGTGAATAATGTGCTGAAGAGCATATTTCACACATGGAAACACAGGAACGCTGCACAGTGAGATATTGCTAGAAACAAACCAGAAAAGGTGTTTTATTCTTCTCTTTGACTCATGGAGAGGTATGGGTAACTGTACATGTAACTTGCCTGAGGGACTCTGTCGGCCCTTTCTGCTTTTAGTTGAAAAAGTTCTCAAATACTGGACTAGAAAAGAGTGATTACAAAGGCTACCTTTAGAAACATGAGGTAAGATGACCTCTGTGGTCTTTGGTCAGCATGTTTTCTGTTCTGAGAGATGCCACTGAATGTCAAATATGGCAACAGGTTAAGAAATGAAAAGGAAGTGTGATAGTTAATGCTGACGAGCATGGGTTTTGTAGGCCTTAGGAGGTATCCACTAACTCACAGATGTTTGCTGATGAGGTTGCAAGTTTAGTTTATATGGGAAACTGTGCTGTTGAGTTTAGGCTATTTAATGTTTTACAGTAGACTGAACTTGGCACGAAATTCTGTTTTATTGTCTATCTGATATAAAAAGATAAAACTGGAGTGAAGACCCAGGCAGTGGTGATGTAGTGTGATTTCTGATCTACTTTGACTAGAGATATGACCGATGGTTGAAATTAATGCTACTTCCTAAGTACAAATTATTCCAGGCTGGATGACATATTTCTGCAAAGGAAAAGGCCCAGGAATGTTACATCTGCTTTGTATTTTCATTACAATGGATTTTTCTGTTTTTCTAGTACTCAGATAAACTGGCTTCAGGAGTCTTTTGGGCACCAGCCCAGGACACCATATCCCTCAGCAGCCTTTGCTGTTTGTGTCCATGCCCTGGGTGCTGATGTGTGACGTGTTAGCTGTGAGAGTAGTGTGGTGGGGGTGGTTGAAAAAAAAAAAAAAATACAGAACAGAGTGCAGATAAGAATAATTGAAAAAAAAAAAAAAGCTATGTGGCAGCTTACTTATTATCCCCTCTCTTTTACCTATAGTTTTTTTTCATCTATCCCCCTTTATTTCCATCACTCGTGTGTGAGCACTCACCACCCCTGAGCTGTACTTGAGCAGAAATAACAAACAGCTTAGCAAAGGCTAAGGGCAAAACCCAACAGCAGAAATATTTACGTAGGTATATGGTGGTTTTAAAGACTCTTTCACAGACATAGCAATGTTTTCTCCTTTAAAAGAATGCTCTGACTCACCACGTGTGTAGCATTCGCTTTTTTCATTTGTTAACTCCTACTTCCTCTTCCATTTTTATGGTTTTTCGGGCTGACAGGCCTAGTGTAATGGTGAAACTAGTGCTGATTTTTATTCTTGTGTAATATTGTCACATCAGGTTTCAATGGGTGCTCTTCATGTACAGTATGCTCTTCAGCAGAAGAACAGAATTAGTGACTGTACCAAGATGCACTTTAATTTTGTAGTGTTTTCACATGACTATGTTGAGCACTTCAATGTTCATTTTGCTTCTGACTTGATAGTGGTAAATATGTCATAGGGAGTGAAGTTGGAGATTAAAATCTTACTGAAAATTATACAAAATACTTTAAATCTCATAATCTTAAAAAAAACTGCAACAAATTATATTCATTAAGGATAGATATGTACTTTTTTCCTTTCTTGGATAACTTGCTACAACTGCTACCTGGTACAAGTTGCTAATGAATTAACATTTGCATTCTTTCACTGTGTGTAGCTGTAGGAAACATAGGCATAGCTTAAGCCAAAATTTAGAAATAGTGCTACCCTTGTTTCTTGAAGAACTAATGCTACGCTTTACTTTGTAGCAAACTTATATACTGAGTTTAATGACTACCAAAACTCATGAAATAGAGTTCTTGGGTAATACCAGTCAGTCCGCTCTCTAGATGACCAGTTTCTGGACAAGTAACATGCCAAAATGGATTAAAAACCTGATAAATACAATATGAAACTTCCTCTAGCTCCATGGGCTGTTGTAGGAGAGGTCAATGTTGTAGCAGGGCTCAGTGGCTGTCAATGTGATAGAGAAAATATAATTAAGCTTCCAAAGACATAAGAATGGCAGTGAGATGAACTATTCACTTACTTAATTTTTGCAAAAAGCTAAAAAGCATATTTTTCCTATTTTTGTGGAAATTATAAATAACAAAAGGAAGGGTTTTTTTGTTTTTTTTCATTGGAAAGTTAACTATGTCACTTTGTTTCCTTTATTATCCCCTTTCTCTTTTTGAAAAGAAAAGGCAGAAAAGTAATTTGTCCCATCAAGGAAAATTAGAGCTAATTTAAATATCTGCACTGTTATCAAGCATCAAGGTTTTGTGAAAACCCTGCTTTTAAAAGAAATGTTACAAAAACTGTTCTTGAAAATAGTTTTGTCAGGATGCAGCACTTTCTGAGGAAGACCGAGATCTGATCTCCACAATTTGCTGTGTTACTTTTTTGCCCTGGGCCTGATTCTCAGAAAGGAGATGGCTTTACTGTGTGTACAGATTTGCATCCGCAATAACCTTTCTGTACTTCACCTCGGTAATACTCATTACTTCCACACCACGTGTTTGAAAGTCAACTGTACATTTAGAAATCGGGATTTTAGGAACTTAACCGTTGATCTCCCAGTAATGTAAAATGTCACTTGACTATTTAGCAGCCACCTCACAACTGCAGTTGCCTGAGAGCTGGCTCCAGCTCAACTTGATGCACTACAGGGATGCTGTGCTACTTGCTGAAGCAGGCATGTCTCCTCTCCAGGCATTCAACATGTAGACCAATTCATGGGAAAAGCAACTGCAAATGTTGACCCACTGAGGCCAATAATGTAATGAAGAGTATGAACCCCTTCTTCCCTCAGTGAGGGCTTTTGAACTCCTGAAGGTATCTCCAAAATCAGCTGTGTGCGTAGGATCGACTTGATTTTGCTGTCCCAGCCAGAAACGCGATTTTGTCCCTTCAGCTCAGTGGTGTTTCTTGCCCTGTAAGTAAGCTGATCTACCCACTCTCGAGAAATTCAAGTTCTCCTTTCTCACAACCAATGTAATCTTTTTTTTTCGCCACCCTAGGAATCAATTTTCCCTTCCTGTATCATCCATCCATGTCAAGTATTTTTCTTATACCCATACTGTTCTTTGACTTTTCTCCACTCTTATCCAATCTACTGCTTCTGTTCCACAGTGCCACAAACCAGTTACTTCCAACATGTTTTTTTAGGGTGTACTTCATCCCTCTTTTCTTTGGTGAATGCCTTAAAGTTATGCTGCCCCTTTGCTCCAGGAACCCTATAAACAACAGGGAGGGGAGGGGGCGAAAGTCTGTCTTGGTTTAATGCCTTTCTCCAGCAAATCAACCGTAGGAGGTTTCAGAAGTAAAATTTATATCCAGATGCTAACTATTTGCCAAAAGGCAAATTAGCTAATTATATAATGAACATGGAGTGCCTCACAAGCAGTTGTACAGGGCTTGGCAGCTCTGCTTTCCAAAGTAAGTGAAATGAATTCCCCTGCAAAACCGGCCCAAGCTTGGCCCTGATGCTGCTAATAACAGTTTGGAAGTACCATATCATAAAAACGTTCGATAGAATCCTTTTACTGTTTTCTGTTAATATTATTTCTCTTTCCTGACTGTCTTCCCCTCTGTTAATTTTTAAAATTTAAAAAAAAAAAAAAAAGTTAAAAAAAAAAAGAAGAGGGCAGACTGTACAACCAAATTTTTCTTGCAAATGTGAATGCAACGCCCTTGCGTTTGTGGAGCTCATATTCAGGGTGCCATCTACTGGCACGCAGGGACGATAACGCTCTCAGGAGTCTTAATGGAGTTTGGGCAGCAAAGGATTTGTACCTGGAAATCCTAAGGCAGCAACTTTTGTAGCTTGTACCTTTCCTTCACATTCAGCAGGATCTCACCATGCTCTACACTAAGACATCTGCTAGTGAAAATGTTGAGGTCTGGATTTTTTTCTTTTCTTTTATGTGGGTTCCAGTAATTTTTATGCCCAGAGGGTTTCCTTGTAGTAGTCTGATGTGTGTGGATTAGTTCCAGTTTTAGGGAAAATTATCTAAGGTTCAATGAGATTAGAATAAAAATTTTCAGAAGACACAGTCATTGACTGACTGTGCTCCTACGTGAGACCCAGGGCATGACTTTGCCACATTACTGAACTTTTTTACAGCACATCATGTACTGCCAACAGCAGACAGACACTACCTGATTAAAACTCATAATGCTCCCAAGAAGAGATATGTCAGAGTTTTATAGGTGGGAGATTTCAGAAGAAAATCTGAGAGATGTGCTCCAGCCAAACATTGGATCGGTGACAGAGCCAGCGTTGCTCTCGTCTCTCGAGTCTGATCAGCTCTCCAGCCTGGAGCCTACTGAAAATCTGTTGAGAAGCAATTTTGGTTTGATACCAACATGAAATACAAAATGATTTGACTCTCCAAGTTTAGAAGGTGGAAAAAATCATTTCCTGCCTACTGCTGCTGCAGACCTTACTGCCAAAATGGCAGTGTGTCCCTGTGACATGGTTTTGAGTGGTGACTGCTCCGAAGGGTGGTGAGAAGTGTCTCAGAGGGGAAGAACACACAGTGTGGTCTCCTAAAGGTCCACATAAAGAGTTCTCCCCACTGTCATATACCAGCTCTGCAGCAGAAATAGACATGCTTACTCCCAAGTGACAGGAAACAGCTTTAGTGATTTTTTTCTCTTCTCTTTCTATGGTTCAACTTTGGTAGAGATCCTTGAGTAACTGATTCAATTCAGGAAACAACCACTGAGCGTAAGCTTTACTATTGCTTTTGCTAAAGTTAGTGTTTCTATCATGGCATGCAAAGTTGAGTGGCTAATGGCTAATATTGAGGCACTTGCTTTTCATTTCTCTCTTGAAGAATGGTGTGTTCATCGTGCCTCTGTATTTGGCACTGGTGAGGCCTCACCTTGAGTACTGTGTTCAGTTCAGTTCACTACAGGAAGGACATTGAGCTGCTGGAGCATGTCCAGAGGAGAGCCACCAAGCTGGTGAGGCGTCTAGAGAACAAGTCCTATGAGGAGAGGCTGAGGGAACTGGGCATGTTTAGTTTGGAGAAGAGGAGGCTGAGGGGAGACCTCATTGCCCTCTACAACTAACTGAAAGGAGGTTGCAGAGAGGTGGGTGTTGGCCTCTTCTCCCAAGGGAATAATGACAGGACCAGAGGAAATGGTCTGAAGTTGTGGCAGGGGAGGTTTAGATTAGATATTAGGAAGAATTACTTTACTGAGAGAGTGGTCAGGCACTGGAATGGCCTGCACAGCGAGATGGTGGAGTCAACATCCCTGGAGGTATTTAAGAAATGTGTAGACATGGCTCTTCAGGGCATGCTTTAGTGCCCAAGATTATTGGGGTGTGGTGAGATGTTGTGTGTGGTGTTGTTGGTGTGGGGTTTGGTTGGTGGGTGCTTTTTTGGTGTGTTGTTTGTTTTGTGTTTGGTTGTTTGTTTGTGTGGGTTTGTTTTTTTTGTTTGGGTTTTGGGGTTTTTTTATGTGGTTGGACTGGATGATCTCAGAGGTCCCTTCCAACCACGGAGATTCTGTGATTCTGTGTTTCCTTGCTTTTCCATATCTCTGGCTGTTTGAGGTTAAATCCCCCTGAAGATGTTCAAAAGCCACCTGGACTTGGTCATGGGCAACCAAATCTAGGTTGTCCTGCTTGAGCGGGGGGATTGGACCAAATGAACTCCAGAGGTCTCTTACAACCTCAACCATTCTGTGACTGCATGATCTCTCATTATTGTCCTCTACATCTCAGGCAGTTTCCTGTAAGGAATTGATTTATCAGGGCCAGGAGAGGATGAAGCTGTGAGAGCTGTATCCTCCCACCAGCACAATGCCCTGTGATCCTGCCCAGAGACAGGCAGTAACGCTCCTCACCTTCCTCTCCCAACTTCACTCTGGTACCATATCTTCCTCTGCTCTGATGCCTTCAAAGAAATGGAGTTTCTTGAAATCAGGGAATGTCATCTTTTAGAGGTTTTCAGATGTTGATAGAAAAAGTTATGCTTTTCAAATCCATTTGGAAAATGCTGATTTTCAGTAGTTTCCTGGCTCCATAGTTGGGAAACCCAATTCCAATTTATATAGTATCTCTTCCTTACACATTTTCTCATACAGTTGCATAGCAATACAGATAGCAACTTTTTTTATGACTCTGCTACTTCACCCATGATTTACATATAGTAGTGCCAGGGTGAACTAGGAGGGAGAAAAATAAAGCAAGTGTTGTATATCACTGTCCTGGTGTTTTCTACAGGAAATATAAAGCAGCACTTGCTGATGGAAAATGTTTTGGGAATTTGAATAGCTAGAACAGTTTGTTGAGTTGCACTGTTGCAGAGACAGGAGGTTGAACAGCAGCATTCTGGAGAAGGTGCTCATTCTGTACAAGCTCCCCCTGATCCCTCCGAGTGCTTGAGAGCTGGCACGCTCAGCCATTTCTCCATTTCAAACTGTTAAAAATGACCAGAGAAACAAAAATCCCATCCATACCATTGGTAGAATTATTAAAGTTGAGGGAAATTTTATTAGATCTGGGTTTGAATCTAGGACTCTTGCAGGGCTGCAGCGTGGTCCTGCGATGCACTTGTAACATGCATGTATAGAACTGTGGAGGTAAGATATGTTAATTGGCTTCCCAGCATGTGGTTTTCCTTTGCAAGATTTAAAATGTGTAGTGTGAGCAGGGCCAAAGACAAAGTGTAGTGGCTGCCAGCTGGACGTGACAGAGGCTTGCAGGGAGATTACACTGTGGAGGAGAATGGCTTTTGAGATAAGGATAATCTTTTACATAAACTAACTCTTCCAAGGCAGTTTGGATGGGTGAGTGATAAGGACAATAATGAAACTACAGGCTGACACAGCTGATAGTTATCCTGGTGTTCAAAGATGATCAAGATCTTGCCAGCAAGATAACTCAGCTTCTTCTCCTGACTACAAGTGACATACACATTGATACATATTTCTATGAAGGATCCATAGATTAATGCTGTTATTTTATGTTCTTCAGGTCAACCCAGTAACCATGGAAAGGTCTACAACTTCTGATACGGCCTCTGAAAAGCCTAATCCTTCCCACCACTGTACAGGGGCTGTTCAAATGAGGATCAAAAATGCCAACAGTCACCACGATAGACTGAGCCAAAGCAAATCTATGATTCTGTCCGACAACATCAAAGTTGCTGAGCCTGTAAGTAAAATACTCCTAATATTTTCTGAGTCTTCCCATTTTTTAAAAACTACGAGATGATATTAAGGATGCTTAAGATACCGATTTCATGATCATCCCTTGCAAGGAGGGATTTAATGGTACTAATAAATTTTTAGGATTGTGGCTAGGCATTGGAATAGCAATTTTCCTTCACTGAAAGACAGAATTTGGCTTTGGTGGCAGAGATCATAGCATCTTCTCAGCATTTCAACTCTCAAGTGTTACAGTACTTAAAAATGTCTGGTGTAGAGAATAGTACTTAAAGTATCAGATATATGCCATGATTTCTCAAAAAGCAAATGCTAAAACTAGACAAAAGAAAAGAAAAGGAAATTACAACTCCATAAATGAAGGACAACTTTGTTGATAGCAAAAATAAACCTCACTGTAAAGATGAATGAATTGTAAAAAATCAGACACTGAAGTTTTCTTATTATTTTAATAATTGACAGAGTTGAAAGAATCAAGTAATTTTTTATCCATTACCATTTTTTTTTAAATTAAATAGTTAGTGATGAACTCTGTTGCCAGTTGCATCCCTGCCCCTGTACTCCTTCTGAGCTACTAAACAAACTGATTGGTATGAGTCTCCCCTGGTTAATTTTCTTCCATAATGGTGGCAACTTGCAGCTGAGGCCATATGATGTTACAAAATTATTTATGCAATGTTAGCCACTTTTTGGACTCCAGATCCATTTTGTTCTCAGAGAATGCAAATGAGCGAAAAAACTCTGCTAGCTGGGGACAGAGTCCCAGGTCTCAGTCCCTTCTCACAACCATGCCAGCCATTAATTTTTTGTTTTGTTGATGTAATGGATTCCTATGAAATATTCAGCTTTCTAACAAAGTTATTAAATGGAGGAAGCCTACAATAACAGCTGTATTTTCTTCTCTTTTTACTCTAAATCCAAACTCAAAATTTAAACTTATTTAAAAATACATTATTTTAATCATTCATTTTTCTGATATAGCTTAACTCATTACACCTTATATTTCTGGAGAAAAAAAATCTGTTTAGATCTTAGCAGCTGATAAGATACTAATTTACCTTCTATTTAAACAATATTGTGTGCCTCAGACACACTGTACATGCTTCTTCCCTTTCATCTGACATGAAATGTTCCTCCATTACAAACCTGAAACGATGCTTATAGTAATTTACTGGGAATACTATAATGTATTATCAGGAAGAACTGTACCTTTGAAAAAGTTTAAAAGTTAAGTATATTTAATGATGCCTAACATATTTTATTGGCTGTGTTTAACAAAAGGCACTAGGCTGCAGTTGTTTTTGACAAGCATGAAAACATCACAGCATGAGACTGCAAAAGGAATTATGTAGAGAAATTACAAGTGATCCATCTCTCAATGAATTATCCACCTCAATAGCCTGCAGAACTCAGCTACCAATTAACACCTACTTTATTACATGTTGGGATGTACTTAATAACTTTCATGTGTTTATGCACTATTACCTTGACTGATGCCTCTTGTACAATTAGGCATAATTGGCATATCAATATGCAAAAGTTAAAAGGATTAACCCTCTTAAAACTAATGAGCATTTCTGTATCCAGCTGCTAAATGAGACAAAATTAGCATTTTTCACTTTTGGGCAGGATTTTATCATGCAGTTTCTCATTGTTGATATTACCTTGTTACATAACTTTAGTTTTGGGGATAGTATGCTGGACTGTTACAGAGCAAGGGCTCTAAAAAGTTAAATTAGACATCAATATTCACTGCTGCATTCCTATAACCATAGCAGGTACAATATACATTCACTGGCTGAGAGCTGAAAAGTTGCTTTGTGTTACATTTGTTTAGTAGCTAATTATATAAAAGCGGAATTTTACTGAGTATATGTCATTTTACTAAGCAAACTTGGCTCCGACATAATAGGTTGAAAGCTTGCCATGCTACTAATTTCCTTTCTATTTCAATTCTTTTCATCTCTTTTCACCATGCAGAATTTTCTGACTAGATATTGACAGACTGAAAGTGTTTTGGCGTATTTACTTAAATAAGCCTCTTAAAGTTGTTTGCTAACGCCCAAACTAAAAGCAGAATTCCTCAGGATCCAAACATTTTCAGATACAGGATTTAAACGTGGTGAAATTCAAGTGAAAAGAGCAGTGAAATATCAACTGCGTGTATCAATTGCGTGCTGACATATCCGAATCTGTGCATGTGACTTGCAAAGGGTTTAGGGGAAAGTGATGGAGATTAGAAGGCTCTGACGTAGGCACATCCAAGTGCCTTGAAGAAACAGGGTCCAACTGATACACACACACACACATATGTATGTACATATATATATAAATACTTAATAATCTTGTTTTAAAATTCGTGAAGCTCTTTTCCAGTGCACTTATATACACAGACTTCAATTTTGCATTTAAAGGTGTACAGATCCCCGCTAAAATACACATATTACCAGTATGTTAAGCAAAGCTTGATTTTTTAATTTTGTGCTAGAAGATAAAAAGGATTTATCCTGATCCTTCTATTTGGGAATTTTCTGTTTTCAACAGTCTGCCTCTATTTAGCTGATGGATATAAACTACAAGGTATCCACTGATTAGGCATATTTTCTATTTTACACTGACTGAATATTTTTCTCCTGTCATCGGAGAGATTTTTCTTTTCAGAAACTAGAAATAGCTGAATAAGGGGCTCCATATTACTCTTTCACCACCCATATTCGACATGTGCACTATACTCTATGTTCTATTAATAAATGGGTCAAATCCTCTTTACCCAACTTATGCAAAACCTACTGACTTCAGTGGATTAAAGCAATCAGCATTTGGCACATTTTGAACAATCAATAGAAATATGTATTTCGAAAACATATTTGGGTAAAAAAAATAAAACTCCAGACAATAAAGGGCAAAAACCAGGCACAAAACTAGAAGGATCACTGATGATTTATAGAGAAGAAAATATATAATTTTCTCTAAGGGATTTGTTGTATTCTCAAGCATTTGCTGTGAATCTGGTAAGCACACCTGGGGCTATACTTTTGAAGGTGGACAGATTATTTTCTATAGTGTGACAAAGAAGGATATGCATCGTACATCAGCAGGGCCATATGCACTTGTGCATTTAATAGTAGTAAAGATGCAAATGTGGAATGCGTAAGTTAACTGATGTAAAAGCTAAATGTAGATTCTTGGGGGTTTATGTTATTTATTTACGATGGAAATGCTTGAGCTTTGTACAAAGGTTGAAATTGATATTAATGTAGAGTTTAAAGAGCACAAATCACAAAGCTGGACACAGACTGTGGTAAGCAATGGCTCTTTCTGTGCTTAATGTTAGTGTCTGAAGTAGCAATGTAAATGAATATTTGCTATTTTCATCTGTTAAACCCCAGGGAAGTGCATTTTGCTTCATTCAAAACAACTTCAAACAATGAAATGTCTTTTTTTATTGGTGTCTATATTAAGAATTAGAGCCTATTTAGACATTCCAAAATGTTAATGTATTAGAGCTTTTTCTGATTAGGTTAAACAAACTGGTAGGTTTATTTGTCTCTCTAATACATTATCAGGGAAACGGGAAGCAATCTTCTTTTGTTTCTTACTCCTGTGATCATAGAACACTTGCCAAAGTTATGGCTAGCCAAAAAGACAGAAATAAAATTGCTAAAAATATAAGCCTTCTGTTTAGCAGAGTTTTTGAGCCATATTTTGAAATTGCAGGGCTTGTACATGTTTACTTCAAATCAAGCTTATAGTCAAGTTTGAGGCTTTGTTTGTATAGATTGTCCTGAAGTAGATCCTGATATTTAATTAAAATGACACTAAATCACATTGAATTGATAAGACTTGGCATCTCAAACAAAGGTAATTGCCCGTATTGGTTTTGTACAAAAATAGAGCTGCTTGGAAAATGTGCAGCCAACACAGACTGTCAACTCCATTTATAGATCAATATGTGAAAACCATTGATCAGGCAGGCATGTGTAACAGTAACACTTTGCATTTATTTGTTGTTTTTATACCATGTTAAGGCTTACAGGATTATCGGCTTCCAAAATATTTTGACTTCCTCATAAATACGTTATCTGTTTAATGTTAATTACAAGACAGACTCCAGCCCTCTTTTTGAGTATTTTCAGTTTCATTGCTATGGGTAGTTTTAGCTGAAAATGGATTATTTCAATCTCTGAGAGATCATCAGAGCTTCTTTTATAGTATAGTTTATTTAGGGAAAGTTTATGAGGATTTTTTTTTTCTCAGTTTACTTTTTTCCTGGAGGAATAAAAAATCTTGAGAAAATATTTCTAAAAGCAGAAAACCTTCTCCTGTCCTGTTGTGTACATTTGAGGTGGAAGGGAAAAAAAATAAAAATCTTTATTGTGTTCTAATAGTGACTGCCCAGGCTTTATTCTCTGCAAATTTTGTCATACACTAGTCCATTATAGATGTACCTACTTTTATCACTGTAAGGAGCTAGCTGTGTTTCCTTCAAGGTGTTACACAAATCATGTAATAGCACTGGGCCAGCTGTAGAAAATATATGAGCTTCCCATGACAAGTGTGGCAAATTGTTAATAATTGCAAACTTACACCTTGCTCTCCCCAAATATTTCAGGATGGGTGTGAAAGATTTTAGAGAAAGCAGTGAGTCCGTAACACAGGTCCAGTTTTACTTCTAGAACATGAATATTGTCTGGAAAAAAAAAAAAATCAGAAGTGGAAAAAAAATAATCTGTTGAGCAACATTAGTTGTTCTCCTTTCTAGTGCAGGAAAATGAGAAATGAAGTGTGTCATATGTCCCCTTGCTGTATTCAAACTGCTTTTGTGCTTTCAAATCCTAGATGTGCTCTCTGGTATGTGCTCTGCTTGCAGACTGTCTCGTTCTTGATTCCTGGTTTTCATCCATTTCAGTACATGTCTCCTTTGGTCCCCACCTGAGGAGCTGCTCCAGCTCTGGGGCAGAGGCCTCAGCCTCCACTGGCCACCCCTCTCGGGTGCTCCCCTACCTGCTCATGGATGCCCTACATACCATAAACTCCTTTGACTTAGAGGCCGAAAGTAAAATATTAATGCATTGAAATATTTTAGGGTTCAGTTTACCCTCAGTTTTTCCCAAGGGATCAATGCAAGTTTCCTCTCAACATTTTTAAGATCAGCATTTAGTGTGCAAGCATTTTTCCAGGCTCAGAATGAGCCTTTTGTTTTTCCAAATTTTTTTTTCCTTTTTTTTTTTTTTTCTTATAGATGCCCTGTGAGAAGGTACTCTTTATTGTGTATTTGCATTCCGGCACTTCAACTGAAATAATCTTGGCTAAAAAGGAAGAAGTTAATTTTATTGTTAAACTCCCCATTTATTTTTCCTCCAAACACTTTCACTGTACCATTTCAGCTGCGTAGCTTGATAGGCAGCATCATAATGAGATCATAGAAAAAAGAAATAACCAGCACCTATTTCTTCTTAAAAGCCAGGATAAATTCATTTCAGCTCTATTAAGGGAGGGGTGAATGTAACTGGTTTGGCTTCCTTGTTAAACCAAACTGAAGTTCAGACGAGATATTATATGAGTCGGAATTGCTGATTTTGACTTTTACTCAGTGTGACAGAAGGGTAGAAAAAAGGTTCAAAAACCTCCAGGTTTTTTTTTTTTGTGGTGTGTTTTTTTTTTTTTTTTTTGCGATCTTACATTATCTCACGCTGTGAAAATCTTTACTCTATTTACCAAGCACAAATTAGTCTTGCCAAAGGTTCTGAAAGTTTGCTACTTCAGCTTAGATTGGAAAACTTCAAAGAGAGATGCAACTCCACAAATTAGTGTGTGTGCTCTGCCATGGCTATTTTAACTTGAGCTTAACTACATTCGTTTATAATTTAGTACTGATTGAACGCTGCCATAAATGTACACGGGATACATTTTTTAAAGTTAGTCCTCTGATTACTAATTTGAATAAAAAACTCTAACCTTGTTAGCATCTGGACTTATTTCCATAATAACAACCCCTTCAGAACCTACAAAGTAATGAATAATTGACAACAAATGAAATGTTTTGATAGTTGTCGGCACAAAGCATGTTTAATGTTTTGTGTTGCTTCCTAGCTAATTATGTAGATGACACATTTGTCAGACCTTGACTGCCATTAGAAACGTGTTTCCAGAGGGGAGAAAAACAGGCTATTCATAGAGTAATTAACTAGAATGCTCAATGACCTGTGAGAGATTCAAATGGCTGCCAGTTCAGACATTGTTTTGTTACAGAAGCAGAGGGGTAATTAAAATTCCAAATTACAGTGCTATGATGAAGCATTTGTTTGTTGACAGTATACTCTTACTCTAGTTTGTTAATTCTTTTTTAAATTGCTTCTAATCCATTTTATAGCTTTAGGAGTTCCGTCTTTGAATTTACTGACAACTAATATTATGGTAAATTGTTCTTCGGCGGAGTACCGCGGGCTTGGCAGTTCCATGGGAGCACAAGGTGGGTGGGATAGAATCGCTGTTCTTTCCCTAAACTGACATACCATGTGCTGTCACCGAGACGCGGCTAACGCGGCACATCTTGTGAAATGATATGTTCATAATTCCGCGTTAGGGAAGATGTCTAGTTAGGGGAGGAAATGGTTCAGATGAAGTAATAGTAATCAAACAAATTGAGGAAGGTGTCCTGAAACGTTAGAGGAAAAGCCCTGATCCGGTCGGGGTGAAGATGACCGTGGGTTGAAGGTGACCGTGGGTTAGGTAGGCACTTTGGGAAGCCGAGGTCTGCTTGGTAACAGAGAACTGGAGGACGATCCTCTGCATGAAGAAATCAAGCACAAAATACGAAGAATGGGGTATTTCATAAGCCTCGACTGTATCTTTGCCAACGCCCTTTGCAGGCAGTAATGGACATGACAGGCTAAGACGTCCTTTCCTGTACAAATGCGGACTCTTTGCAAGTCCAAAGTGTTAAAGTTCTCTAAACAATGAATTAAATGCAAGCCCGGGCGAAATATTTATTTACTTTGCCAAAAGTGAGAATATGGTTCTGTTAAAGAGATCTGACAGAAGTAACATGGTGTTTGATGCAGGAGAGCTGACAGCGGCATGGAGTGAGCGCTGATTATCCTGAAGACACTGTCAGCTAGGATTGATTTCCACTTTCTCCGTTTATGTAACGGTTCCTGTAATACAGCTGACCCCAAATCACGTTACCTTGTCATGTCTCTGCATGGATCAAGAAGAGATGAGCTGAAAATAGCTAGGCACTGACCTTGAACTTGCCAGAGAAGTGAGAAGTGACAGTGGGGGATTTTCAGCGTGCGGTCCCCGCACAAAGGCGCGGGCGCTGCTCTGCAGTTGCAGCAGCACAAGGGGGCAGAGCAACATTAGAGATTACAGGTGAAGCAGCTGATGCTACAGAAGCTCCAGTCTATGCCAAATGGCTTGGCTTTTTTTTTTCTCTCTCTTTTTTTTTTTTTCTTTAAAAATTGGGGAGATGCTAGCTAGAAGAGCTGCTGACTCCAAAACGATGTTCCCACTATCCATCACTTGAAAGTGCAAATATTTGCAGCAATGGTTAATATTGAAATACCTTTGTAGCTGAATGCATTGCTAGGAAGTTTTGCATCCTCTTCATGAATTGGTCCCCGTCGTTTTTCTATCATCTAGTGAAAGAATGAAAGATTTGCACTATCATTAATAGACTTTTCTACAGTTTTGGGGGATCAATGCATTCCTCAAAGCCTGCAAATCCCTTTGAGTTTCATAGAAAACACGATGTGAATATTTTAAAATATATTTTTAAGCTGATAGGACAAACTGAAAAAGGGTAAAAAAAATAAAGATTTTTTGCTTTTTTTTTTGGTTTAGCTGTGGCATTTCTTTCTATTGCAATGTGTATCTTGAGGGGAAAAACAAGAAAACTTAGTTGTGAAAATATTATTTAATTTACCATTTAAAACCCGTGTTCCTCTTCTTTTGTTTCATATTTTCCTTTCATGTGTGCTTGCCTCTTAACAGCCCTTTTTGCCTCAGTAAGCTGTTGAGACACAAGACTGGCTCTTCTCAAGGATCTGGTGCTTTAGGGTGTCACCACTTAGTGCGAGAGCTATGAAGCCCCCACCTTCATTTGGGGACACCAAGGCATTGTGTGTGTGACAGAAAGGCAATGATGGGCAGTCCAGCCTAGAGCTTGTTCTTCTGCCCAGCCAGTTGGTGTTTCCCTTAAAACATGATCCTTTTCCTCAAGGGAATATCAGATGCTGTGGTGCAAGGTGGTTTGAGCACTCTTCCCTTCAATCTAATGCTTCCTACTATTTACTCATCTTGTTAGGTATCTTTGGAGAGGGAAAATATTATTATATTTTTTTCCACCAATTAATCTCTTTTTTTTCTTCAAGCAACCTAGGGAAATAAACCATATTTTTCCAAACTGATAGAAAAGCAGGTAAAGAAACACTCAAAAAATATATTCCAGGATAGTGTTCGTAGTTCTTCAGTAAACACAGAAGTAAAGGTGTGTTTCTTATTTTGAAATTATTGTTTTTACCACAATAAAATATGGAATACCAGTGGTAACTTATGGTAATAATTTGGCCACATCACATAAGATGATCACATCTTGAAGACATCTTGTTTAAGAGCAGGATACAGCTGCAGGTTGAGGTTACCTTTTCTTAGCAGTAACTGGTGACTAGAACTGTGTAAACAAGAAGAGCTTAGAATGAAAAACAAAAAGACAAAAAAATCTCCCTTTCATTCTTTCTATCAAAAATATGCAAAACTGATGGATTTGATATTTAATGATGTGGATTGTAACAACTCCAAATGTTTTTCCCCTTTGTCTTAGCTTGTTCAAGGCCAAAGGACAATCATGGGGTTGAATCAAGTTCTTGTAGCTCAAAACTTTTTTGTTCCAAAACTGCAAAATTAAGCCTTTGAGCTGTCCTGGTAAGGAAACTGGGGACACTAAAAAAACTTAGACATGAGGTTTTAACTAAACAGGACCCCTTGAATGGTATTATTTTCTGTAATTTAACGTCAAATTCAAACTGAAATGATCCCAGTTGTTTTGTATCATTTTCATTATTTCACTGTCTATTCCATGCATCCTTGTGGTTTTTTCCTAGTAGGAAAAACTTATTTCCTGCATCTGTTCTGAATGTGCTTCTCAGGCTTTTAATTTTTCTGCTGCTTTATCCTGCAAACAGTGACATTCAAGTATATAGACCTGTTAATGACACCGAAATTACTATCCTGATGCTAAATGTCCCAAGGCATTATAAAGCAACACCTCTTTGCTTCAGGAGTGAGATAGCAACATGCCGTGATGCTAGAGAGATAGTATTTTATATATGTAATATTACAGTTGGCTTCCATGATAGCCTTCTCTTGTATTTATTTATTGCAGAGAAGGAGCTGGACTGGAATTTGCCATGTTTCCCTGGTCCCAGCTTGGACATTGACCTGCCAAGACATTTTTAGTCCTTTCTTCTGTTTCTCTACCTGAAAACGGGCCTGAGGATGATGCACATCTCCTTTGAAGACATTACAGAGTCTGGCTCAGAGCTGGGTCGACTGTTATGTTTCAATCATGCTCATTACGTAGATAATTCTATTCTCATCATATTAACTCTATTAATTGAAATGGAATTATTCCACAATTATGCTAGTGTAACTGAGAGGGAAACTTGGCCCCAGGTCCTGTACATTTTCCTTATCTATATTCTCAGTGCTTAACTATTTCACCATTTTTCATCAAAAAAAGTCTTGTTTTGGCTTCATCATTAATCAGTTCTGTTCCCTTGATTCTATACCCATGTGTTTTTTAGCGGCATTGGGTTTCTCTGAGGGCTTTCATGCTTTATAGTGTATATTTCAAAAAGTATGCTTAAAAGTATTGTTTAAGAGACTCTCTTTGGCAGTACATGTCAGTGCACACCGTGACAAGGAACATAAGCTGTGGAATTATATTCCTCTTACGCTATCTTTATGAAGTACTGTATTACGGCTAAATTGTGGCATCTAACACGTTTCCTTTCAAAATGCCATAAGATTTGAAATATGTAGGTACTGAAACTGAGATGATATCAAACTTCCCGTAGCTAGTCTTGGGCACCTGACCTGCATAGTTTCCCACAGGGGAAAAGTAAGCTCCATTTCTTTAAATTTCCAATGAGAAGGGACATGTGTCTCCTTGCATTGAGTTACATTATATCACATCATGTGACACAAAGTGACCCGATGTAACATGACAGGAGAGGTAAAGAACCAGGGTTGGTTTTTTGTTGTTGTTGTTGTTGTTGTTTATTACTGCAGTGAAATAATTGTGCTACTGATGCAATGAATTGGGGATCAAATTATTTTGTGCATGCCCTAAATACATGTGCTATTGCACAATATACGGACATGCTCACTAAATATTGTTTAATGCGCTGAGAAGAGGTTTTAAAACAGACAGTAGAGTGTCCTTGTTAGGCAACGTGCCTATTCTTAGACAAATAGTTGACAGCAGCATTCTCCTGCCCTAAATCAGATCAAATTCCCTTTGAAGTCAGCTTTTTCTTTCCTTTTTTTTTTTTTTTTTTTTTGCAATAAGTGCAGGATCCAATCCAGTCATGTTAACATGGTTAATATTTTGTTTTCAGTTTGATTTCTTGTTTGGTAAGGCTCACAGCCTTAGTGGAAGTAGGTCTTGGTCATCTGTGATTTTCTCCTTCTGGGTGTGCCTGTGTACACACTCTGCGACTTCGTGGCCATGGCAAGAGTGGAATTGAAACCTTCCCCTTCAAAGGTCTCAAGATCCTACACCTTGAGAGAAAGAAGCAGCTTTGTTTTTCAGTGTACAGCCTGTGGAAAAAAAATAAATCACATTTTTCTTTGTATTTCAGAGACCAGTACTATGAATTTATGTTTGTTACTTTCGGGATAGTACTGAATATGTCTAAACTTTAGAAACAGTTTTACTCTTCTTCTCATGATTATTGAGTATCTGAGCTGCCACATATTCTGACAGTTACAGTAAAAAGTTGCATTTAAGAGTACAGCCAAAACTCAAATAAAGAAAAAAAAATGCTATCCTTTCTAATCTCTGAATCTTCCCCCAGTTTTGGAATCAAATTTGAAAGACTGAAATACCCTTTCCCGTTTTCCCTTACTTCCCCCCATCCACCCAGAGCTCTGCAAGAAAGGTTGTTTTCCAGGATATTTCATCCATGGCCAGAACTGGAAGCACTGCAGCTGTGATGAGCGAATCTGTTCTCATGACATCTCTAGCCCCAAGGCAGGTAGAAAATCCAGACGAGCTTCCAAACTCTCGTGTGTTTATTTGGACCAAGCCTCAGTTTTGGACCAACTGAGCTTCACATCAGCATTTCTGTCATCTTTAAGAGCTCATTCTTCTTGATTGTGGTCCTGAAGTCAGACTCTTACTTTATAACTTCATTACACAAAAAAACCCCAGTGTTTAAAAATTAAAGTGCCAGGTGCCAACTCTTTTCAGTAGTTGGCTACTTCAACTTTGAGCTTTCCATTTTTTATCAGCAAATGATAAACTGAAAATTCAGTGTTCCCAGTTTAGATCTTTCTCAAAATTAAAGTGTAAATCTAAATTGGCCACCTGTAAGCACTAAAACCTGAAGACATTTGGACACAAGTTAAATAAATTGTTTAAAAAACTGCCAATTGGTTGCATCAGATTTTAAGAATAACTTTGTGGGGAAGATCCAAAATTTGTGTTTTAACATTTTCAGGCCTGATTTTATTTTTTTGGGGGTGTGTGTGTGATTTTTTTTTTTTTTTTTTTTTTTAAGATCAAGAAATTGAAGAGCTGGAAAAAGAAATAACATGACTGTAGATAAACTATTGCAGAAGAATAAGGATGATACCACCATGAAAATCTTAAATATGTGGGAAAGGCTGGGGCAATGGGCTGGTGATTGTGAAAAGCACGGAACAATTAGGGAGTCAAGGGAATTGGAGACAGGTGGGCTGGAAGAAATGAGGTGGGAAAGGGGAATTTGCTGCAGCTGGGTGGAGCTGTGGGCCCTGGCTGAAAGAAGGGTCACGCTTCCGGTCTGCTGAATTGGTGCTTTGCTGGCAGCCTGGGAAAAAGCTCCTCATCTATTGTGTGGCTTAGCTGAAGGCCACGCAGTGCACACCCAGGTATGTGTGGACTCCTATATGTGGTGTTTTGTAGAAAATCTTTAATTGTGTTGAATTTGGCTGAAGCTCCTAATCCTCCAGTCTTGTGGGTTGTATGGCTTTTATGATGATCTAAACAAGAGAGACATCCTAGTATACTCTGAGCATTTTACATGCCCATGCACCACCAGCTTCTTTAAAATGGCATCGTTTCCCAAGAATCTCTTTTGGGTTTATTTTTTCCTTCGTGTAAATTCTTTCATGGTTTTATGGCAGATGAGCCTGATTACATGAAAGTTTACCTTTAAAATACTTCCCATTTATCATGCCGTTTCCTTACCTAGAAAATCCCAACGCAGCCACTGCTAATGTTTGATAAGATTTGTACCTGGTAGATTCTAAATTACATTAATGCATAAAGCCGGCGATGCCAGGCTCCCTATTGTTACAGTTATTAAAGCTGTAACTGAAATGATATCTTTCATATTGATCTTCAGCTAGCAGCTCTTATCCAGAAGCTTTGTTTCACATTAAAGACACTAATGATTGTCTCCACAAAATGAGCAGCTTAATAGTTAGAAAAAGTTAAATGGAAAAAAGGAAAAAACTTTGATAGCCACCTTTGATAGCTCTTCATTCCAACATCTCTCATAGCCACAAAGTGCAAGCCAAGCATTAATAGACCTTTTAATAAAATGACTTAAAAGAAATCAATGGGATTTCTCACAAAGCCTAATTTCCAGCAAGATATATTATTTAAATGTTTGTATTCCTTCTGAACAGCTCATGTCCTCTCATAGCTGCCAGAGATTTTCCTGGAATTTCTCAGGGTATCTTACTAGGCTTTTTGCTTTTTTATGTTCAGGGCTCTGGTTTTGATTTATTACCTTATTGGTTTATTTATTTTTTTTAAAAGGAAGAAAATATAAGTCCTGTACTCTTCCAAGGCTGGCAAAATTTCCTGTAGACACAGAGACAACGGCAAAGTGTCTATCTGGGGAGCAGTCTAGTTAGAAATATATATATTAACTAAGAGCCTTTCTGAGTAGTCACAGGTACTTTGATTCCTTCATGGACTATAAGAAACCTCTTCTTACCTTCAGGCAAAAATGGTATATTCTATCATTACAGCTCTCCAGCTGCAATTGTGATAAATGTATCTGCAAGACCTGAGGCTTTGACTTAGGCAGGAGTTTGCAGGTGAAAAGAATATTATTGTACTTGTTTTTTTCCTGGGAGTTTTGGGCAGATTTTCTGTTAGTTTTTAGTTTGTTTGCTTCTTTTGGCTTTGGGTGAAGAGCAGCTGCTGGATTTCTTTTTGTATTTAAATAGATTTTTTTTTTTTTTTTCCTCATTTTTGGCTATGGCAGACAAAATGCAACGTAGGTGTTTTCCATTTTTTCATGTAGTATAAGCAGAGAAATACACATGAAATTTTTATTATCTCTGAACATATTTATTGTACTTGACATGTGATGTGTATCTATTTAAAGGCTGATATCAAAGAGAAGGACATTTTTTTGATGACCAGCAGCAAACCCACAAATTGTTCTATACAAATTCTTTGGGAAACCCTGGTCACATTTATTATTTTACATAAAGAGAGGTATAGTATGCTGGGAAGGTAGAATATGAGGTATCAAATTCATTTGTATTACTACAAACTGTATTTCAACAGAGATGATACCCTACACGTTCATTGTGGGATGGCTTTTCCATGGTAAAATCTAGTCCATCTGCAGTAAAGATTAAGTCAAATACTTCATATGATAAATGTTCGTATAAGAAATTAAGGGGGTGAAAAGAGAGGGAAGGGAAATAGAATTATGTTTAAGAAAAAAAACCACCACAAAACAATCGCAAAAAAGGGTGGGCTATGCATGGGTTCGCAGCCACAAAACAGCATTTCCTGTATCTCTCAATATTCAGCCCTATTTCTGCTTCGTTTTTCCCAGGCTCCAGTGGAATAGCCTGGATTAAGCTAATGCAGGGACATGTTTTGGCCGCTTATTATTTATTACAATTTTAGTTCCAGGTTTCAAAAACAATTAGGGAAACTGCTTAATAGGAAAATGACTCTAATTACTTGTTAATTGAGGTTATCTGCTCCACATTATTCAAAACGTAAATTGTGTTGACACTTGTACCGAGATATGATTACTTAATACACAGACTGAAGATGCATCATGAATTTACGCACCCCCAAAAAAGAGGCATTTTATTTTTCTACTCTGGTTTGCTTATCTGAAAAATGTTAAAAAATATATATATAATTTACATTAAGCTCAGTTATAGCATGATAGTTCAAACCCATAAATTATATGCTTCAAATAGTGAAAAGATGAAGTACTGAAATTTGAAAGTGAAAGAGTTTATTAAGCTTACATATAATATGTTCAGGTAACGTTTACACATATTAAGAAACAGGGTCACATAAAGTATGGTGTTACCTCCCGAATAAATAATTTATCCAATAAATCAAGTATCTGGATCCAAATAAAATACCAATGGAAGTATTTTTCATATTAGTATTTACTCTTGTGTTTGATTTTGGGGATCTACAGAAAAAGGAGGAGTGTTATTTTCTTGAAAAATAAACTCATTTGGGGATGGGATAGACAGGGTTCTGAACCAGATTATATTTTCTGGAACAAGATAATTCTATAGTGTGAGAATAAAAACAAAGTATCACCTTTTCCTTATGAAGTAGTGTGGTCTAGGACCTCTATTTACAGAAATAAACAATCCTTATTTTTTAAAAAGGTTTAGGCAGTGATTTAGATTTCATAGTAAGTGATTGACTAAATGACATATAAGACCATTATTCCATGTGATGGAAATCTGTGTATTTGCTGACCACGGTCAGTGTGGCTACAATCAACCACTTTTAAAGTCTTTTTTTCTGGGTTTGGGATTTTCTAAATTTTTTTTTTTTTTTTTCAAATATAGGTTGCAAACCTCATATTTTCCTTAGGAAAACAAAAATGTTTATTCCACAAAAAAAAACCCAAACAGTAAGAAAATATGAGAGGTAACTTTTTTTTTCTAAAGACATATTTAGTGAAACTGTTGACAAGAGCAAGTATTCACATGTGTTTCACCTTCAGTCTGAAATCGGAGAAAGGCCTCGGTTCAGGTAGAGAAGGCATGATTTCAGACTCCATTTCTGTGTCATAGACTCGGGTATATCAATTGCTGAGTTATTTTTGGAAACATGAACCTCTGCAAGCGTGGTGGCGGGGCAAGAGAAAGGGGAAGGAAGGAGAAGAGAAGGGAGATGAAAAAAGTTAATATTTGAGATAAAGGTGGCTGATTGAAGAATTTTGCTTGCATATTAGGGAATAAATAATCCTGCAAAACGTGCAATCTTGAATTTTTTTTGGTTTGTATTTTTCTTAGCTAAATACCTTTTTAAGGCATTTTCTACACAAACACTGTTACTCTCTTCTACTTCAGATTTTGCCAAGAAATGAGGGAAAGTTGCAAAGCCCAGAAGGATGGAAGTTTTAGAGCTGTGTTTGTGCCCATTAATTTTCTCTTCTATGATATTTTCCCATTTTCACTCTGTTTGACATTGAGCCTCAGCTTTGTTCCTGACTTGTAGCCTATGGCAGTGGAACGGGGAGATGAGACATCACAGAGATGTAGAGCACACATAAAAAGAGAAGATGTGTAAAAACTGAAATGACATGGCAGCTGAAGCAGCTTGTTGCTCAGCTTGGTTGCATGTTTGAGTGGAGAAAGCGAGGTAAATTGTGATATGTAAGAGAATAACACTCGACAGGGTGTATGGTTGTAAGGTATATGGATGCTCAATCATGTGGTGAGGCAGAAGGCTAAAGGACAAGCGCCTTCAGTATCTGCACAGTCTGTAGATATCCGTATGACCTACAAAACAGAGGGTGTTAGGCTCAGAAAAATACCACTTACAAAGCAGATGCAAACAATTTTAAGAAAAGTCCATCTATGCCATTTGACTACCTCTTAATCTTTCAGTAATTATTAACAGAATAAAGTTATGGGGAAAAAATGCACCATCACACGTTTCTGTGTGTGTTTGCGCCATAAATAGATGAATTCTCACAGTAGTACGTATGCAAATAACCATTTCCACTTCCCACTGGTTATACTTAAGCACCTATTAGAGTTACATGTGTCTTTATGCTAATTTTTCTGAACATTTACAACAACCACTGTATCTATGGCTGAATGGGTTTGTGTAATAGATCTGATGATCTTCAAATCTGGAGTAGGATTTTTTTAGGTCAGTCTGCATTTACAGCATTTTAGATATTTGAGGTCGTGGCTGTTTGTATACTGATATTGGAACATTTTAAGATATTTATTCAGAGAATTGTTTGCATTTTGATACTTTAGAGCTATGTAGAAAATAGTTTGCAAATTAGTTTCTATGGCAATGTGTAATAAATTACTGAATTTATATTTAAATTATGATTTACAGGGATTTATCTTCCATTGTGTTCCACATTAACACACACACATGCTTAAACCTGCAAAAACGTTTAAGCAGATATTTTAAAAATTAACATGATGCAGTATACCTGCTTGCCTCTGCCTTTTTGAATGTGTGTGCACTTGTATAAATGAGAGAAATCTCATTTTTGATTTGGCGACTTTCCTTACAGATGAAGAGATGATTGTAAAAGATGTAGGGCACTGCAAAATTTACTTCATTATTTTATTGATTGTAGATTCCAGGTAGTTTTGATCTTTCTGTAGGACAGTGTGCCGTGCATTCACCATTTTTAAAATCTGTAATCACCGAATTTATGTAGTGACAAACAGATATATTGACTAATTGACTCGTTTTTGTAATGGCACTCATTACAGAGCTTGATAGGCCATTTAACACAGGCAAAAGCAGCCGTATGCTAAAGTGTATAAAATCTTCCCTGTAACAAACTTCCCCCCAGATATCTTATTGCTGAGAAGAATCCTGGAAGCACTGCAGTGTTGGACAAAACTGATACTTTTACTGTATCCTGGAGTTTTCCAAATTCTTTAAGTTCTGAACTCTGTGCACAGGAATAATTTCAAGAAACTTATTTTGTCTGTAATTTTGAAAGCTTAATGCTGTGCTGTTACAGACACACACTTCAGAAAATGCAGCTCTTAATAGTGATGCTGGAAAAACAGCATCAGTCAATAAATATTTGTGGGGTTTTGAGTTTGTGTGTGTTTGTTGTTGTTGTTTTGGTATTGGTTTGGGTTTTTTTTTGTTTGTTTGTTTGTTTTTTTTTTTAAAACATGCATGATTTTAAACTGGTGATGAATTTTCCATACTATTAATGACTAAAGACATGTTGAATCACATCTATCAGTGATTCTAATTTTAGAAAAATTAACAAAACTCAGCAGAATTTTAGGAAACTTAAATAAATGTTATGCTGGAGCCTTAAAGTTTTCTGGGGCAGTCCGCGCCTGTTGATTTTAGTCTTAAATAAATATTGGGTTTTCACAGAAATTACAAAATGCTGAAGAATGGCAATCGTTATGTCAATACTGAAAAAATGACATGGAAAAAAAATATAGGCAGATTAACTTAACAGAGTGTTGGGTCAGCTAATGGAAAAGCTGTTGCAAGGTTCAATTAAAAAAACCTGTGAAGTTAGGAATATCCTTGATATCAATCATCATAACTGAACAAAAAACATAATTAAAAATGAAGAACAGCATTGTCTTTTGATGCAAATGTCATTGGAAAAGGCAGCCATATTTGTGAAGTACGCTGAAAGTTTGTAAGTCACTCGACTTAATAGTATGTGACATTCTGATTAAATATTAGCTATGTGCTGTATCAGTGAAGCACACGTTAAATGGATTAAGGACTGATTAATTTACACGTTTCAGAAAGTAGTCCCTGGAGAATCATCATCTACTGGGTGAATTTTTAGAGTTGTTCTCCAGGGACAAGTATTAAGCTTGACACTAATCACTCTTTTTATCCATGATAGGAAAGTAAATAGAACATTTCTAATAACATTTTAAAATAAAGCACAGATTGATGGACTGGCAAATAGGTCTGGGTAAAGGCACTTGTGGAGAGTGATCTGGATTGCTTAATGGCTGAAACTGCATTTTAATTTATCCAAATATATGTATATATGGGAACATAGGTCATGCTGTTCCCAGAACTGGGAACTGTATTCTGAGGTTTTGCTGCAAAACATAGCTCTTATGGGTGTTTCAATGTCAAAAATTTTAGGCTGACCCTTGTGTGTGATAATGAAGAAGAGAGACAGCAAACATTCATGTCTGTCAGTGGCACTGATGAAAAGGAAACTAGAATAGTGATATTAAAATAACAAAGATTATGCAAGGAAGAGGCAGAAAAAAAAAATATTGGAGGTTTGGAAAATTGTCTTGCCTATGAAGGACTTACAGACCTCAGCATGTTTAAATTATCTGAAAGAAACTGAAAGGCAATTGATTTCATACTTACCTACATTAAGGGACAACATTGGGCACCAAACAGTTCTTTAATGTAGCAGAAAAAGGCAATACAAGATGAAACGTCTGGAAGTTGGAAGCCCCCCAAAATAAAATGAGAGTTACAGTACATTTTGCAAAGACTAGTGGGAAACTACCAAGAGAATTGGTAAATTCATCATTTTTTCATGCCTTCAAATAAGAAATGGATCCCTTCCAGAGAGATATCAAACAGAAAATTCTGAGGCAAAGTCCAGCATAGTTTGGCTAAAATATTTATATAAACATTTCTATAAACACTGGCATCTTGATTCCTCATCCATGTCAAGGGGTGGAGAAGCACAGAGATACAGTGACAGGTGCTATTTGAAAGCCTTCATTGAACTGGGGACGAAAGAGAAAAAGACCAGCACACAAGTGATAAATCAAAGACTTTTTCCTTCCATTACATAATGTGTACTTTTGACTTTGCTGACAGCATGGTATATTAGAAATAGAATTAAAAATAACATGACCAGCAGAAGTAGGGAGGTGATTGTGCCCCTGTACTCAGCGCTGGTGAGGCCACACCTCGAGTATTGTGTCCAGTTTTGGGCACCTCAACACAAGAGAGATCTGGAGGTGCTGGAGCGAGTGCAGAGGAGGGCAATGAAACTGGTGAAGGGGCTGGAAAACAAATCATATGAAGAGAGGCTGAAGGAGCTGGGACTGTTTAGTATGAGGAAGAGGAGGCTGAGGGGAGACCTCATCACTCTCTACAACTCCTTGAAAGGACACTGTAGAGAGGTTGGTGCTGGTCTCTTTTCACAGGTAATTAATGACAGAACGAGAGGGAATGGCTTCAAGCTGCAACAGGGTAGATTTAGACTGAACATTAGGAAAGAATTCTTCACAGAAAGAGTGGTTGGGCATTGGAACAGGCTGCCCAGGGAGGTGGTTGAGTCCCCATCCCTGGATGTGTTTAAGAGACGATTAGATGTGGTGCTGAGGGATATGGTGTAGGGGAGGACTTTGTAGAGTAGGGTAGATGGTTGGACTCGATGATGCCAAGGGTCTCTTCCAACCTAGACGATTCTATGATTCTATATGCGTATAAACTGGGCCGTATATATGTACTGAAATAAACAGTCAAAGTTCTGTTTTAATGTATCGGCAATGCTTCTAATTACATTTGGCTCATTTGTTTTCTTGAGGTGCTGTGTGTTGTTGTTGGTTTGGGTTTTTTTTAATTATTTCATATATATTTATTTATTTGTGGGTTTGTGTTTTTTTTTCATAAGGTCAATGACTTCTCTGACAGCATACCTGGAGTAAGTGCTGTTTTTATACACTGCCCACATTTTGGATGGCAGTGATCATTTTTGTTTTGTTGAGGCTTTTCTATTATATGTAAGGTAGGAGACTTCTCTATCAGAACAGAATGAGGAAAATGAAATTGGGGCAATTTTCAGTCTGTCTAGACACTTCAGAGGTTTCAAACAGCATAATTCCATTTTGTCTTTTCTTTATCCGCTGTATTAATGTTAGGTAGTTTGCTCTCAGTGCAATGCCACAAGAGTAAAAGCAGGAGATTCAGTGTGCTTGGATCAGAAATATGCACTTCCCTCTCCTACACGTTGTCTTCAGCATGTGGACCAATTTGTGGACTGAGAAAAAAAGGGAGTGTCAGATTATTTGAAATTTTCCTTTGTCTAGTAAGGGCAAATAATAAAATACTACTTAGAGCAACATGGACAATAGCATTTTGCAGATGTAGGTCTTCCTTTGCCAAGACACAAATGGATGACACATTCTTGATTCTATGACGCTTTCTTTTCTTTTTCTTTGTAACCTGTGCGACAAAGAATCAAATCAAGAACCCTGAAGCCAAATACAGATTTGGAGAACTCATTTTGGTATTTAAAAAAACACCCAAACAAACTCTAACCTTTGCATTACAGTACTTTTACTGTGTCAGCAACTTTTGGTAAAAGTGCTAGGATATTAATTTTATGTGCAATGAAGGCAAAGTGCAAGTGGAGAATCCCAGAGCTGAGTAACAGTATTAGCAATCAATGCTGTACTACCTGGTTTGCTGCAAGGTTGTGATTTAAATATAAAACCGAGAAATCTCAAAGGAAGAGTGAAGGAAAGTTGAGCTTTTAAATATTTTGATTCTTTTCCTAGCTAACTATCGCGATGTCAAATAGAATAGTAAGGAGTCATCCTGCTAGTTGACCTTTGCAAAGCCATCCATTTGCTTAAAAATCTACTTGAAATACATCAGTTATTATCTTGATAACTCGGTTTCTTTCATGTTAGCATTTATAATGGCACCTGGGAAAATCTGTGTGAAAACTTTGCTTCATTCTTTCTTCTGCTGTATATGCAGTTTGGTTCTCTGAATGATGTTAATAAGAAATAGTGATTTTTATTATTTTTTGAAGAGATTACAGGTCATGATATGAGAGACTAATATGAGCCAACAGGGCTGGAAAAAAAAGAATTCACAAGCTTACTCAAGTTATTAGTACAAAGGGAAGGGGGAGCAGGTGGCAAGTTAGATAGCCATCTAGATATTATCAATCTGACAGGTATCCAAGTGGTTCTGTATTATAGTCTCTAATTTTGATCTCTGAATAGTTTTTAATAAGATTTAGCTATGGGGTTTTCAGCCGTGACCTGTGTTAGAAGATGTTCCTTCCAATCACATTAAAAATGTACTTTGTGAAAATTCCTCTACTGACAAAAACAAAGGACTTTCCATTGTAAAAGCCAATGTTTTACCTCTGCGTCGCCTGGAATCAGCAGCCTAAAAGTTAGAAAAGAGGTAGTGTTAATGTTTGGGGTTTTTTTCCCTTCAGGTTAAAGAAGCTGAACTAAGCTTGGAAGTCAGAGTAAAATAGTTTTTATTCAGGTTTTTTGATTTTTGTCACTAGGCGTTCATAGAGACTTTTTTGGCTTGTGTTCCTTATAAATCTAATTTCATTCTGGAGCCAGGACTTTTTCGGCATTGCTCCTGTGAAACTTGGACACAACGATTTGACAATATGTCCAGACCAAAACAGATCAAGTAGTCACACATGAGTGATTCAGCGGAGCATGCTCAAAGACAAGACTGATGTCTCTGTGTAGCAAACAATTCTCTAGGGTAGGGACAGTGCGCTCAAATCCAGTCACCCCAGAGTAAACACTAAGTTAGATGCAGCTTAAATGTGCCTTCGAGCAGAGGCTTCCACTGCTGAGTAAATGGGTGCCCCAAGCCAAGTTGCAGATCCAGCCATGCCGTAGCATTTATATCTCTTTTCAGCCTGCTAGCAAACATCTATAATCATTAGAGCAGTATTGGGGTGCGCTCTGCAAGGAGAAGGGGGAGAAAAAAAAGAGAAAAAACACTTGTTAGAATAATTTTGAGAATGTTTCATGTGTATTTGCAGCTCATTTTATTAACTTTCCATGAGTGTTTGTAAGTGTGATAGTTTGTTCACCGGGGTGTTGGCAGAAAGGAGAAGTCCTGGAAGACTCCGTTGGAAACACTCTGCTGTAGAGATCACTTTGATTTTCCTCTCCCTCCTTTTAAAAGTTTCAGTCATTTAATCAAAGAGAAGATACTATACTAGGTAATTATTCTAATGATTCCCGTACAGTGTATGCAGGACAGCTACAGAACTAGGAACGGTCTGTAAAAATACCATGGGAATTATATGTGCATGTAAATATGTTCAAATAATTTCAATTAAAGTGTTAATAAAATATATTAGTTTTAAATATTTTAAAGAATATTAATTTTAAAGTAGCTTATTATTTGAAGTAGTAACATTATTACTATATGTTAATTTGCTGTTAATCAAACTATATTTGGAAAAACCCCTAGATTTTAATTTTAACATTGCTGCTTTGTCCTAAAGTATCTGCAATAAGGTTGACCTTTAGACTTAAAAAAAAGAAAGAAATAGAGAAGCTTTTCTTCTCAATTTTTATAAAAAGAATCTCTTGTTACTAAGTAGGGTTTTCTCAGTTATTATCTCAAAGGACAATGACACAATGAAAATTGATCTTTGTTAAAATGACGTTTTTTGTTATCTTACTTTACTCGTGCCGTAGTTTACCATAGCATATTTTCTTCAGTATGGTATATATGGAATATGCATTGAAGGCAAACAGTTTCAGATAGGTCTGGATTTGGTTCACCCTGGTTTCAGTATGATCTGCCTTTGATTTTTATACGTTATGGCCAGTGACTGATGCACGGTGCCCAAGGTAGTTTTAAGCTAAGTTGGGTCTCAGAAGCAGGATGAACCAGGCTGTGCCTCAGTTTGTGTGGCCACGGCCGTGCTGCTCTGATGCTTAAGCCAGTTTGTTTCAAGTTAACCAGGGTATCCCTCCACTGCCGTTGAGGATGTAGAGCATACTCGTACACAGGAATCCTTGTGACTTTTTTTTTTTGTATGATTCCATTTTTTATTTATTCCCCCCCTCCCTTTGTATTTCTGGCACATATATGTCCACAGGTGTTATTAAGTGTAGGGTAGCATGTGGTGTCTATGCTTCAGTGCTATTGCAGAGGAAGGACTTCCTACAGGAAAAAAATGATCACTTTCAGTATTTTGCAGGCTGCCCATCTAAGCCCATCATTGCCTGGCATCTACACAC
Organism: Tringa tobata; assembly: GCA_033628505.1. Taxonomy (NCBI): domain Eukaryota; kingdom Metazoa; phylum Chordata; class Aves; order Charadriiformes; family Scolopacidae; genus Tringa; species Tringa tobata. The sequence goes on from JAHREE010000229.1 coordinate 3,512,960, forward strand.
TAAGGGCAAGGATCCAGCGAACTTGTGAGTGGGCACCATGCCATTTGAACAGATGGGCATGGAAGTAGGCAGCCAGTAGACCATGTATGTGCATCAACTGTGGGTGTTGAGGGCAAGATTCCCAGTGGAGAATGTCCAAACAGCTGTCTGGCCTGAGCCAACATGCCTACGACCAAGCAAAAGTGCCATCCCTAAATCCTGCTGAGTTGGATTAACCTTCAAAAATAAAAATTGCTTCTGCAGTAGCATAAGGTGAGTTTTTGGCTTGTTTAAATCTGAAAGAAAGAATTAGGTAGGCAGGATAAACGTAGAGTCCACTAGAGAGGACCGAGCATTTGTCTAGGAATATTAATAATATTTTATACAAGGGTATTTATATGGTACAGAGTAACTGATGACTTGCAGGAGTGTGACATCAATGTTAATTACGCTCTTTCTGTTAAGACAGTCCTTTCAGGAGAGACCGAGCTTTTGAGTGCATTTGGATTGCAGCGTATATGCTAGATGTGATTTTGTAAAGGCAATTTTTTTGCACATTTACTTACTAAATTTTAATGATTTTTTTTTTTTTTTGCTTGCCCGTTACTCTGAGAATACTATTCTGGGGTGTAATTTCAGGTCAGAGTTGCTGACACAGTTTGCTGTCATAGCTGAGTTCTCACATTTATTGTCTTTATTTGTCTGAGATCCAAGGGGGACATGAAAATGTAATTTATCATAACTCTCTGTCTGTATTAACTTTGATTTTTACCTTTTATAGACATAACATCAAAAAACACATTTTTGCAGATGTAGATGTCAGAGGCAAAGAGCAGTGAAATTTTGCTCCTGCTGGTTTTACTCCGTATTTCCTCCATCATTGGTGCACTACTCCTCTGTATTTTACCAAAGCAACTGCAGTAGTTAAGATTAATATATTCTAATATCATGGTGAACCGAAACTAGCAACTGCATGATGAATAGCAAAATCTGAGTAGGAAACTTATCAATACATTTTATTTTATAATATGCATTTTTATGTATGGCTAGATGGATACTGTCACAGGGTGCACGTTGCTGTATTTTGTTACCTGTTACAGGCTGTAACAGAAAAGGTTAGTAGAAATGTATAAAAAGTCTCACTTCTTTTCTTGAATCGATGAGGATTGTGCTTAGTACAATTAAAGCATATTGAAGCTTTGAGACCAGGTTCCAGTTTGATTTCCGATTGGAAATCCTGAGGATTAGTGGCAACGCAGCTGTTGGTCCCTTTGTGGCAGTTTGATCCCCAGGTACGCGAATCCCAGCAACCTGCAGTCAAATGTAGAGCAGCCTTAGGATTTCTTGAACTCATATGGGTGGTAAGAACCTTTTGTAGCTGTCTCCACTTCTACATATGGTTTTGGCAGATCTCCTACTCCTGAAAAGGCTAAAAATGAAGCCAACTACATCAGCTGGGACTCCCTGAAAGCAAGGATCAATTGGACAAATTTCAAAGTTCATTTGAGTAGCTCGAGAGGAACAAAAGGGCTCCCACTCTAGGGAAAATCTGCTCCTGGGAAACAGCAAGCCATTAATGGAGAAAAGTACCTCGTGCCTGATGCAGGCTTATGCTTGGAGTTAAAATATTAGCCCAAACCGGATACCCCAAATTTGTATCACCCCTCCAACAATTTTGGGAAAGAAGGTGACGTAGTTTCAAACAGACCATGCTTTGTAATCAAACTCACAGTTATTTTTTCTCTGACCACAGAGAATCAGTTCATCTTAAGACTGGCTGAAATTTAAAGTAGGGTCTGGGTAATTATTTGGCTTTTATTTCATAAATGAAGAGGCTGAATAGATCGAGATACTCTCGCAGTAAAAGCACCATGGTGCTCATCTACAGCAAGTTCTGAAGCCAGGGAGCACGCCCAGCTGATTAAACTGCCTTGATATAAAATACCTACCTTCACAGGCTGGAATACGAAGGAGGGCCCTCGCACTGTGGGAAAGGTCTATAGGACTCTGATTTATAAGGGAGCAAGAGGTCAAGGGAAGCAAAACCATTATCATTATTTTCACAGGCTCTGGAGATCTGAACTGAATATGGAGGGCAGTGTGCTCAAAGGGAGACATGCAGGGGGAATGCCACACAATCCTGCTTGCTTTCTTTTTTTTTTTTTCTTTCCCCCACTGACTTCAGTCTGCAGACTCTGCTGAGAGCGTGTCATATGTAACAAACTCAAGCCTGTAAGGACTGTGAAGTGGTTTTCTTATTAAGTGATGCATAGAGAGATTATCTGGTCTGTAACCAGTGTGCAAAAGCTCCATCCATGCAAGTTCCTATTCCCCAGCAAAGCGTTTGGTCACCTGTGCAGTAACGAGTTTTTGGGGGCCTGGGGATGGGGAGGGAGGGTGAGGAGCAATCGTGGGCTGGTGGGGACAGGACTGAAACTGCACTTTGTGCCCCTCTCTCTCCCAGCTCCTCAAGAATAAGGGGGAAAAAAGCAGAGAGACCTAATGTCACATTATGCTGCCTGATATTCTCCATTACCTTTTCTTCTGAAGAAATCTATTTGGGACAAGTAAGGACGGGAAAATATCCATGTGGGTCTAATGTAACCCTCTGGAGGATGGTGTTAGGAAGCCCCCAGAGCAAGCCAGGAGCTGGCCACAGCTGTGAGTAAGGAGCCTTTTGGGACACAGGGTGGATTCCCTGGCCCTAAATGGGGTCTTCTGCTGAGCCATTGCAGAGATCTAATGCAACAAGAGCATCGGCAGCAGCAAGTCTAAGGAGAAGGGGGCTGCTCCCACTGTTTCTTGACAGCCTCCATTTCTTAAGGATGGACCAAAGATGACAAAAGAGCATCTGCAAGTGGGGAGCCCTGTGAGACTTTCTCAGTGCCTTTCACAGCAAGAGAGAAACCATATCATAGTAGGTAGGGCTGTTTCCAAACAATTTCTGTAGATAATGATGGACTTGCCATACTGCCTAAGACCAGATCTTTAAAACAAACCAAATCACTTCAAGCACGGCAGTCAGTGAAAAGTTACAGGATTTTCCTTTCTCTCGCCACTGCATAGGTGTCTTTCAAGGGATGGGGCCATTAAGAAATGCTACATTATATTTTTTTTTTTTTTTAAGTTTATCTAAGCAGTTAAGGGCTGTCACTACAGCATGGGAGTGACTGGGAACGAAATGACCACAGACATCACTAAATCAGGTGTCACCCCTCCTTCTCCCTTGAGGGAATGGTTTTCACAAAAGTTTATGTGACTAGTTTGTACTTTTATTGCAAACTTTCAAGCTGCCACCAGTAAGTTCGATCCTGTAAAGAATGGAGTGTTCTGGCCCTGACCCAGAAAAACACTTAAGCCCATTGCAGAGTGCTTTGTTGGATCAGGTCCAGACTGGAGCAACATGTGGTAGTGGGGGTCCAACAGTAGGGGCTTTCTCTCTGTTTTGGGAGTTAATAAAGAAATCCCCACATACATGGTTGCAGTGTGGGTAGGATGAAACAAAACAATAGTTAGACCCCGAAAAAGAAAGGTCAAAGCATGAACAGCATGACAATATTTTTGGTAGAAATCTAACAAAACCTTCACGAGAACCTTCTCCTTGGTGGAGCAGTACAGTGACTGATGGAAAAACCCAGCAGGTAGGTGTTGTCCCAGGGTTTCCCATCCAAAGCAAAGCTCTGCTTCACCAGGTGCTGCTTGGTTGAACAAACTATGGGTTTCCCAGGCTACTTGTAGGTGACTTTTCTGGGTAAATAGCTTGTGGTGAATAACTTGATAATCTTGGAAACCACTTAGAAACATCTTACAATTATCTTCATTATTTAGGGATGCAAGTGCATTAAGAACGATGTTTCAGGAAATAATTAGTTTTCTGTGCTTTGCACTAGAGCAGCCTGTCTGGGCCTTTTGAGAAGTGCTACTTGGTTGTGTTAGGTTTGGTTGAAATAAAAAAGAAGTATGCTTCTTTGTGTTGACTAGATGAATTAGGTCAGAAATATGCTTGTAATGGGAAATAAAATCCAAATCAGTCCTCCAAGTCTCTTTTTAAATCAACGCCACGCTATTTGAAGAGACTAGCAATGAGTTAGTCATGATGAATTCCCACAAAAAGAGGGAGAATTTAAAGGACAAATGGGAACACAGAAAGAAATTAAATTAAACATCAGGTTATTGTATTTTACTTCATCAACGTTAAAACAGCAGTTGTCAGATGGTTGTCCCTTCACGCTGGGATACCAGGCATATGTAATGGAAGCTTTGCCTTTGTAGAAAGGATGATGACGGATTAGTGCTTAGATGCTGGAATAACTCTGGTAGGAGATGGATACCCTTTAGCTAAGGGAAAGGGGGGGGGCTGCTGAGGCTGAATTTAATAAAACCAGACTTGCCCACAGACTTGCAAGCGCTCGCAGAGTGGATTTTTAATGCTGCAGGTGACATTGTTGCTGACTGAAGAATGTTCATCAAATCAGAAAACTGCTGATAAGCTGCCTTTCCCAAAAAGGGATCTCACGAACTTCTCCTGTAAATCTCTGCCTTTCATCATACCCTGGGAGGTGAGGTAGAGGACTTGTGACAGATATTATTTAGGGTTTTCTTCATTTTATTAGGGTAATTGAATGGAGCGATAGAGGAAAAAAAAAAACAATCTCAAAACGTCTCCTATTATGCTCTATCTGCTAAGAACTGAATGAAAGAATGGAAGTAATTGAGCTTCACTTCCCTTTAAATATTTTGGTATTGTGAATATATTGAAAGATGAGTATATTGACTACTGTCACTCTGTTCTCCTGCTAAGAACACTTTAACACTGAACTGAATGTACTGTAAAGGAAGTGGTATGACTAACTCATTCAGCAGTTATTTGTAAAACATAGTCAAGACCAACTTTGTGTAAGGCCTGCTGGAATTCTATAAAATCAATCTCATGAAATAATATATTGCCTTTGTTGTTTTTGATATTTTTTTTTTTTGAGCTGTTTTGATACAGTTTTAAAATAGTTCCATTCCTAAACCAAGAGGCTGGTAGAAATGAGTAAGATTTTTGTTGAAGTTTCCATTAATTCCATTTGTAAGCCAAATATTTGGGGTTTTTTTTCCAGAAGAGCTTGATCTTGGCTTGCATATTTGTGGATTTTGGTTGTATTTCTGTAACTAGATTCAGATTTTGGAGCTTCAGGACTCTCTTGCATGAGATTGCTCATTGCTGGGCTATGAAGAAGTGTAATTTCTTTTATTTTTGCCCTATAAGAGAAACTTCTTTTTAGCAAAAGTATCACATTAAATACTCAGGTAGGTCTATTCTTCTTCTACGCATGCAGTTTTCCGTAATATTTCTGCTTTGCATACAGCTAAGAGATTTTGAAGCACATAATATCATCTGTAACTGGAACTTAATATCTTTTTTTTCTCTTTTAATACTTCCTGGAAATCTTACTCTTGTCTTTTTATTACTCTACCGCTAATAATATGCTAGTACTACTAAAATAGTACTTTTTACTACCTTCTTTCTTTGCTTGGCTGTGGATGGATTAAATGCTTCTGACACATTCTTTTTAGCATGTATCAAATGTGAGCATTTCTTTTGCTAATGCTCTGATCGCTGAACCAAAGACCAGCCCGAAAGCTCTGATCGGCACTGTACACTTCACAAAGTTGCATATAGGGCCCCCAACAGACACGTATGATTCCTGGAGAGAGCAGCTGAATGTTAAAAGAGATACTGTGGAGTGGTGGTGTGTCTTGTTATTTAATTTGGATGAGGGAAGAATATATTTCAGAAAGCATCACTGGGCAATACGCTCTGTTGTATGTTAAGGAATAATTAGAATGGGGGATCAGGGTAAGAAAGACTTTCTATGATCCAGACCTGAATAGTTTAGCTATATGTCTTGAGCACTATAGAACCTTCAGAACTGTTGAACAGTAAAGATAAAGAAAAAGATAAATTGAATTAATATATTTTGAATTCATATACCAGCCTCTGCCTGCATTAATATTAAGTTCCATCTAAAATCTAAATAGAAAGACTGTAATCTTAGAAGTTCTCTCAATAGCATCAGCAAATCATTCTTGTTTACCCTACATGCTAATAAAACAGGAACATGACACTCCTGAAAACAAGATTGCAAAATAGAGAAAATGTGGTCTGACATTTTTTTTCTCCCCAAAGGAGGGACTGCCACTAACTAAAGTATTTCTTATGAAAGCTCGATTGCTTAAGATGCAGAATATTAAGAGAGAAAAACACTTTAGGACACAGCCATGTCACCAGCTGTTACTCACCCTTAATGAAATTGTTAAGTGATATTCCTCATAAATAGGTCAGAGAAACTTTTGAATTGTGAAGAATGTTTTATCTCTTTCTTTGAAATGTTTGTATTAAATTTAGAACTGGTAATTCATTAAGCTCATTAGCTCTGACTAGGAGAGTAGAGCAATATCTAGGATATAGATTTCAAGGCTTAAAAATGTTAGTGCTTACAAATAAACATGAAAGCAATGTGTGGAGAAAAAATATGGGATCATAATATGTTTAACTGTTTTTTGAGCGTGGCCCTCTGGATTAATTAAGAACATTTTCTATATTCAGACACTTGAATATAAACAGAATACATTATGACTTTTTGTTAACTCTGTTTTAATAGGGAAAAAGAGAATGCATTATGATGAATACAGTGAGAACTAGTTGAGACTATATTTTGTTGTTTGCTTTTTGGCTTCAGTTAAAAGAGGAGATACTCACTGAATTTTACAGCATCATAACTCCAAATTATATTATTATTGACTGACACTGAATTTAAACAGTAAAAGTTTTTAATATATATGTATACACACACACAAACACTTTTGGGTGACCTGTTCTTTATTGTAGATTTGTAAGGAAATAAAATGCTATTAAGGTCTGCCAAATGCTTGATTCGTGATGAAACTTTTATTTTATCTTAATTTCTGATATAATTCAATAATTGTCCAGAGTTAGGCCACAGATGGTTATACTAGCTTCCTCCTAGAAAAGAGGGAACTGGATGAATCAAGGACTCGTTACTTGGGAACAGTTATAGAATCGGAGTCTGGTATTGCTCTAGCCTTCCAGTCATGGAGATTTTAGAAATAGCCTTTATAGCAGTTTAAACATACCGGATGCATTATATCCTTGCTCCCAATTATTTTCCAGTTTCTTCATTGACTTGCTTAGTGGGCTAGAGGTTATAATTAGCATCTTTCCCATTTCTTTAAAATGGGTTTAAGAGCACCTAATCAGTTAAGCGATTTTTGTAGATTCCTGATGGAAAAGTCAACATTTAAAATTATTATTACCAGTTGGTTAATTGTTAGGTAAAATTGCCAATGTGACATCACAAAGAAACACATTTATACCAGAGGTGTTTAGTGTTTAGTAGCTGTACATTTCAACTACACAGGGCTCGGAGGAACGCCAGTTTGCACAGATATACACTACTGAAAGAAACCAGGTTTCCAAATCTCCATCCAATGCATGCTGTGCATGCTCAGTAATTAAATTTGTTGGTCCATCTAAACCTGCTTGTATTTGGATCCTCTCTGAATTTCAATCCTTGAATTTTTTTTTTTTTTTTTTTTTTTAAGGTAAATCGCCATAGAAGAAATCATTCCCAACACAATTTAACACTTGCAGACCTCATTGCTACAGAGGACCACACGGTAAGCAATTGCTCTATAGAACTGATAAATCACTCTTGTTATTTTAAATGTTTATAATGTAAATGTTACACGTGCTTTACTAAAGAATAAATACATGAGTCTTTGGATGCCTCAAGATATTAAGGGATTCAAGGAACTCCTATTAATCAATAAAAAAGAATAATTTTAGAAGGTACAAGGCAAGTTATATAGCTTGACTTTGCTGTTAATTCTGTTGTATTGGACTGATGTTTCATCCGTATTAATACTTGGTATACAGGAATGTGACCATGTCTTTGTCCTGTCTTTGCCCATATTAAGGTAGTTCTAATATTAATATCAATTTTTATGAGTAAAAGTCATCATGAAATTTAACAAAATTTCATTGACATTTAAAGAATCTAGGGGGAATGAGAAGCATAGAAGCTTTTCTATTAAAAGAAAATGAATATTCAAATACAGATTTATGAAAGAAATGTTGGTATCAGTGGTACTTTTATCTACACAAACTTTGCAGGATTAGGTAGGTTCAGAAGCTTTGAATTCTTCTAATTAGGAAAATTATAGAACCTATATGTGATATTATGTTAATTACTTTTCCGTATAGTTTCTAATACTGTTGGCTTATGAAACTTTTTTTATTCTTGTTTAGAAATGCAAGTATTTACACGTATATAATCTTTAATATTCTTTTAAAAAGGAAAAAAAAACCCAAACCAAACACAATGCCCCACAAAATAATTCCATTTTCTTATTTCTTTGCTAATTCTTCAGGGCATTTGGGGTCATTTTCTCAACCTTCCATATGTTGAAAAGGTGCAGGAAGGGCAGCAGCTTAACAACAAATGATGACATTTATTGAGACAGAAACAACAGACCATATCATTAAGATATATTTGGTATTCTTTTTAATCTAATATCATCCACTTGCAGAAGTATTGTAAGTTGATCCTTAACTGTCTTGGAAATATTTTCTCAAAAACAGGTAGAACAAAATAGGAGATATTATCAGATATTAAGGGGAATATAGCACCTCAAACAGAGGTTATAAAAAATATTGGGGTCATCTTCTTATTTGTCCTTGTGGTAAAGTTGTTTCATAATTCCATAAATGCCCTTTATACTAATTACAGAGAAAACTGTCCACATTATCAGTTAATGAAGACCATGCTAATTTATATTTTTTTTAAGACAGCACCTGTAATAATTCAATTAAAGCAATATATATGAAAGCTACTTTGCTTCACATGGAGAGATCTCATATTAACTGAAGATCTTTTATTTTTGAGCTCTTTAATTTTGAGTTGTTTAACTTGAAACAAATGGCAGATCTGAGCTAAGTAATTTAAATCAGGATATTTTATATTCGTAGCATTTGTTACTGAATTTGATATTCTAGCTCAAGACAATTATAAGGAAAATATGACTGAGCAGCAACATTTTCATCTGGAAGCACATCCAATTTTTAACTTCACCAAATGTGAGAACAGAGGTGATTCAGAACTGATGTTGAAAATCACATTTGCCTTTAGTTTTGTATTAGTTAAAATAACAGTTTGGGAAGGGTGGTTGGTAAACTTTGAAAGCATGAGATTTTGGGTCTGATTCAGAGAAGCAATCAACAGCTTGAGTGGTTAGCCAATGCTCCTCCCAATTTCTGTTTCCAGATGGATAGAAATATTAAAAAGAATAACCTTTCTCATATGTTATTTGGCATCTCCGGCCCTGGCCAAGCACCAGAAGTTTTATGCTACAAAAATGAAGGGTTAGAAGGGGAAGAAAAATATCAAAAGATGTAAAATAAGTTTGATATAAAAGAGGGAAAAAAAAAAGTAGGTGGAGATGAGGATTAAGTCTTATTTTAGCTCTAATAATTCACCCATCCATCACTAGATAAATAGTGACATGACTCTGCACAATAATCCCTACATACTTTCTCTCTGGGTTTTCTATGGCAATGATATGCATGACAGGAATTTGCATGAGATAAGTACAAATTATAGAAAATGCTCACACTAATCCTCGTGTACCTATTTGAGAACATCACCTAAATCATTGTCCATATACCTACAGACCTTTTCAGAGGTGCAAGCAGATATGTACACAGTACATATTTCATTATATGCTGTATACCAGAAATAGACAAAATCTAAGGAAAAAGTTAAACATATTACATTGTTAATATCACGATATTTTGTATAATCAAAATGACAGGTTTGATTTCAAAATCCTTGTGTTGCACATTAAAGCATGTTTTATTGGTGTTTAATTCCTTTGCAGAAAGCAAAATTCTATTTAAATTGTTACGAAATAGCCTTCTGAGAATTTTTTATAAAGATCTGGTGGAGTTAAAATATCCTGGTCAGGTACTGACTCAGTAGTGTTTGAATGGGAAAAGAGACCCACTCTAAATTACATCTTGCTTCTTTTCCCATTAATGCCATTGTTGGGACATACTTAGCTAATGAGACATGATGAGAAGGCAGGTCAGTGGGTTTGGCTGAAGACCAGTCATCTTGTTTTGTTTGGTTTTTAATTTTTAAATATAAATTTACATAGCCAAAACCACCCCTATCCTGAATTGTGTGTCACAAGTATGCAAGGGATGTTTCAGCAGATCCTAGAGAACCAAGAGTCTGAGAGGGCCTCTGGCTTAGGGAAAGTGTGTGCAGGGATGTGGATGAGCAGAAATTAAGAGGGAGGAATGAAAACAAAAGACCAAGCATATGGCTCACTTCTGATATCCCAAAACTCACAGGCAACTTTGATACCCTGCAACCAGGGTTGCAGCCTTGTGTACACCAGCAGAGTCCTCAGCCTGTCCTGACACCACGGAAAAGGGACCAGGTTTCAGCAATAGCAGAGTGTGGGATCTACCAAGGTGGTGATATCAGGCTGCTAATGTCACCTTCTGCTTTGTATTGGTTACAGCTAAGGGCTTTGCCTTTTTGGGTGTATTTTGGAAAATCCACAACACAGCTGTGCTTTCCCTTGTTTACAGTTCCAGTTTCAGATTATATGTTGAGAATCGACAGAACCGCTCAATTTGGTTTTCTGCACCGTACTATGAGATCATTTAGTTCAGCTGGAAACTTGAAGAAAAGTTCTCCCTGGATGTGGATGCATGCACTCCAGTGAAGTGTGACCTTTTCAGGGCTGTGAGGGGTGAGCACCTCGATGCCAGAGCTCATCCAAAAGACAGCACCACTTAAAAGCATGATGTCTTTTAGCAGGAGCCTTGATTTAGCGCTGAATCAAAGCAAAATATGGCACCTATAGAGGCAATGCAACCTTTCCTGCTATACAGATATTTGATGTTTCTCTGACAAAGGTTACCCTTAAACATGACTCTTCAGAATATAAGAAGCGAGAGTTTTCTACAGATGTATGGTAGTTTCTCATAGCTATAAATGAAACTCAATATATGAAATGACACCTTGACATAATTTACCTGTAGTATATTTTCTACTCATTTTTACTTATAGCTAGAAACTTCACTTGCATTAAAAAAAATATCTTCCAAATCAATGAAAAGAATATTATTGGGGTATTTTTAAGGTTAATTCTGTGTATTAATTGACTTAAAGCATTGTTTTCAAATTTTCAAGACAACTGGTTGTATCGGGGAAAAGAATTGGTGACTAGACTGACAATTAGTAACAAAATGTCCCCCACACTAGATTAGCGAGATGCAGACTCTTAGGTGTGTACTAAGTGGATTCATTCATCTAAATAAATGATATAGTTATGACATGTTTGGTTTTTTTTTCTTGTAGGTAGTGGAGAAAGAAGGATATCTTCTGAAAGCTAAAATAGCAGATGGTGGCAAGAAATTAAGGTACGATATGTGAATGCTACACAACTTATCAGTTGCAAAATTCAGAGCTGATGCATGTTTGAGTATGTATAGCTATTATTGCTGCTTATAGCCAAACTGCCATTTTTTTCAGTTGCCATTTTTTAAAGCCCAGCATATTACAGTCCCAGAAACCAAGCAGACAGCAGCCAATGGGCTCATTGCATGCAAAGAACATGTGTCAATGTTAGCCTCCATATTATATATATATTATACACATATAAAGGACATCATTAAGGCACCAAGCAAACCATTAATGTATTTTCCCATGGGCAAATTTTAGGTGCCAGGTGTGTGCTTGAAGGGTCAAGGATGGGATGTAGGAGCCCACCATGTGATGATGCCACAGAGATGCCAAGGGAAGATTGTCAGAAGTGGTCAGCACTTCCTTGCTGTATCTAGGTGCTTGTAAATGAGGAGCAGTGATGTGACTGGCACTGTAGTAGCATACCAGTAGCTACCAGTGAGAATGAGAGAGTAATGTGAAAGATTACATTTCACGTGTGCGTGTGTCCCTGCCGATGGTGGGGGGTTGGAACTAGGTCATCTTTAAAGTCTCTTTCCACCTAAACCATTCTATGATTCTGTGATTTCATTTCTGCCTGGAGAAAGGAGCCCAGTAGTGAGGTCTCATACTTTTGTAGTGCTAAACCATGAGGATGCTAGAAATGCTTATTGAGAAGGGAGTTTGGAGGTCACCCAGTCCAACCTCTTGAAGCAAGAACATTGTCAACACTTGGCCAAGCCTGCTGCAGCTGGATGCTGTCAGAAACTGGTATTTTGGGAAGGGCATTGATGCCAGTAATACTCTATTCCCCACTTCGGGTGCTGGCAAAAGCTTAATCAGAGCTGAAGCTTCATCGGCTGGGCATTACCTGTGAACAAGCCCCGAGGAGGAGGAGGAGGGAGTTTTACCTTCCCCGTGTATCGGGTGCCCTCAGCACAGAGCATCTCCGTGGCTTGGCGTTGCGCGTTGGCTCGGCGTGGGCACAGTGTAGCTCGGCCACTTGCATTTTCAAATAGCCCTGAACAGTCCCGCATTTTGAAATAGCCTGAGAGATCGTGAGCACCGCTGAAGCTATAACGTGCTGCCATCAGGTGTTCGTTTGACAGAATGCAAATGCTTTTGCTCCTTTTGCAGCCCCCAGGAATTGGGTCGCACCTTGCAGGGGCTCTCCGGCAGCAGCTCTCAGCATTGGCTTTAACCTTGTGGCTATAGACAAATTCACACAATATCCTCCTTAATTCTAGCTGGGTCTTCTTTGCATACTGATATTTATGGTTCTTTATTCGGAGAGAGGATGGGCAGTGGGGATTCATCTGCTCTGCATACACTTTGTCTGATTCCTCCTTTCACATACTTAAACTTTGCTGGCTGGGAGTGATTTCTTGGATAATATTGGTGCCACACAGCAAAAATTGGAATATTGCAAACAGACTTTTCTAAAGAGCTTGGAAACCTCAGGTCGCTGTGGCTAAATACAGTGTGTGAAATACACTGTATATAATACAATGTGTGCCCATCTGTATAGAGACCAATATAGTCCTTTAAAGGACATTTTTTTTCTTTTTTTAAAACTGATGGATGACTTCATGGAAAATGTGATAGAAAGATTGTATAGTTTATATAGCTTTTATCTTTAGGTCACAAAAGTAATGAAGTTTTGATTTTAAAATATCATTTTAAAATGAAACAACTGTAGAATAAAAGAACTGAGGAATTTAAATTTGGGGAAAAAATTCTTGCAGATAATATGATGACATTCAGTTGCATTCTCATAGATTCTATAATTCCTATAGTCTCTTGCAAAACCACTAAATTTTCTTATTCCTGATGGAATTAGAGCATTCTCTGCTTAAAATTCAGAATGAAGCTTGGGTAAAACATCTCACCTGATATAATTTAAGAAATGCTTATCATTCACTTTTTATTTTTTCATTGTTGACTTCTTATTTCAAAACCCATAAATAGGACTGCATTTATTTTTTTTTTTTATTTTTTTTAATGAGATCCAGGTTCAAACGAAATGTTTTCAAATCTTGGCAAACTTCTCAGTTACTTTGATCAGAAATTTGAATCTTTTAAGAAAATTGCGCACAAATCTGGGAACTCAAAATGCAATTGCCAATTTATATTTCTCAGGTAGAAAAAAGTGCCCCACAAATAGCTGGAGCTGACATTCTGGCTGGTAAAAGTGGCCATGACACAGAAATGTTCCTCTCCGTGGCTAATGTCAAGCATTTGGTGCAAACTGGGTACTGAATCTAAGCTGTGTCCCAAGGGTTTTAATCCTTTGGTAATCCACATTTATCCAGGATATCCAATTCACAGGAAAATCTGTTTAAACAGGCACACAGCATACTTGGCCACTTACTCCCCTGTGTGTTTACAAGATCTTTTGAGTAGGGTAAAAAAAAAAAAAAAAAGGTGAAAATTAAGGAGAACTGAAGTTGTACTTACAAAGAGACAACTTATGTTCACTACCTTGATGGTGATTCTCAGCGACAGCACTGGTTTCCTAAAGGTACTTTAAAAAATAATAAGCTGAGGTTGCACTGTTCTTAATGTCAGTATGTGGATCTGACACAACTATGACAATAGTTCACATTAGCTATGGATACAAGCTATAAATGTAGCTGAAAATTTCAAAGTGAATTACAAACACTGTCCTTTTGTGGGAAAATATTTGCCAGTGATGATCAGGTACTTCTCTAAAACCCTACTGTTCCTTTCTCAATGTATCTTTATTTTTTTCCCCATTAATATGGCATAAAAAATGTAGCCCTGCTTTCTCCAAATGTAGTCACCTCCTTCACAGTGACTTTCTTTCACTGTTGTTTCTCGTTGGCCATATTTTAGGGATGATCACTAGATGGTGCTGGGTGAGACCCTGCCCACTCTGAAGTGAGTGCAAGTTCTTCTGATAATACCAGTGGCAATAGGGCTTCACCTGTAATATCGGTTAGGCTCCTTAAGCTGACAATTAAACATATTAAATAAGAAAGTCATTAATGGAAAACCCATCTGTTGTTATGCCTGATGTGCAGTTTGATGGGATATTGAGTGCAGCAGAGCTTTGAGATGGATCTGGAAGTGAGCACTATGAAGAAGACCAACAGCCTTTTAAACTCAACAAAGCCAGGTTTTGCTAGAATAAAAACTGGGTGTATTCGAGATACTTAGGAATACCTAAACAGAGAAAACTCAAAGGGATTAGGGGAAAGGGAAGAGAGAGGAAAAAGGGTTTTTAACAGCTCTTCCCTGGGCCCTCAGTTGTCCTTAGAGGCAGCTCCCTCCCTTTTAACACACTGCAACATTCATGTGAAACAGCCTGTTTATCATATGCATTTTCAAGTTTATTCTAAAAATGTTCAGATCTGTGATTTGCATTCACATAAAGAAAATAGTGTGTTTATGAGTATTTTTGTAAATACCAGGTGTTATGACCCTCAAATATGAAGCTCAAACTTGAGACCTTCACCTAAAGATAGTTTTCTATCAGACGAGATTTACTCAATTATGATTATGTGGTGGCTGGAAACATCACATTATATGTAATGTATGTAATAGCATTTTATTCCGAGTTGAATATTATGTTCTTCAGTGTCAGGGGACACTGTTTCACATATCCGTGTGTATTTTGACTTCTCCCTGGCCCCAGCAGTTTGCCAGCTCTCTAGGGCCGTACCATGAACTCCTGATGTGTAATGGTTACTTAAACCTCTCTCAGATATCGTTCTTATCTTTCTTACTCTCCTGTAAATTTTTTATTTAGGAGAAGGAGAAAGTATTTGGGACTTTTCAAAATAGATCCTTTCCTGAACTCTGTAGAGTCAGATCAAAATGATGTTTTTCCTTCTCGGTTCTATTTTAAGTACTAGTTACCAGAAGAGCACCAGCTATTGGAGTCCTCTAAGTATGTGTGAACTTTAAGCACGTGTGAATAATCCCACTGTTTGCCTGTCATTAAGGCACTTGGGTGGAAACGGAAAAGGCTTTACAATGTAAATGAGGAGAAAGACAGCCTTCAAGCTTTGTTGGGCCACATTCAGGTATAATTAGGATGGTGCAACTCAATCAGTATTGGTGAAATTGTGCTGCTAATACTGACTTTAGACCATTTTTGTCTCTGACGTTAAATAATTAAAAACCAAGTCTACAAATGGAACGTTTTTTTACCTCCTGCTTGCATGCCTCACTGATTTTTTTCTTTTTTAAATTTTATTTTATTTTTAAGGAAAAACTGGTCCACGTCCTGGATTGTCCTCACAGCTCGGAAAATGGAATTCTACAAAGAATCCAAGCAGCCAGCACTGGCCAACCTGGTAGGCAATCAACCATCCAATATCCTCAGCTTCCTTGCAACTGTTATTTCAGTATAAAAAGTTTGGTGTTTACATAAGACAAATTCGGGGTGAGCTGACAACCTTCAAAGGTTTGAGAGCAGCTGAAGGAAAATGCCTTGATAAACTTTTAATCAGATGGAGTGTATGAGAAGAAATAGGACTTAGCATGTCCTTTATTAAGAGGTGCATTTTGAGAATAATTGTAAAGTGAGACAAATGGTGAGTGACTATCCAGTAATGTGAAGGTAACACTTTAAATTAAGGTGCCATTTATAAATGCTTTATTCTTATTTATGAAAATGATCACTAAATGCAGCTACTTCCTCAAATAATGTATTATAAAGTATGTTATAAAATGCATTAGTAATAAATGCTTAACAGATGATGCGATGAGAATCTGTTGCAAAGGATATTGTGAGATGTAAATTGTATTAAACCATGTATGTGCATCTTTAATACATGAATTTAAGTTGTTATCTACCATCCTATAAAGTGGCTTATACATTAATAAATAATAATAAATTATTTATAAATGACACCTTAATATAGGGTGTTACCAAAGCAGAAAACATTATAAGTTAGCAAAGTGATTTTTTATCATAGTATAAATGTGACATCTACCATATCCCACTAACCTTCCTGAATATTTCTATGACTCCATCTAATGCAGCTAATGCAATTTCTGTAGCCTGTAGTTACTACAAAGTGAAATTTGCAGTACCTTTTTATTGTGCCCCAAGGAAAGACCACTGATCTTAGTCGTCGGAGATGTGACAGCTACATTGAGCAAGCAATAACGGCACGTACCCCTTCAGTGCTAGTTACTGCTGAGTTTGAGCCTACGAACCTGAATGTGGGCAGGAAAAGGGGGAATTTGGTAAATGTGTGACACTGTGGGCAGTGGAGGGACAGGTTTGACAAAGCCCCGTTGTGAAAGGCTCTCAAGGCCTGATCAAACCTGCCAAATCTCATTGACGTGATGGGTGGCCACAAAGGTGCACTCTTTGGCAGGAGTCACAAACAATAAGCTATTTTTTTCTATGGCAGGTGATACAAACATTTTCTTCTATATATTCTTGATCTATCAATGCCACCTGCCATAAATCAGCTTTAAAGAATACCTTTTCATGCCTTGCTTTTTTGGAAAGATAAGGGTCACAGAAAAATAAAAATAGACCAAACAATAAAACAAGTACAGGATGAAATCTGGTACTTTCTGCTTGTGTTTGTGCCTGTACAGCAGGAAAATACTACTTTTCCAAACCCATGAAAATACTATAGCTTGAATTAATATTTATTTTCAAAATCATGTTTTCCTTGAAGTTGATTTAGATGTTTTTAAAACAAAAAGAAGTTGCAGGTGAACTTAATAGAACTAATCTCTGCTAGCTGGCTTACACTTCTGCCTGCTACTTCTTCTCATCTCTCTTTGCAAGCATTCACCCAAATCCCAGAAGGTAAATGGACCAGTGGAAATTCAACACACAGGAGACTTGATTTTTCTATGAGACATGGTTAAAATTCCCAATGCTTGTTTAAGGATTTAGATGCTAATGTAGACTTACCTGCAGAATATGCCTCTGGCCCAGATCTCAATCTGTTTAACTCAAAAAAATTAAGGTGTGTTATGAGAAAGGATCTTCTGGGAAGTCTGTCCCTTTCCCTGAAGTTTTACTTCATCCCCAGTGCTCACAGTTGGTGAGATATCATATTCTGCTTCCTATGTTAGGAAAAACACAGACATATTGAACTCATTTGCTCATTATAAGGAAAAAAGAAGTTTTTTCTTTTTTAAAATTTTTTTTTAATTCCATGTTAGATCTGAACCCTGGGTCTGTGAAATCAACTTTCACTAGGTTAGAAAAAGCTATTTAAGTTTCATTTTCTTTCTATTGCACATAACTTCTATGCAATGGTGAATAAACAAATTGAGTAAATCTTGAAAACAACAAGAGTTGTCAGTATTCAAAATCTTATTACTCAATTTCCTAACCCCAAATTTCACACATCAAAAAAACTAAACCGGCATGTTGATCTCATCTGATAAAGCAAATGAAATGTTTATTTCCTTTGTAAACCATTTAACCAAATATAATTTTGATAGTGGAAAGGAAATAATACAAAAAAGGCTTCATTAGAAATAATTTGTTTACCGATTTTACTATTTTTTTTCCATCTGTAGTTTACTTTGAAAAAAGGGGAGCTCAACCATTAATTAAATAATTTAATAGAGGCAATGTTCATTCACGACAGTATGACTCGTAACAAAGCATTTTTATTGTTAGCAGGAAAATGATGTGACTTAACAAAAAGATTAATGATCCTTTGTATTATAAAGATATTAATTCATTAATAATTAATTATTAAATACTGTACATGAAGTGAAAATTTAGAATAAGACAGTATCATTATAAGAGGAATGACATTTCACAGTAAAGACAACAAGAGAGAGGGAAATGGAAGCACGTCCTAATCATACCTCTTTTCCTGGTGATAGGAAAATATTTAGAGGTGATTTAAAATTGTATTTACCAAAATCTTTAATATTCTAACACAAAGAACTAGTAATAGCTAAAAGGAATTTTTTGCTGTTCCTTTGTATGATTGTAGATGTAGGACTCAGTAAAACAACTTTCCTGTTGATTTGCATGGAGAAGACTGAGATCTTTCTGTTGAAGGTAGTGACAGTATCTGGTAGTTTTATTAGTAATAGAGCACAACAATTAAAGGAGATATTCAGAAAATGAGTTTGCTGGCAAATATTACTGAAAATGCAAGTTTGCGTGTCACATAGTTAAATCATTGTGTTTTGATGCTGCCTTGATAATTTGTGGTCATGCTTTTGATACACTTTTATTTTTTATTTTTTTTTTTAGCATTCATATGAATATAACTTGCTTTTAATTTTAAATTAAAGACATTGGGATCTCAAAGGATCACAGCTCCATTCTTTCCTACCAGCGTTAAATTCTATTATCAGTTGGTCTTTCTGACCAAGAAAAAGTAGTCTGTTTATTCCCTGAGATAGTTTATTCAACAGAGGTTATTTTAACCTCAGGTTATTAGCCCATCTGCAAAGTAATTTAGTGAGTGAAAATGCTGCTGAAATCCATATTCATGTTTAGGAAGATTTCATTGTAGCAGACACTTGTATCAATTTACAGCATAACCCCCTCCAACAACACTGATATAACATAATTGCTCTGACTGCAAAACACAAAGCAAGGACGCAGAGGGCTCAGGCTTTCCCAGTAACCTTAACTTTCTCCCTCGCGGTGTCTCTGGGTAATGCAGAAATTGGAAAGCAAACTATGTAACAGGACGATGTTTAGGCCAGAATTAATTTCTAGGCAATTTTCCCAAGGTCCCTCTGGATTTAAGCAGGGCTTCCCATTGTCCTTCCCCCAGGTGCAGGAGAAGGGCTGATGTGCACGACGGACGGCTTCAGGCTTGATGAATCTGGGTGGTTTTGCATGTAGCTTTCATCAGAAGCTTCACATGTACAATGCTGAACCCATGAATCTCATATGGTGTTCATAGACACCTCATATCCCGTTATGGGCAGAATTGCTAAATTCTCCAAGAAGAGAAGTTTTCCAGTTGATTATTGTACATAGCAGAAGGGCATTCATTTTTCCAACACCATCCCATCCTTTCTGGAAAGGCAGACACACATACTTATAATTTTCTTCTGCTTATTACAAAATCCAAGCTATAAAAAAACTCCAGATTGCTACTACAGCAAAATTAAACTGCGTGTGCACTGGGTGCACAGAGGAGTCCAAGTTCTGCTGTTGCATACTTTTTTGTACAATCATAGAAATTAGAGATGGTAAAATCCTATAGACTTCACTATTCCACCTTCCTACAAAACTTCCCTGGGATTTCCATTGCTTTTTCTTACTTCACTGTGAAATGCCATAGCAGTTTTCCTGAGGAAAATGTTCTGCACCCCTTTAGCCTTCACTATCAAGAAACTTTGTCTGTGGTTTTGTCTACATTTTAATTTCTTCTTGTCATCTCATTGTGTGTTTCCACAATTTCTCACATCTTTCCACTGATGGAATGAAGCTGCCCTTCTTTGTTAAAGTATTTTCAGACTCAAATTGTTCTTTTGGGCAATTTTTTCCAAACAAGCAAGGTGACCCACTTTAACCAGGATGTGTTACGTGTTCATGTTTGGCTGCACAGCTGCAGACCTGGCCATTGCATGGCGTCTGGGGAAGGAAACTTCCCACGGGTATCTCCTGGCCAAGGAGAATGATCTAGTCCAAGTACGCACCATAGCCCTATTTACAAAATATAGCACTGGAATACTGATTTTTTTTTTTTTTCCATTATTTGAATATTTGTGTAGGTTGGTGTTTGTCTGTTTGTTTTTCAACTTTGTCGCTTTTGCAGTGCAGATATTAACAGATTAAATTTCACAATTTCTTTCTAAAGTCAACTATCAATACTGCAGTTTTTGACCTGTTATTTAAAATGCAGAAAGGTTAAGTTCTTGTCAGAGGCCAGGCAGGAAATTTGAGGCAGAGTTGGAGAAAAAAAGTCCAAACCCTGCTCTTCCATTGGTTTAGCCGCAAGAACATCCTTGTTTTGAATAGCATATTTTTTCTATTAAAAAAAAAAAATAATAGAAAGAAGGAACAAAGACATGCAGGACTGTCAGTTTTAGAGGAGCTGAACCGTGGTGGTTTTATGGTTTGGCAAATGTAAAAGATAATTACAACTCCAGTACTGAAAAATGCCAGAGACTCTGGCTGCAAATTACTTGACCAGGATTTCTTTTTCTGCTTCTTTTAACCTAAATAGGTCCTTTCCTACCCATCTCAAAAGCACCCTGGAGAACACACACATATTTTTGTTTTAGCCTTTAATAACAACATCAGAAAAATTCAGTGAGCAATCTTTGGAAAGCTGATTATGTGGTTGATGCTGGACTGGCCACTGTAACTTCTTCTATGAAGTCTGTTTTCTTTATCACCAATGCCATTTTTTAAGGTAAAATGGTTGAAGAACAACAGAGGAAAAAAGATGAATGAAGCTGATTAATTATGTTATGTGGATATTACTTCATATCTTACCCAAAAGGGACTTATTAGTGCTTTATACGGTTAACAGTAGTATTTTTATCATAGTTTGGGATGTGCAATAACCTAATCTATAAAGGCTACTCTAAACTACACAGACTTTACCAGAACTCCTGCATAGTCAGAGTCCCTGGAGAAGGAGCTTAGATGGCAAATGAGGATTATTGTGCTTTACACCAGCTCCCAGCAACATAAATGATACAGGCAAACAGATCTCCTCTTTGAATTATTTGCATCCATACGGAGGAGCTGGGGAGGCAGAGCTGTGTCGCTCCGGGATGCAGGGATCGACACTGCAAAGCAGCGAAGTGTGTGGAGCCACCCAAGTGTTGAGCTCTTTCTGGGTGTCACACATGCCCTCAAAGCCTGGTTGTTTTTTTTTTTTTTTAGGAGCTAGAAATGATAATTTGTTTGGAGAAAGGAGATAGCTTGTCTTACAGATACGATGTATGTTCTTGTCTAATTCCTGTCCTTTCTAACTGCGTCAGTTTAAATTTGCATTTGGAAAACCCACAAAATTTTACCTTTTCAATTCAAAGGTTTTTCAAGACGTTTTGCAAAGTAAGCGTCTAAAATATCTGGTCAACGTGTATGCATTTGTGTTTTGATCTACTGTGTGTTATATTAGACTGTTTTTTTAACCTTCTAAATATTTTTTAAAATCGTGTCTCGAGTAGAAGAACCTTATTTCTGAGTTAAGACACCTCAGTATGGTGTCAACCTAAATAACCACCTCAAGGAGTGGTGATTTCATAATGCCAGGCAATAATGAACTTTTTTCAGTAATACCAGCACCTGTGCTGCAATAATCGGTCACTTGAACTTGATCTATCCTTGTTTTATCTGATAACTGTGCCCATTTGTGAAAAGTCAAGCCATATTCATGGTGGATTTTTTTTTTTCATTCCAGAAACCAGGATATAAACCCGAGTGTGTGGATTTGTGTGGTGCTCGCATTGAGTGGACCTCAGAGAAATCCAGCAGAAAGAACGTCTTTCAGGTAAGAGGCAACGTATGCATTTCATTGCTCATTTGAGTATACACTCTGTTAAGAGGTAGGTTTTATTTCCTTGGGTTTAATATCTAGAGACTGATTTAATACAGCGTTTTTTCTTACCAATACAGGAGTGTAACATTTTATCAAGCATCGGTTTACTATTTTTCTAAGAGAAGGATTTCTGATGACTGAGTCTCCTAAACACTTGAGAACCTGTTGATTTATTGATTAATGCTCTATATTCCATTTGTTTTTAAAACTTAGTAGGTAATTGCTTTGGGTTCAGGCCTAGAATCTTGACCTAAAGGACTTCCATAAACACAACTTCTTCAAACTGCTTATACAAGCATTGCTCCAACACAGTGTGGTTACTCTGTTTATTTTTATTGCTGTTCAGGGTCCTCAGACGGTGATGACCCAGGTTCATGTCTGGAAGGGGAGGGGAGGATTTTAAAAGCTTGCCTCTGTCAGGGCCAGCATAGAAGGACACGTATTTCTCATAGGACTATTCTTCATTGATGGAAAATAATATTATTTAATTACTTCATCTAAATCCCATTGAATTGAAAGGGAGGATCAAGGCCCAAGAAGATGAAAGGACGAGAAAAGCGTTACTGCAAGGTTAACATTCCAGGATCTAGGGGCTAAAATAGTTTATTGCAACATTTTCAGGTTTTGGACAAAATCCAGCTCCCATGAATATCAGTAGAAAGGGTTGTGTTGGGTTTTTTTTTCACTAAAAGTTGCATCAAGCCACATCAAAATATGATTCTCTATGAACAGAGTTGTTTCCCAGGGTTTTAACATTAAGAATTTTTAACAATACAAACAATAAAGGGAAGAGAGACACAGAAGGGAACATGTCAGGGTCAGGATACTGTTAGTTACCAGATAGTCCTTTGGCATCATCACCAAGTGAAACATGCTGGAGGAACCAACTGTGTCTGGGTCCAGGGTTTAAGAACAGACCACCACACACAAAACCCCCTAAGGGACCGTACGTGGCTTCTTGAAAAGAAACCTCTTTGGGTCAACTGGGTGTTACAGAGACTTTTTCAAGGTTTATTTTTCTAGACATCTTTCTGAAGCGCATGCAATATTTAGCAATATTCCTCTTCATCAAGACAGTGAGACTTATGCTTCTATACCCCCCACATCCTTCAGGTTGTCTTGAGACAACACTTGGAGCTTTGTCATTTCCTAGGTATTTTTAGAATAAATATTTTGGTTTTGCTGTCAATCTTCAGCTTTTTCACTTGGAACGTGATTAAGTATAACCTTAGCCTTCACTCCTGCAACCCCCTGAGCACACTTACAAGTCTTCAGAGCTTCTAGGGTTTGTTCCTCATTTTGCAGTAAGCAAAATTTCTGTTTGGAAATGCATATTGGAGCGGTGATTCATTGCAACTAATACATTTCCAATGTAAAGACAAATGAAGCACTGTTATTGATTTACCAAACTGGTGGTACGAAGACTTTGCAATGCATTTTCTTCTCACTTCTGTTAGTGTGAGGTGTAACTCCACTGAATCAGAATAATGTGAGAAAGGAAACTCATGCACTACTGTTTGAACCCATTAAAACGTGTCTTCATCAAGCCAATAAGTGAGTGGGAGAGACATTAAGAAGTAAAAGCATGGGAGGAAGGACATATGTTAAGACACATTTTGAAAAGGGATGGAGCATTGTTTAGACAGAGAGCTACAAGAAGATTATGCCAGATGGTAAGAGCGAAAGAGGAGAAGGCTTTGGCATCAGTAGTGGTGACATTTTGGGAAAGGAAAGGACTTAACGAGACTGGTGCTACATGAGCAGATAGAGTGGGAAGGGGACTAGAGAGAGAGAGAGAGAGAGCGAAGATTTATGAGATAGTCTGGAGGGAATCCAAGGCGAGTTCGAAAGCGGAGAGGTCAGTTTGTACCTGGATACTGAATATTTCAGGAAACACTTCTGATGATCCACTTATCCCTAGTGGGTGGGAATAAGATTGATAATATATGTCTACTTATTCATAGCTTTGTTGAAATGAAAAGAACATGGGTGATTTTTTAAATTTTTTTTTTTTGTGACCTAAATATAGATGCATTGCATTGCCATGTGATTAAATACATTAGCTGCCTAACGCTGAAATGATCAGAAATAAGTGTGATTATATCTTCAAAGCATGGCAAGAAAGCATAGTTGGTGGGGTTTTGTTTCATTACTTTCTGAATAATAAAACATTATTTTCTGATTCAAGCAGAGCAATAGTTGCTTTCTGCTAATATGTTGTACTACGAATAGATGCAGAATTTTGAGTTTGATTTAGCCTGGGTGCTCAATTTGTGTTCATGAATTATAGATTAGAAATAGAAAATGACTATTGAGATTTTGGTTTGAAGAAAAAGAAGGAAATCTTGAATTTAAAATCTAAGCATATGACAGTTAATGGATGGTAACAAGAAGATGGAGTATAGGAGTATCATAAAGAAAACTAATTGGAAACATGATCGATGCAGGGGGAAAAAAAAAGAGGAAACTGCTAGTAAATGGTATTCAGGCAGATTTGGGTTTCTGGTCTTGATCATGAGGTTTTCAGCAGTGTTACTCCACTCATTTTAATTGAGCTACTCCCTCTTTAACAGGATAAGTCTGATCTGTCTCTCACACTATCCAATTTGTGCATGCAATCTATTTCTGTTCTTGATGAACATATTACGCTGAGGTTTTTTTTCAAGTTTTCCTTAATAGTAACTGAAAATATGCACATGTTATAAAATATAACCTTCTGATTTTCCTTCATTAATTTTATTAATTATATAACTAGCACCAGGGAAAAGAACTGGTTAGAAACAGCTTCACATGATGTGGGGAAAGGTAGCAGTTTGCAGTGAGACACCGTGCTGTTTGTTCTCGCTGGCTGAATGACGCGATACACTAGGTCTTCATCAGAGGAGTGGTGAATAAAAGAAGATTTATGTTCAAATCACATGCTTTAAATATTTCTGCTAAGTGCTAGTTTGCTCTTTGGTGTTTAGCCTGAAATTTAAAGCACTGAGGATTAAAAGGATTACAACATAATCTTAAATAATCCTAAGTGTCATTTACAGAGAGATGGTTGTAATAACTAAATAAAACCATGTTAAGGGATGGCAGTGTTGTCAGTCAGCAACTGGAACAGAAACAGTGCCTATGTCACTCTGTCGTTCTCCTCTCTCCTTTACTTGGCTTAGTTTGATATTGGGTAGGTGCATTTTGATTGGGTTATCATAAAAGAAAATAACATGATGGGCTGCTTTTCAGTAAGTACTAATATGGCTGCTGAGGCACCAGTAACTAGGTTAGTTTAGAGATTTTCTCAATATTCAATGTTTTCTGCTTCTAGTAAACTTTTCAACTGGAGCTTATCCTTTCCCCTGCTTTACTGATCCTCTATGCTAAGTCAAGAAGCCCTTTTAATTTCAAATCCAGCCCAGACGTCGTGGAAGACACGCTCTTGACCTCTGGCTGCATAATTCTGGAGCTCCATTAGCACGAAGTCTCGTGGCTGTAGACTATTTCCTTGAAGAGGTTTTGGAAGATTTCTCTCATATGATTCAAAAAAAGAAAAGGAAAAATAGGAGAGAGGTGAAGAGTGCAAAAAAAGGTCAGAAGCAGCATACTTGGGAATTGGTGAAGCTGTTTTGTTCTTTTAATAGCGTGATTCATTTAACTAACACACATTTTTTAGTTTATTTAGTAATATTTTTTCCCCCTGTTTACTAAGTTCATTTTTTAAGAAGGTTTCATATGAAAAATTTCTGGAGTTCTGTGCCCTGGGTCTTGCGTGATTTGGTGTTTTTTCTAAATACACTGCAGCTGTAAGGGGTTACTCGTTCATACGCAAGTAAGAATTATAAGTGTATTTTACAAATAGAGAAATCCGTCTAAGACATACAGTATTTCAACAGTGAGACAGCTGAAAGTACAACTGTACCTATGTGTAATATGAAAGAATTTATCTTGCAGCTGTTTCATATATAATAACATTTATGGCGCGGATCTAGGGTAACTCCCTTGTCCTTGAAGCTATCCAGCTCTGTCCAAGAGGATAATCTGAATGATAAGCTATTTTGTTCTACATACTGTAGGATCAGTATAGTATCTGGATGCCTCCCAGGAATGTTTTAAGTCACCACTTTTTGCCATGGGAGGGATCGTTTTCTTTTCCACGAGCTCTCCAGAAGAAGCACTGAGGGCGCCATGTGGAGGGGTTTGGGTTGGGATCGGTTTTTGGATTTTTTTGTATATTTTTAAATGTAAATGCGGTATAGAGGAAGCAAATCTAAGAGCATCACCTTGCCCTTAGTGAGATGTGAAGCTTCTGGTGGTCCTTATCAGTGGCTGGAGCATGTTCTCCATCCCGAACATGCCATGGAGAAAGGGCTGTTTCCTGAGCCTGCTCTTGCCCACAGCTCTTCCAAGGTGTGGAGTAACCTCTGCTGGCTTTGAATTAGTCATGCAGTGGATGGACCTGGGGTGGTTTTAAAAAGTATAGCGTTTTGCCCACTTCTGGAGGTTACTGCTGTGATTGCAGTTCAATTTCTATCCCAGGGACCTCAATATATTTCTTCCTAATTAAAAGACTTAGCCACATCACACAGTTATTAGACAATGTCAGGAAGAGGTTCTTTAAATAACAAACTTATAATTAGTTTTTGAAAAAGCACAAGAAACAGTCTTAATCATCATCTTAGCCATGTTCAAACGTACCTTTTTGAGTAAGAAGTATGGTGGTTTTATTGGTATAAGCAGGAGATCTTCAATACAGCAACGGGGAATGGTCTCTGTACATTAGGTAGCAGCACTGCCTGAGGAAGGAAAAGAACCTCATCTAATCCAGACTAAGCAAGACTCTGGTAATTGGGGCACTCGTATAAACTATGGGATCTGCAGTTTCACCCTTGTTTCAGAAGTACTAGGTGAGCAATGATGGGTCTCTAACCATCCTGGGTGAGTGAGTGTGTTTTCTTCTCTCATCAGTGTTTCACTCTTACATTTTCTCTTACCCACATTAGCCTAAAGAGAGTATATTGAGAGTGAAATGAAATTCAGGTCGCTTTGTAAACACAGGCACAAAAATGTTCAAGTTTTAAGAAATACCAGGTAAAAAAAGCCAGTCTCCCCTCCAAAAAAAAAAAAAAAAAAAAAAAAAGTGATGTAGAGGGACATATTTCATTACTTCTGTGACACAAGCAGTGACAGCAAAGCTTTACATCTAATGACAGGAACGTACAAACTAGGTGGTCTTGGATTTCATAAGTGTAAATCTAGTGGCACATTATAGCGGATGACTCATAGAAAACTTTTTTATAATATGTACCAAAACATTTGCACTTTGTTTCAAACTATGTGCAGTTTGAAAATAGACAAGGTTTCAGCAGGAAGACGCTTGACTTTGACAAGGGTTTTTAAAAGGCTTTGGGAAACCGATTCCTTAACCTCGAGAATATGATTTCTAAATATTCAATCTCTATAATAGAGTTCCAAACCTTACAAGGAACAGCAACTTTAGTCATAAAGCTGACAAGTTGAGCAGCTGAAGTAGAGTTGCTAACAAAGTTATAACTAATATACTTCACCTTCTGTTGTTCCTGTGTCTGTTTTGGGGTAACACAAAACTCTGTGGTGTCAGCCAAGGCCTCATGTATTTTCTGACTACAAAATCAGGGCAGTAGTTTATTTGTTGTAAGAAAAAAAATAAAAAAAACCCTAGTCACCATTTTACTGATAATATGAAAAAGTTATTACTTTTTAGAAATAATGAAGTCTACTTCTGATAAGCAACATTTTGTCATACCTGGCTACTTGAAAGAAAATTCTAAATCTCAGCAAAACTTTGGTTGCTTTGTAGATAAATATCATTTTAGCTAGATGGTTCCCTGGTTCCTTTTCTTCAATTACGGTCCCGTGAAAAAAAGAAATCATGAAAAATTCACTGTGTTGGGAAAAAAAGAATCACTCGAGAAGTGTAAGTTCAACAACTCACGGAGGTCTTGAAAAGGCTTGAAAGTCTGGATGCAGACAGAGCTGCTCCGGGGCTGGTGTCGCGGTGATGCTGCCCACAGCGCTGCGGATCTCCTCTGCTGTGGCCCTTGCTGCAGGCCATGAGACATCAGGGCATCCAGCTCCTGTGACACCAGAACTTGGGGTCTCACAAAAACCCAGAGAACTCCAAAATCAAATTAAAAAGTGAACCAAAGTTTTCTGTGAATATCAGGCTGATTTAAAAAACCACAACAAAAACCAACAAACCCACAATCCGTATTCTCCAAATCTGACATTGTGTGTACATAGATGTCTGTCTGCTGAAAATGATTATTATAATAGCTCACCGCGCCTTTTTAAGAGCCCAGCTTTTGATGGATGTGAGTGACTGTGATAGGTATGAGTGTCTGTGTGTGCTCATACACATGTGCTTCTTAAGAAATTATGTGAATCGCTTAGCTTTTGACAGCTACGCTGCAGCTTTCAGGAGTGCAGATGTTATTTGTCCATCAGAAAAGAAAATATTTATTTCAAGCCACAGGCATTTTCTGCATTGCAAAAATAAAACATAACAGCAGTTAATGCTTAATATGCATGTGAAAAAAATTTTTTTCGGGGACAAGCATGGCTGAGTATAAGGGCCTGGACAAACACGTGAGCGCACAAGAAGCACCTTGTGCCTTGGATAATGCCGAACCTTATGAAAAAGCAATCCAGGAGGCTTATTTTTTCCATCGTTTTGTGGCTGAATTCATGGAGGGTTGTGTTGGTTGTTGGGGGTGTGTTTTTTGTGGGGTTTTGGGTGTTGGGTTTTTTTTTTTTTTGCCTTGGTGGTTTTTTTTTTTTTTAGAGCTGAAGAGGCGAGTGGCGTGTCGCGGCTGGGATGCGAAATGGCAGTGGGCTGCAGCCTCTTGCTGCATTATTCATAAACATATTGCTGCCATCTCGTGGGCAGCGCACGAGCCGGCGCGGGCAGCCTCCAGCGAGACCAGGGCTGGCCAGTGCCACCAGTGCTGTCCCTTTCCCCAGGGGACAACCAACCAGCCCTGCAGAGGACAGGAGTGCAGGTCGCTCCGCCATCACCACAGGGAGCCGTTTCCGAGCATCTCTCTCTCGGCCAAAAAATCTCTGCCTGGCCACACGCTTCGTACTATTAACACTTATTTTAGCTGGTTGCTAAATGAGGTAACGTCTGCTTTTAGGAAGGAATAGTGCTGCCGTAAACCTGTGTCCTCTAAATTATGCATGCGGTAGTAGTTTTTATGTTTTAAAATGGTGATTAGCTTCTGATCAGCAGGGCTGACAGGGAAAGGGTAAATAGCTTCCTAAGGAACGGGCTGGTTGAAGATAGAGCACGTAATGGGAATTATTGCCACAGATATCCAGTTTGGTGAACTTGATAAAGCCTGGGGTGCTCTGATGTGAGGCCTTTGGTGCTGTGGTTTGTGTACTCATAAAATGGGGAAACTGGTATTCTCATAGACCTTGCTACCAGCAGCTGAAAGGGAGTGCAGAAATGCAAAAGGAGCCTAGATTTCCTGATTCTGTAGTACTTTAAGGCTTTTTGATTCTCCTGAGTGAAAACAGCTAAATTGATCTAAAAGCATTGTGATTTTTGCAGCCTTCTTAATGTAAGTTAATATTAAAAAAAAAAAAAAGTATGTCTTGATATATGCCCAAACATTGCACACGTTCCCTTAATTTATCAAACTCTTGAAAAAACAAAGAGAAAAATGAATCCTAAATGAACTCACTCAGAGATAATCAAATCTGACTTGTTTACATGTTTGGTGCTGGTATTTCTGTATCCAGCCACTACATTTTTTAAAATCTTGGCGAAGTCGCTTTACTCCATTTTTGTGTTTCTCTTTAATGAGTGAGGCAGATATTGAAAGTTGGCTGGGCACGGCGAGCCTTGGCTGTCCTCTCTCTGAAAGGCAGCACCTCGCGTTTGTGTGCAAAGGGATGCCAGACGATATGGTTGGGATTCACATTTTTTTTGGTACGTGTGGGGGAAAAAAAAAAAAGGAACACCTCCCCCCCCCCCCACACACACACCCAAAAAATCTCTCTAAGGACAAGAGGGTTGTGGCCTTTTCAAGGTGTTAAATGGACAATGGCAGAGAATTTGAATGAAAGGGGAGAAATGCAAATAGTGACCTGTCCTGCCTTTTAGATAATATACCTCCTGGTTTTCAGCAGAGCAGTCATTCTTAGGCTGTGATTCATGGACCATTAATGGGATGGGGAGACTTTTTGAAATGGTAATACAGGGGTAGTCAGCCTGAGAAGACATTTAAGGTAGTTCCCAGATGATACAAATGAAAGGAAAACCCAAAAGAATATTTTCCACAAGGGACCTTGGCTTTTCCTCAAATTTATTGATTTTGAGGATGCGCCTCCAATTGATCCCATTTATAGAGTATTTTCATATGGATTATGAGAGTTGTTAAAAAACTTGAGTTGGAGTTCAGGGGCTGGCTTGCTTGAATTCTGATGTGGTGGGGGTTTTCTTACCTTGGTATGTTGTGGATTTTTGGTTGGTTGTTTTGTTGTTGGTTTTTTTCATTTTTCTTTTCATTGCTTTTTCTCTGATTTGGGCTGAATCAATTCCTAGGAATTTCATGTAATTACATCTGCAGTTGCATCTGTAAAAAAGGGTGATCCAAGAAGCTTAGCAAATATTTTCCTTGGCAAACAAAGTTGCAAAGAGATGAGGTTTGCTTACCATTTCATTTAAAAATAGACTATCTAACTTAAATTATCACACAATTTTAACACTTAAAATCCACAGCTCTTCAGTCAGCTTCCCTTTGTTTTGTTTCTCTGACAGTAGTCATGGTCATTATGAATACATTAGTATTTAAAATATTGACATACTTGAAACCTATAATGTGTTTAGGGTGTCCTCCACTCCACTCTCCCCAAGTCAGAGGTAAACTTTTACATATTGAGCTGTAGACTAACTTTCCAGCATGGAAAGTGTGCGTTTGTATTAGTGAATATTTATATGAGAGCGCATGTTAATTTATGAAAATTGGAGCTAATTACTAAGATCCTCTTAAGTAACAGAATTATTATTATTTTCTATTATTTGTACATAGCCATCACTAGGTGGAGGCATACTTTACATATTCTATTGAACATGTCATCTGTTATGGACTGAGATGAATTGCATTGATACTGCATAGTTAAGTGAATTATACTTTTTTTTAACCTGATCTGTTGAAGTAGCCTGTTACCACCAAACACCTAGCTTTCAGGCACACTAAGCAGACGTGTGCTTTGGCTGTTACTACTGCTGTAAAACAATGAAAATTGAATATTTTTTAATCATAGGCTGTACAGAGATCTCTTGAATTGATTCAGAAACATCGTTCACGTGTGGTAAAGTTAAAAGGAGACACACAGGTGTCATGGAGCAAGAGATCGGAATAATCATTCCAATACTTAAATTAATGGAGGATGGATTGGCTGGTTTTTTGCTTCTCTTTTTATTTATGGTAGCAAAATACATTCACAGCCCACCCATATGCTCCCATGGTACAAGGCTACCTGCTATAGACTGTACAGATTGGATTTTGACTGAGGGTAACAAGACCTATCTCCATTGATGCCAATACACTGACTTCACCCAAACTCTCCTGATTCACACCAGGGGTAGATCTTGTGCAGTTGTGCAGGTATATATAGCACCATGCTTATATTTCTCTCTTGAGCTGAGCTGATAGCCAAGGACCAGCTCGTCCAGACTCTGACCGAACACAGCCCAAACCATGTGTCTGAGAGGCCACAAATGGAAACACCCGGGTGCGAATGTGGGAGTTGGAGACAAGAACTCTTTCTCCATACGTTGAATACTGTATTATGGCTCTTCACAGCTTGTAACACGCGCTAGCTTTTATTGTACGAGAAAGAAGGGTCATGGTGCACGGATTATGAAGAAAAAATTCACTTTATTCAGAAAATAATCCCTGTTTTTAAGCAAGACACAGACCCTCTTCGAAGTGGGCTGAGAAAAGTGGGGCAAATACATTTTTACATCGCGGTCATTTTAACATACTTTAGAGAATGGAGTCAGGATGGCTGAGAGAGATTTCCTGAGCTTTGTAGCTTCTTAGCCCCAAACTGGCATAGTGGATATTGCTGTGGCCTTGAGCTTTGTCACCTTCCTCAAGATGCTCTGTCCCTACTGAGGGTGGGCTCTACTGCCCCTCGGGACACAGTTAGCCAGTTACCCCCTGGGGCAAATGCTTCTGTCCCCTGTTCCACAGACAGGGGTGTTAAAATATTGCAACGGAGCCAAAATATGCCCCCCTTTTTTATATTTTTTTTTTTCCCCTGTATATTTTTTTTATGATTTGGATTTGGAATCACACTTTTAATAATTATATTCACAATCTAAAATTAAATAAGCATTTTGTTTAGTGCTTACAAATTGCCAACCAGCGCTCAAGAAAGGATGTCCAGCAATTTATCAGCCTGTAGAAAATAATTATAGCAATAATTTGAAATGCATTGGTTATAGTTTTGTTTTGATTTATGGAATGTAAATAATCAGTTTTGATTCTTCTGTTTCAAATGGCTTTCTTGGAACTAAGGCTTTTGAATAAGAGTCCCTCAAACCAAGCTGTTACTCCTGGGAAATTCTGTAGTGGTATGTTACTGGCATTTGAAAAATGCGCACCTTCTGAGAAAAAACAGGAAAATTCTGTCACAGGCTGATGGGAATTCCCAAGTTTGGAAATGCAAGTTCTGATGGAAAACAATGGCAGCACGATTCAGCTAAAGCTGCAGTTGGAGCAAAAAGGAACATGTTTTCACCATTGCATACACTGGTGGTTTTTTTTGTTTTTTTTTTCCAATTGTCATTCTGGAAACAAATA
This sequence comes from Tringa tobata, assembly GCA_033628505.1. Lineage (NCBI taxonomy): Eukaryota > Metazoa > Chordata > Aves > Charadriiformes > Scolopacidae > Tringa > Tringa tobata. The sequence continues at coordinate 3,545,786 of JAHREE010000229.1, forward strand.
CTCTACGTGCTCAGTTAAAAAGTGCAAAGTAAGGAATAAGAGAGAATAATGTGTGTTGGAACATAATATAGACTTTACCCGTGGAGAAGTGTGAAGAAATATGGTAAAATTGAATGTAAACAAAGAAATGGGGAAACTAAGTGTGGGAGTGAAGAGCTGTGTACAGGGAGTAGGAAGACTGTAATCCAATAGTAGAAGATCAAAGGAAGGGAAGCCAATTTTTTCAAATATTCGGTAATAACTTAGATGTAGCAAGGTAAAAGATCTGAACAAAGGGTCAGAACATCACAAATGGGAAGGGAAAAGTGTTATATATAGTGAGGAGTATACAATTTTATATTTTTTTAAGGATCAATTATTATCTCCATCTCCTGGTATTTCAGGACTCTTTTATAATTACTAGTGTTATTGTCACTCCCTCTCCTGCACACACGCTCTGTCTCGCTCCCCCTTCCAGGCAACACTTCTCCACTTGCGCAGATTTGAGGGGGTAGGAGGATCTCAGGGGTTCTTCACAAGATGCTTGTTTCCCACCGCAGAGTGTGGCATTGCCAGGACTCTTCAGGGGACTCTCTGCCAGCCATCCTTAAGAGCTTGCAGAGGAGTGGGAGAAGATTTGCATACTGCCCAAGCAGGGCCAGATTTGAACACCCTTCTCTGCTGAATAGTGCATTACTGAGTAAATAATGACACCAAAATCATTGCAGTTTCTGTAGAGTAGGTGCTGTGCTATGTCAAGCTATTAGGGTCTGTCCCTTATTTCTTTCCTCCCCCTCCTCCTAAGATGCTCCTTTTTTTATTCAAAAAGAGATTTCTTTTCACCTGATTTTTTCCCTTCTAATTATACCTTTCTCTAGTTTTGTTTTCTTTTTCTTTACCCTCTACTATTTTATATTTTTGTACTTTAATAACATATTTTAAGTAATTTTTCTCCTGTTCTCAATGTGTGATGACAGTAGATCCTGATGGAAAGATAATAATGCCCAAGGAGGTTTTCTTTTATGAATTCTACTGGTGTTACTTTCACATGCACAAATATATCATCTTGATTTCTAGCTCTGGGTCATTTCATTGCTCTTGTATGTCTTGCTACGAGATGTTTCCTGTAATTAAAAGATTAGGTTAAATAGATTATTTGTGCTGCCCTGTCTACATAAATGTTCTGTTTCCCTGCCTCTAGATACTGGCTTTTGTGCTTTAAGGCAATGCTGTGGTACATGAAGTTGCATCATGTCTCCTTTGTCTTTAAGCCGCTGACTTATTGGTAACAGAAGCAATCAAACGAGACATTTACTGCCACAGCCTCGTAGGGTCAGTGAATTAACAGGTGCCAATAAGTTCTAAAGAAGTGTTTTAATCGTTTCTAAAGTATTTAATTAATGGACTTTTTTAGATGAGTGGTGACTGAGCAGACATAAGGCTGATAAATATTTAATGTTTGTATCTAGGGAACTTTTTCTGCCTTTCATGTAATTTGAGGTGTTTGCTAATGGAAAACAAACCTAAATTGTTGTCTAGCATGCAATCAATGATAAGCTGCAATTAGATTGTCCAGAGTTTGGATATCTATCAGGATTTTATCTGTATGTGCTGTGATATTCTGCATTTATAGTTGATCTTGTTTGAAGAACATTTTGGACCCAGGTTTCTCTGATACATCCAGACGTGTATGTTAATACTTACAGGCTATACCAAGTAACCTCTATGAACTCAATTACTTGATTATTGAGTGTCTTCATGGCTGTTTTCTTGGGGTGTCATGGTTTCAGCAACTACCATTTGTTAGGTGGTAGCTACTAGACAGAAGACTCCATGTCTCAATGTGCTTGTTGGTCTATGTGATATTCACAACACTTCCTTTAAGATGTGATACCAATATTAGTGTAACTGTGCTTAAAACTGTGGTGTTTTTTTTTAACTTGATTCTTATCACAGCCTGTTTTTCTTTACTTCAGAGGAACATTTTCCTTCCTGTTACTTTCCTAAATTCTCACTCTTTAATCTTTATTAAAAAAAAAAAAAAAAGAAAAATAGAGGGGGGGGGGGGAAGAGAAGAAAAATAGTGGGGGGGAAAAAGAAAACTACATTTAATGTCATGTAATTCCTCTTGCTCTTGAATTCTCCTTTGTTCTATTTCCTTAAAAAATAATAGACAAAAAATTTCTTTCACTTAATATCTTAAGGGATAATTTTTGTGATGCACCTCGTGTGGCATTGTTGATTAAAGACTGTTTCCTTGCTCCTCCGTTAGCACAACCGCTGCAGCTCATCTGTGTGGCTTCTGCAATGGAAGCGTGGTGGAGCCAAGTGGGCAGAGGGCATAACTGGAGTTCAGGGTGAAGGATCAGTGAGATTCGCGTGACTCAATCTGTATCATCAACTGCATGTTTCCCTCCATTCCTGGCTCTTCCTCTTTGCTGTGGCTAAATGAATGATGTCCATATAGACCATCTTTGAATGCTAGAGTGTGAAGGTGTCTCCAGCCAGTGGCCGGGTTCCTCTCCCTTAGGTGTCATGGCTGGAGCAGGGCTGACCATACCATGGCACCGTTCGCTTGAGGTCCATTAAGTCACACTGTGGGATGTGTTTAGAAGCTTAGAAATGCAGAAAATGTTGAAGAAATGGATTCTATTTGTTGTTGCCATTCAATAGACCTTTGATCTGAAATGCTCGAGTACACCAGGCTGTTGCAGCAGAGCCACCTTTTGCTGTTGTTAGTATAGTCATGGCCTTGTTATCGGGTTGTGAGAATTAATTTTGTCGTATTAGGAGGGAGAAGTTGCAGTAGTCCTGGCAGGACCAGGAAACACAGTACTGACTGTCCGGTGCTGTTACCGGCGACACGTGAGAGCAGAACAATCCTCTTGTTTTGGGGCGTCACTTCTAATTAAAATGGCAGGCTATTAGAGTAACAAGAATGTGTTTATATAGTGTCCGTGCCTTCTGGCTACACACAAAATGTACCTAAGAACATTGCAATTATGGTGGCAATATTGTTAAATGAATCCCTGAGCTAATAATGAGGAAAGATGGCAGGAAAAGATTGCAGCGTGTTGCTCCCCACCTGAGCAGGGAACAGAAAGTTTCCTTAGGAGTGGCTGGAGCGGCGAGGGATTTAAAAAACCAGCAACTTCTGGAGGTATCTCTTATGTTACTTAGAGATTTGAATACACACAGATCTGTGGAAATGATATGGTACAGGGGGCAAAACGTTTATCACCAAAAAGACTGAACCTGTCAGAAGGTATAGATGATATTTACTGTAGTGTATAGAATAGCATATTCCATAGTGCACTTTTCTCCTTCTCTCACTTTTTAAACTCTATCTTACTTCTACCTACTTTTTTCTTCCCTCTCTGTATCTTTATTAATTCCCTTACTCCTCATGAAAGGTTTGCAAATAGTAAGTGGTGTGACCATTCATTATCTCTGGAGGTGTTTAGCTCTGGGTTTGAAGTCATCCATGTTTTCTTTCCAGCTCCGTAGCGTGTAGAGAAGACTGTGTTTGTAGTCAGTCAAGGTAAAATAATTGCAAATAGGACTAATAATAATATAGCAACAGCCAATGTATTTGTCAACTCGGCTGCAATGGTGCTGGTTTTCTGCTTAACTCAGTGAATGCGTACATGGCATGTGGAGGAAAGCAGTCATTTTTCTGAATTTGATGTATGCAAAACTGATAATGCAGTTATTGCTAATGCAGATTATATCTGCCGATGTAATTAAAAATACACATCTGCCTCTTTGAAAATGCATTTCAGTTGTTGGGTTTTTGTTTTTAGTCTTTTTAGAGACGACTGTGCCAATCTGAGCAAGTCGTACAGTAACTTCATTTGGACAAACTCTCAGTTTGTTACTTTTTGTTCATAAATGCAGTTAACAAGTTCTTTTGTAGTTCTTTGAGTGTTAATTGATGTAAACAAAGTCTGCATTTTATCTAATCCCACTGAAGCTTGTTAAAATTAGAGATGTGCCAAATTATTCCAAAGCAGGTTGTAAAGTAAGTGAACCATTAGATCCACTGGCTCACAAATGGCATAGACAATGTGTGCTCTGTTCGCTTCTTTTTCAGGGACTGTTTATGTCAGAACTTTCAAATCACAGTTTTTTTGCATCTTTAATATTGCGTTTAGCTAATCTCTATGGCAGAAATATAGTACAAGCAGCAGGGCTGAGCCTGACTAAAGCTATTTCTATAAAAGTCCACATATACACTCCTAATTGAGCATACCTAGCAGTCAGCTCTGCTAATTTCTATATCCAGCACTTTCTTTTCACAGAGATGTCCATTTGTTAGCTTTTCTCTTTGCAGGAATGCATCACCATTTAGTGGTGGTAATCTAATATACGAGGCACCATGCTATCCCTCAGCTAAATCTATAGGGCACATGAATGCTAAGGCATCATTTCCATGAAAACTTTAACAGGATTGATACAACTGCACAGAGCTGGTGGTCCTTCTCTCCCAGCCTGGTAGCTCGCTCCCACACCATCAACTGTTCTCAATATCTTGTTCGTCAGGCCTTCTATGATTCTACTCTTCTTCCATGTCTTCTTTGGCTTGTCTTTTGGAAAAAGTATTCTCTTCTGTCTTCTGCCTCCTCTCTAGATCCCAAGACCTTTGTTCCTGTGCTGGTACAGGATAATCTTATTCACCAGCACAGCTGAGGTACTGCCTCTGCACTATAAATACAAAAGTCTGTTGCTCCAGTCCTCATCCCCTTCCTGACCTGCATACCAAATGGGTTCTCTGAAGTCTTCTCACACTTAATAATGAAGACAAGCTCAATGTGCCTACTGTAGAGCCTGGAGAAGAACTCTGCACTCAAATCTGGACATGGACTGATGGTCTTGTAGTGAAGCTGGTGTTACCTGATTTGCATATGAACAGCACTGTAGCCAGGACAGTAAAGGGTTTTGTATGAATCTCAAAATCAAGTATTAGTCAATCCAGTGATCATCAAGTACTAGCCTGAGGTACCACTTTAGTAGTTGGTCGGTGCTGTACCACCAATGCTACTCTTCTGCAAGCCCTTTAAAGCTCCATGTGTTGTTCCTCCTCTTATTCTTTCACTAGGCTCCTAAGGACAGAGGTGATAGACTTGTTCCATGTCTACGTAGTGCCTGACACTATCAGATACACACCTGGGGCTTCTTGTTAATCTGAACTATAAAAACTTAATAAGATAACAAGGAAGCATCTCTTCCCTATTTTCAAGTTTTTTTTGTTTGAAGTTGTAAAAGGTGGCCAGGGATGAATATTCTATAATTGCATGTTTTACAGCATCTCATAGCAATTACTGCTAACCAGAAGTTTGATTCTTAAATGCTGAATATTATCTCAGGCAAAGATACTGTATCTATGCAGCAGGAACATACATTACTGCCCTCAAGGTTAAGGAAAACAAACCTAGAGAGAAGATGGCTAGTGCTGAGGATTTTCCTGGACCTTGGGAACTGGCTAGCTAGATCCGCAGAGGAGTTGAGGTACCTAATTAGGAATCAGTTTCATAAATACCCTTATGTACCTAGCTAGCAGTGACTTTGTTTTAGCTTAATCTGTAGGGCTTTTTGCCAAGTAAAAATGCCTTATGGACAATTCTTTTATCAGGTAAAGCTGAGATAATCTGGTGATGCATGTTAGACAAGACAGATCTGAAAGATCAGTATATATAGATGTTTCTCTATCATATCTTTCATAATTTTCTGGGTTTTTTTCTAGCTGCCAGCACCATAGTATCTAATCTTTCTAGCAAACAGGTGGCTCTTGCAGCATGCTTTACAATCAGTCAGACTTTGGCTCGGTCTAATTTGCTTAATCATATTAATTAATTACTTTTGTAAATGTCAGAAAAGTTCAGCACATATTTTACTTTTTAAAAAGATTTTTGAAGATCTTTCTAGTAAATATGTAACTTTGAAATATCTGCAGTATTTTTACTGAAACTGCAAAGCATAGTTACTCAGATTATTCATTACAAGTGAAATATTCTACTTCCTCAGTCTTTTTTTCACTTAGCAAATTGACTCAGATTTCTATGAATGTATTTCCTCTTTTATAACAGCTTAATCAGGTGATGCCAAGCAATTTCAGCCTATGACCTATTCTGCCAGTTGCCTAATTTATTTAGTAGTCACAATGTGGTATTTGTTGCATTCAACTTACCCTCTGATTGGAGAGCAAAGTGTTTTTAGTAGTATGTAAATGCTATACACTAGAAATGACTGGGTTTTGCACAAATTCCTTTTATGCTGACTTGTTTGTTGAAGAGTGTTTTTCCAAGTATTGGAAACTCCAGAAGTCGATTTTAGAGTAGGAAATGAAAAAGGTCACAGACCTCCCAAAGGTGGAACTCATATAGGTGTTGTGAGCAATGTGTCTTGAACATTGCTATTTGTTAACCAAAATGGTGACCCTGTATTCTTGATTTAATTCACAGTATTAACAACAGGTTAAGAACAGTCACAGCACAAAGGCTGATAGTTTTGTGCAACACTGTTTTTCTGCACTTTTTTTTTTGGTTGTATCTGTTTTTGGATGATATGTGGTTGTTTAGTAAGGATCAGGAGAGAGGTCAAAGCACAGGTGATGCACTGAGTGACAGTTCTGAAAATAAAAGTACTGAGACTATATAGGAGTCTACAGTCACTGAATTATAGCAAGCCTAGGTGAAATGAAGGAAAACAAATGTTCCTACCTCAAGAAGCCTTGGGGGAATCACTTGAAATAAAGCCTAATTGACTAACAAATCTACAAATGGTGCTTTCCTTGCATCTGACCATGTTGTGCACTTATCATAATTTCTTTGTGCTAACACATTTTCTGACTAATGGCATCTGATGCGTGCAGTCTCCATTGCCAGTCTGGCTGTAGACAACGTGCTCCAGATGTGCATTTTAAGATCACTGTCCTGCAGCAATAAGTCCTTCTGTTCCCATCTGTAACAGTATTTAACTGTGAAAAGGACAGTGATTGTTACTAAGAATTTCTCTTTTCTTTGGTCTGTATGAGACTCTTAGATTAACAATAAGTGAACATAAGAAGCTTTAAAAAACCCAAAACCTTCTGCCACATGGTATCTTTAGGGTAGTCATCAGCTCTCCTCTTAACTTAAGATCAAGACAACAAGAAGCAGCAACTGTATCTGTATATATATGGCCGTACAACTGTATGTATGTAAGTACACTCTTCTTTCTGATTAATGACCTCTCCAGGCTGTAGATGCTGATGCCAGGAGAGCATCAAGCAGGTAGAGGTGGCTTTTTATCATTTCTTGGTGGTTTGCTCACTGTAGCAGCTAGCTCGGGTGGCAGAAGCAGTATCTGTATGGTTATATATAAAAAAGTGGTCCCTGAATAGAGGGCTGGAATTGATAGAGAATTTTCTAGATGGAAGTCCTGTTGCCTAAACCTGGTAATTCATCAAACCAGTATATTTTAAAGGAATATAATTTTTCTGCAACAATTTTCTAGAGAAATGGTCTTCTCATTCAGCATAGAGTATGTGTGCTCAACCAGGGACGCAGTCCATAGCAACAAGTTGCAGCCAGTATGTAGTGCATACATTTTTATCACCATCAGGATGGTCCCTGCACCACCAGTCTTAAAATGTAGTGCTTTGAGGATTTAATTATTACATGTATGCTTGCGCTGCTATACTATTTATACCATTCAAGCTACTAGTATCTTCTAATTTCCTAACTATGCATGGAAGAAGCAGGCATTATATAGAGAAAATGTAAGCTGAACATGAGCATAAGGGCTTCTTCTAATTGTCCGGGAATTTATCTTTTTAATTCTGAGAGATAGCGGTGTGTGGTATTTTTATAGTGAAACAAAACAAAGGTTGCACCCGAACTTGGCCTCGTTTACTTTAAAGTTCACTAAATCTCACCAGTCCTTCAGAGAGCGTGGGGTAAATTTAAGCAGAAGAAGGCAGATTTTGTGTGGATCTGGACCAATTGATGTTTTTTGGCAGAAACAATAGAAAACATATTACACTGTGTTTTTATGTTTGTTTCCTCACACTGTGTGGTTTTGTCTGGTTTCTCTGCAAGCAAGGTTCAAGCTGGCGAGCCACGCAGTTTCCTTTTGATTTCTTTGTTGTTCGTTTATTGGAATTTGAGATTGGAAGCAGATACAGTGGATGCAAACCCAAGCGAGCCAAAATGTTTTCAGTCTGCCTGTGCAGCCCTGCCTGAAAGCTAAAGTCATTGAATTTTATACAGCAGTGATATTAAGTTAATTCTTCCAACTCTTCTGGAATGTATATTTCCATTAGGATGGATGTATTCACATAAACTAGTTATTTTAATATTCTTCTGAACTGGAATGCAATTACTCACTCAAATTAACCTTTCAAAATATTGACTAAAGAGGTTATGACATTCTGATCCTTCACAGGGGTATGGTCAAAAATTCAGAGTTTTTCAAGATTCAAGATGTAAGCGCATGAAATGGAGTATAAACACAGGTTATGTATACTCCATCTGCATCAATAATATTTTAAAAACTTAATCAGTGTAATATTGCTTGACAGAATAGCACAGGATAAACTAATATTTTCAGTTCAATTGCATAAAGGCGGTTTAAAAATAGGACTTACCATTTGATCATGCATTATTTTCCTGATGAAAGAACATGTGGAAATGGTAAAGAATGATAATCCAGCATAAAATATACAAATGTAAAAGTTTTATCCAAATGCTCTAGACAAGCCAATATGGCAACCAGTAGAACATACTCTGCTGCTTACTAGCACGATTTCAGGGTCAGATCTTAATTTTATATTTTTTTAATGTTTAAATAGTTTTGATGTTTACAGACTGGTCTAGGCAGAGCACTGGGGCACCGATGCCTTCACATCTGAAGCTGTTGTTTAGCATCTGGCTCCCACCTGCCCACTTAGCATAACTGCTAAGCTTCAAACAGTGTTTTGCTCATCTCCAGGCTTCAAAGCCTCAAAGGATAGTCCTTGTACTCCTCTAGGAGCCTGCCATGTTCATCGTCGGTGCTGTATGACTTGGGGGTTTCTTGCAAACCTTCTCCTGTGACCCCTTGCTTCTGCCCCTCTTCCCATGCAGTGCAAGAGGGCGAGTGGGAGCTCAGTGGCCAAACAGCTCCCCCTCATGTGCACAAAGGATGGTGTGAAGCTCAGGGGAATTTTTTCCTGTTGTATTTTCATTAAGGGGGAGAAAAAGGACTCCCTTCATAGGAAAAAGGCCCAAAGTGACCTCTCTGGTGTCTGTCCCACTTTATGTATTTACCTCACTTTGTTCTCTGGGTGACTTACTGTGGATGAAGATGCTGAGCCTTTCCTTCTCTTGGAATAAGATTCTAAGTTCTCTATCCTTCTAGCTTGAGAGAGGGCTTTTGTAGTCTTCAACCTGAAGCATTTGAGATTTGTTAGGCAGCTGCTTGGGACAGCCAGGTTCACCCATCTCCAGCTCAGCTTGGAGCTTCTGCTGTATTTTCTCCAGGTGCAATGGCATTGCCCTTCCTCAGCTTTGTGGGAACTGAGGAACACTCCTAGATGCATACAGGTGGTTGGAGGACAACAGAGTTTCACAGCTGTGGCCGTTCCTCTTTGAGGTGTGTTTCCTCACATCGAAGCCCTCCTCAGCATGGTATTTCTGAGCTTGAGCCAAAAATGCTCTTTCCTGAGTGGCATGGAAGCTGTGCAGCCATGGGCATGCTTGGGCATACCTGCTGGCTGCTTGAGAATTAAAAAAAAATAAATCTGACTTTCAGAAATAAGACCCAGACTGTGAATATATGCATAGTAAACATGTCTCAGAGAACAAAAGCTGCAGGTAAATATTTTTTTTTTTTTTTGTGTTCTTCATAAATCAACTGGAGATACATGTATGCTTTGCTTTGCTACAGAGGTGTTACTTTCTTATTTCGGTTGCTTTCCTTTAACTCATGGTGATTTAGAGTTGTTATATAGATGTTATTTTATAATGAAAAATATATAATACTCAAAAAACTTAAAAGCAAGCTTTTCTAAAAAAGTTATACTTAATTTTCCTGTATAGATTAATGTGTCAGACAAATGATAAATATCAGCAGGATTTTCATAGCAAAAATACTTTAGATAAAGGGCAGAAACAAAGAAATTACATGTCGAGTACATTAGGATATGAGTGAGTTAAGAGTCTTTGATAGCGGTTACTCTGCTAGTCCAAATAATGACTAATTACCATGGCAATCCTTATGTTCTGTGCCATACGGACCCCACCATTCCTACTTAAAAACACTAATGGCAAATATACATCGCAAACAGATGCCATGTGCACATATCATTTGAAAAGGTTTTTAGGAAAACAAGATTGCTGGTCTTTGGATAGAAGCAGAGCAGTTGCACTGCGGGATGGCAGAGCACCAGTGATTCCTGTCCCACAAGAGAGTCCCCATCTGTGCCACCACTGCAAAAGGATTGGGGATGGAGTGAGAGAGAAAAGCCTGGCCCAGGTTTGAGCAAAAATCACCCTTTCCATATACAGAAGCATACCTTAGTCTTAAAATACTAAGACTGAACAGGCTGAGCAGCTCCCAATTAACTTCCAGCCGGTGGTGGTTCTCAGCTGCTGGGGAATATCTTTGAAACTTAGACTGCTGGGTAGTTTGGGGGTCTCTATCTGAGAGACTGTGTGGAGGAACGATGTTTTAGGTCTTTCCATTCCCAGAAATGGATTTTCCTTTGCCTGTTTTGAGCTAACTTCTGGTTGGCAGAGCCCACTTGTCACTGCCTAGACTAAGGGAGTCCCTACCAGCTCTAGTCACTTTATGGTAGCTCTGGAAAAAAAAAAAAAAAAAAAGAAAATTACAGATTTGTAACCCAGAAGCTGGTGCAGCTGTGCTGTGATTTGGGAAGAAGGAGAGGAGGATTGTCCATCATAACAACTGCTACTCTGTTACATCTCTGGGGTGGGTGGATGCTCTGTGGAGCTGCCCCACTAATCCCACGCTTGTGTAGTCACAGCGGACATTCACTGTAAAACTTTAACTTCAATAATGAATCAGTTTAGGAGGGAAAATAGGCCTGCAGAAAACAGATATCTTTTGAACTACAAAGGGCCAGTAATTTGACAATATGTAGTTAAACTCTGGCAAACATGGGGCACCCATGCGTGCCAGAACCCCATGCTGTGAGAGAAAGAAAGGAAAAAAAGAAAAAGAGGGAAGAAAAGAATTTGGCTTGCAAATGATTGCTCTGGATCTTACCACTGTATTCTGAGTTAACCATCACTAAACCTTGCATAAAATGAAAACCCATGATCCCAGGCATCAGGGGTTTTGGTCCATGAGCAACTGCCAGCATGAGCATCCTCTCCTGCTGCACAGCCTAGCCATGCTCCTGACAGCTCCGGTTGGTGCTGGGAACCACAGAGGCTGTGGGCACTAGTGCTGCCATGCAAAGTCAAGGGATGCATTAACATTAGTTCGGCGATAGTGGCTGGTGGCACAGCTCTGCCACTTGGCAGAGCATAAGGCAAACAGGTCGGAAGAGAACTGATATGTTTGAATATCGATCTGTGAGCATCTTTCCACATTAAGAAAGTGTGTCTCTGATATTTCTGCCATTTTTCTGTCTTGTGATTTTAGAGGAATTAAGATATTCTCTTTTATAACCATCTAATTCTATAAACAAATCCTTAGTAATGATATGAAGGTTTGCATCTTACAAATGCTGGTGAAAATCATTCCTAATATGAACTGCCTATTAATAGTTTGATACAACAACTGCAGTGTCAGGGCATATATAACTAGTGACTCCATGGTAATTCCTGAAGCATCATGAGATCTTACTTAATGAAGCATGGCCAAGAACTCACCAACTTTAATCGAGTAAACATGTCAAGCAAAATGTTTTTCTTCTCCTAAAATATGAAGTTTTCAAAGCATTGAAAGAGAAAGACCTACCATGACCTTATAATTGTTCAAAGCTGTGTCTTTAAGGCATACAAATATTTTAAAATCTGATCTTAGATTTCCTCCAGCTACCTGCCCCTCCTGTCCTGCATGTTAATCCTACATTTTTATTGCTTTCTAGCTCTGTACTATGGGGCCCTTCAGAATGATGCTTACGCTACACATTCCTCCAGACGGTCTTTCACACTTCATAAGGCTCTGAACTATCATTAATTAGGAGGCATTTCCTTCTGAAAGTCCCCTATATCTCTCTGATGGCGCATGAAGAGATAGATATATCCTCACCAAATGAATAGTTTCTCCCTGTTGGTCATTATCATTGTGGGACAGTGAAATCTGTCCTGGTGTCGCCGAACATGGGCACATAGACTAACCTTACAGAAAGCCTTTGTGCATCCAAAGGCAAAGAAGTGCTTTGTTTTTGTGTGAGTTTGTCTATGTGTAGTATCTGTGCTGAATCAAGCCCTCCCCATACCACTACTCGCTGCAATAACCCCTCCAATTATTTTTTTAAGCAAATCCCATTATTTATGTTTCAAGTTGTGTCTTTTATAAGAGATCCAACAGTAAACATGACGTTATTATTTTCAATGCATTCCATATTTAACTTGCATTCCTCATTTTTCTCTGGTTTAACATCTGGGTAAAAATGCTGCCGGATAATTCACGCTATTAATACTTTTTTTAATGCTTCTCTGTATGGAGGAAAAGCACCTGGTCTCACCACTTTTTACGTAGGCTAAAGGCTAATGTAAAAACCTCAGCCTTCTTTTTGTAAACCTCGAAGACATTTATCTGTGTTATGTGTATTTGGACCCTTAGGAATCTTTCTATCTCTCCCCCAGGACATTATGGGACATTTTCCATGTATATCTTAGTGGGATTGTTCAGCACCGTATCCATTCCATCTACCTCCAACTTCACCTGAAGGGCAAAATCCTTAAGATCTTGACACAATACTGATAAATACATGGAATTATTAAAGTTGCCATCTCAGCAGAATAGGATTGCTGCCGCCTTTGTTCTCAGGGGAATACATATTTCACCCAGTAGCAAGACACCCAACTGCTGCTACAATCAAAACTCTCTGAAATGCCTTTAAGCTAATCATCTTTGAACATAAGCCTTTGTTGTTAAATCAGGGACCTTCTCAAGGCAAGGCACAGAAACCTTTTTTGTGGTTTTTCTTTTTTTTTTCCCCTCCACCTTGCGCAAAACAGCTTTAAGCCTGTCACCGCTGACAGTAAGGTTCAGTGATCTGTCAACATTCACCCCTGATAAAGACAGTGAGAGAAATCCGTGGCTCTGGAGAGTTCAGTAGAGACCAAACAGTATGTTTGCAAAAGAGCATTTTTATATGTTTTCTTGTGTGACAGCACTAGTTTAACAGAAAATAGTTGGAGTGTGCCAAAAAAGGGTAAAAGAGAAAGAAAAGGAAGAGGGGAAAAAAAAAAAAAAAAAGGGAAAAAAGACAGAAGTAGTAAGTTAGGCTAGCATGACATGATGGATCTGGGCTATGACAAACAGAATTGGAAAAAAACTTCCCTGGGGACCAACTATACCAGGTTTGCTGAATTGTATTTCTTGATTTCTTACTGTGCAACAGTGCTTTTTAGTGTTAGATTGACTGGGCTTCAGAATATTTTTAAAATTGTACAAATCAAAATCCATGTAGCTTAAAAATGAAAGATGTAAAAGGTTTAGGAGTTTGATGTATTGAAAGGCATTCTGTATTCCCTCATGTGAGTATTAAATGTACACTTTGTCTGTTTGATGAATTTTAAATCTTTGTGGATTGCAACATGCACCACAGCAGTTTAGGGGGTATAAACCTTGGCTGAAGAAAAGCATAAAGGATGTGCAGTGGTCAGGCTTCAAACGAAGCTATTCTTCACTTTGTCTGATTTTCATAGGTGTTGCAACACATACCTAATCCAATTTATAGAGAGCTAAGAGCAGTTGGGGAAAAATCTTGAAAAATTCCTCTTGCAACCAACTAACCCTGACAACATTAAATGCAGGGAGATGGCATCTTGTTTTAATTTCAGGGTAGTACAAAAAAAACCCAAGGAAATATTTACAAAGAAAGGCAAGGCATAAGGGGTCAGAATATTTTGGAATAATAAATGCCTTTACTCAAGCCTACTGTCATGTCAAGCAAGGGTCTGACTTGGTGACAAGCAACGTGAGGACAAAAGGCTTTAGGGGCTTGAAACATAGCATTAGATGACATTCATTTCAAAACCTCTGGTTTCTAGGTACCTCAACAGAGAGAGCTGGCATAGCAGGCCAGCAACGCAAGGCATATTTTCCTGAGTTACATTATCTCTCCCAACGTAATTCTGCCTTCCAGTGATCAAAATCTCTCCCTCCACCACAGGATTGTTTTTTACAACACACTCGTAAAGTGCTCATGAGCACAAAACCCTAAGATATGAAGTGATAGGTTAGGAAATCTAAACAAAATGTAGTATCTGTGCTTTAATGGGGATGGGTTTGGATGTGTGGTTCATAAGTATGTCAAGTGAAACCGAAAAGCTGTTGTGATTTGGGAGGGACGCCTGAATTGGCAGGAGTAGAGGGTGAAGGTGAAGAAGAGAACAGCCCAAGCCTTTCTGTGAATTTGGTTTTGTTCAAATCAGAACAAGTTGGTTCCCATTTCCTTGCTCTTGAAAAGTTCCCTTTCCTCTCTGCTTCAATATTGAAATATTTACAGTAAAATCTGGGAACTTGAGCTTCTGATATCAAATTTTGAATTTTTTGGGATTTTGAGATAGAGACTCATGATTTCTCAGACAAAAAGAATCTTGTGACCGCACGGAAACCTAATGGTAGGTGCAAGGCTGAGCCTGGACAGGTATCAAGTGGTGATAAATGTATATTTCAGATGTCACTTAACTGATTAATCTTCCCAGCGATTTCCTGAAGTAGAAAGGCTTCAGTACACTTGTTTGGAGATGGCGAAATCAATGATGTAAAATATGAAAAGGAATTACCTATGTTATTAAACAAGAGTTGCCGTTTCTAGAGCCGAGGCTATGCAACCCCTACAAGGTAGTGGGAGTTGTGTCTGCAGCTGAAGTATCCCGGATCTGGGGCTGCTTTAGTTCAATGTCTAATAAGGTAAAAAAAAAAAATACAAAAATACACCAGCAATAATATTTAAGGGATGTAAAAAGTCTCTCCTTTCCATGACCTTCCAGCTTGTATCATCAAAGGTCACCTATGAGACGATAAGTAAATTCTGGACTCTGCAAGGGGGATAGTGGTGCTGTTGCCAATTGCTTTGACTCGCATTATCAGGCATGGTACTGCCAATCACTCTGCTGATGCCTGTCAGGTTTCCGCTGCTGCCAAGCAGAATGTAAAATTGACAGGGAATATTACAGCGCTCGTCAAATGCTGTGAGATACCTCCGCCTTGGGGAGAGCGGGCACCTGTGGTTACAGACAAGGATCAGGGCTCAGGAACACTTTGTTGTTCCCTTTACATTTTTTGACTTACTAATTTTCGGAATGAGGTGCACAGTTCACCCATATTAAGATACTGATTATGAAACTGCTATTTCCATGGATTGAGCTAATATCCAACATTCTTTTCAGTGCGAGGCTTACCCAAAAATGTGAAATAAAATAAGAATAGGATTACATTTTTGACAGTGGAAACAATACTCATTAATTCTGTAGTCTAAAGTTTTGAGGGGTTGATCTGTATCTTTTTATAATGTGTAGCGTGGTCAGTTCCAAAAATCTGTCTACATGTTTCTTTTCTATTTGACATGGTTTCCCAAATTTCAAGAAGTTCTTTTCCACCTATTGCTATCTATTCAGGTCTTTCTGCCCAAAACCAGGATCTGTATTTGTACAGCCATTGATAGAGTGGCTCATTAATTATCTGTAAAGTGTAGGATTTCGCAAATGTAATATACACAAAAAACTATAGTCAGCTGTACTTCTGGATTCCTAATAGGACAATGACGTGCCAAAAATACTTTGCCATTACAACCTGACACTACGTTTTCTGTAAAAGGGAGAAGACTCATGAATACATTCAAGAGAAGTCAATAGCTTGTGCAGCTATAGAGAATTATTTAATTAAATCTGGAAGCTTTCGAGGAAGCCATAAAAATGAGGTTAATATGTCAGACTAATAAATTCTATATAATTAAGCTCCCCAAATATAGAAATTTCAGAATACGATGCTAAACATATCACAGTAGGGACATCAATTTATTTAATCTTAACATTGTTGCATTGTCTCCATGAACTTCCATTGGTGTCACAATAAGATTATTATGACAGCACCATTAAGCCCCATTCAAATGAATGGGGAATTAGTGTCATGATGGAAACAGCTGCAGCTAAGAGCTGCTGTCTATGATCAGTAGTTATTTTCAAAAATTCAGATATTTTGCTATTAGAATAATTATATTTTCTCTTTAGATATGTGTATAGTGTAATGAAGAAACCTGGATTTTCAAGGCACAGTGAAAACCAACACAGTAAAACGTAAACTGCTTAGCTGTATAAGTTGTTCCACAAAATCTTCACTATTTCAGCTCCATTTGTAATATTTTTCCCGATGTGTACAAAGCCTTGACTGAACTAGATTTTAGGACTGTCAATCGATAACTTGTATGTTGTGAAGAATTGCTTTTTAGTCTATTGCCCACCTTCCTCTTTCCCAGAGGACAGATAATAAAAGACTTTTCGTCAATCACAGCAGCTGTAGTGAGGATAGCATGGAGATCATACCAGTGACAAGTACAATGACTGTAATGACTTAGAAGACAGTACTCTGAGTTCCTTCTGTGATGCTGGTCCACTCGTGATCACTTTCCATCCTTAGTTAACTTACAGCACCTCTCCATCCACCTTTCCATGTGCTGCTGTACCACCTTCAGATAGTGCTTCCACCACAAGCAGTCATCTCCTAGCATTATATATCACAACTATCCTTAAATTGCAAAGGATTCAATAACAAGTTTAGGATTTGAAACTCTTTAAACAGGTTCTCTCTCATATATTAAATACTGAGATCTCTGCAGATTTGTAAAGAAATTTATTTAGATTTCTGGTTATATATTTCACATATATTCTTCTATTTAATAGAAAATGAAAATATTTTATGTATCATATCAGAAAGAAAGTTGAGAGTTCTTTATGCAAAGATGCATGTCTGAAACATATCTATCCATATCGAAAAGATAATTCTCCATGCTTTTCAGAGCAGATTTAGATTAATATGCATGTTTCAGGACCAAAGTAAATGTCTAGAGATATTTAATATTTTAAGCTCTAGGCTGGGGGTGCTGCAGAGGGGTTGTTTTGAAATCCATGTTATTTTACAGTTAATATTATAAGGAACTTTGAATGAGATCACAACCTTACGGATTTTTAGGGGCGCTTAAGCAGAATGGTTGTTTTCCTTCATAATGAAGGTTTCAACTTTTAAATTAAATCGTTGGAAATGCTCTCTACCTGTTCAACAGTTCCTATTCTGCTGGAAAGGGTTTAGATATTATCATAGCACGGTAAAGTGGTAATACATGGTTTCATGGTAAACCCTTTTTCTCCTTGTGCAAGCGGTACGCCCCGTCACTCGTCACCTGTAGTTACCCTTTCTCACACAGTCCAACCTGCTGCGGTATGTCTGCGTCCTGTGCTTCAAATAGTTCAGATTGCTGAAACTTGGGAGGTCAGTCCCTTCATTCCTGCTGTGTGCTTTGGGCACGTTAATGGCTGCTGGGCTCTTAGGAGGAAAACCAGTAACGTGAGACTTAACAGTCGTATCCTCGGGCCTTTGGGAACAATGGCTCTTCTGTGCAAATGGAAAGTAAGCACCTGTTGTAAACAAATTAAATACTCTTTTTAAAAATACAAATATTATTATCTGCCAAAATTATGCCAATCAAAGGGAACCAGTTGGTGGTAGAAAGTACAATCCAAGATATGTTCTAAATAGGTATACTGTGCATCTCTGTTGTAAGTATTCTTTGATGAAAAGGCAGTTTGTTCGGGATACCTAGATTGAATTTCTTGTAGGGCAGCTGCTTTAGAGGATATAAGATATTTCTCTCAGCCACCTGTTTCCTTTTATTGTGTTAGCATTTGAGTTTGTTGGGCCAGCCCATGTGAAGAGATAAGGCAGAGTTGCTGCATGTTGTTTGTAAGGGCATACTTGTTCGTGCTTTTAAATATGAGTGGAAGGACTTCAGCAAAATAACCCCATGTGAATTGGGCGATGCAGCTGCTTTTATTATGAATTTCAGTTACTACTGGGTTTGTGTCTTGGCACACCGCTATGTCTTTTTTTAGTTGCCTTGCCATAAGAAAAGAGTTAAACTAATTTTATCTTTTCAAGCAGCTGCAGATCTGGAGAGGGAAAAAAAATCCCAGACTTTGCAGTAGAGAAGCATTCATCAATGGCCTTCAAACCAGGACCATGTTTTGTCGTTGCTTGTGCCTTGTGTGGTCCTTTACACCAAAACAGTCTGAGTATTTCTCTTCCAATTGGATATATTTTTCCTCTCAGACTGCCTTGGTGAATCCTCATTTAAGGTGTGTCGTAAGAGCAAAGCAAGTGCTCAGTGTGGAGGGATGGGTTTGGATCAGTGTGTCAGTGGTTGTGACTCTGCTTGGTGAACCTTAGAGGACACACAGTGGAAAGCTATGACAAAGGAGTTCAAAATGTCATACAAATACCTGTGTAGCTACAAATAGAAATTCTTTTATTTTTGGTAAAGCATGCTTGGAAATGTTGAGTAATACCCCTAGATTATGAAACAGAGACGCAATTAAACCATTTTTCCTTCCTTGTAGGAATATTGAGATACATTACTGGTGAAGTGTTCTAAGGCAAGAGAATTGCTGAGAGTAAAATAATATTCAGACTCCAGTGAAAACAGTCCTGTCACGTGCATCACAAATTCAGTATATGGAAAGAAGATTAAATGTTAACTATTAGTTCAAGTGTCAGTTCCATTAATTTACCAAAACAAAAAAATTCTTGACAATTGAGCATTTAAAAATATGAAGGTTGCAGCATGATTGCAGTTATTTTTACAAGGATACCTGATCTCTGTTTATTGACATTGACGATGTCTTCTGACTGAATTAATGTTCATTATCTCACAAAAAATCTCCCCCAAATTAAAAAAAAACAAACCAAAACATTGTTTTTCTCAAACTATTTTTAATGTTTTAAAAAATCCCAAAGCACTTCACTCTACTGCTTATGATTCTTGATAAAATCATGCAAACACAGCCAGTTTGATGCTATTTTTTTGTTTACAGTATTGCTGTGTTGTTTTGGTTAACAGAATGAAAAACAGCACAGTTAGACTAGAAGTAAAAATGTTTTATTCTTAGTTTGTTTCATCAATAAAAGCTGACATTTTTGCAAGAAAGATGTTATACTATTGGAATTAACTCTTAGTCAATTGTAAATAATTGTATTATATTGGTATGTTATCATGAAGATTAGAAATCATTTCCTACAGAATCATGTTCTTGCTTTCTCAGCACTGTTTCAATTGAAAGGAATTTGAATGAAGTGCATCTCATTACTAACATAAAGTAGATGGAGCTTGAATAATTTTTATATTTATTTTCCATAGATAGCTATTACATTTCTTATCCTATCCATCCAAATTTTATAAAATAAATTGTTTTAATCCATTTTTTGGAGAGAAGCAATGAATTTGTTTTTGCAGAAGTAATACATCTGAATATATTGTAATATGCATAAAAATCTGTTAACACAGTTATTTATACAAAAAGTGTAGCTGCCTTACCTTTGATTTAATTTACATACTTTATTTGCCTTCTGACAAGTTCTTCCCTTGCCTTTTTTTATTTATGTGCCAAAAATATGTCTTTTCAGATAAGTCAACTAAAACTTTAATGTATTGTATATTTTAAAACTACATAAAATGTTTTATGCATTCGCTAGTTTTTTCCCACAAGCATTTGTTAAAGGTGATGCTATATCAAGATTAGACATGTTTTACCACTGATAACAGCATAATGACATTGTATTTCTTAAATATTATGAGCAAATAGATGTGTTCTATTTTAAAGCCTAAGCTGACATTTAGGTTGAATTATCAAGCATTAAAAAAAAAAGAAAGGAAAAAAAACCCCTTTATTACCCGAAGGTTAAAACTTTGGCAGCCTTCGTTTTTTTAAATATAAGAATTCAGTCCCACACCCTGAGAAAGAATTTGATGCATTTACTTTAAGTATGTGAAAGATGTGAGCAACATAATTATTTTTCCATTCAAATGTGGAAAACAATAAAAGTTTCCCATATGTAGTTCATAGGCTGTAACTCACATCACTCAGCACTATAGCAATAAGCAATGGAGTGTTGATACAAAGAGCTCCAACTCTGGAAATATCAGCTTAACCCTTGCCGGTCTTTCCCTGCACTTTGCTACTGTAAACATGGTTTGAATTTACATACGCCACCATTCATATTCTTGTGAGTTCATAATATAAATAATGCAGAAAATCTCATTCACTTCCCTAAATTATGCTAGTCATTACAGATGATTCATGTAAGTATTAATCTCTTGGATGTGGCAGAAAACTAGGGAGGAGAAACTACCTATCATATCATTTGCAGTTAAGAACCTGCTACATATCTCTAAGCTTTGCTTGAACTGCTTGCAGTAATTGGGTGTGCATCTTTTCCCTCTCCTGTAATCCAAGTGGCAATATGGGTTTCTCTCTGATTTCCTCCTGCTAGAAAATAAAATTTTCTGGAAATATGCTAAAGTAAGAACATGCCTGGGGCCAGGATGGTGTCCTGCTGCATCACGGCAAAATGAAAGCTTGAGGGAAACATCTACAAATCTCTTTATTTGTTTTATAAGGATTGTGTGATGAGGGGATAGGCTGGGCAAGCAAATGCTTAAATATTTTTAGTCTCCCAAGAAAATTTTAGTGTAAATTGATTTATGCGTTTGAAGGCCAGGCCTGAAAATGCTGGCTGCCTCTTACCTTGGAAAAATCAGGCATTCAAATGCTGTCAGAATTAGCTTTTTAATTCTGCGTTTTTGGTGAGAAATGCACCAAGATGTAGGTCATTGGCAGGTTTCTATATGTTTCTGCAACTTTGGCTTTCTCCTTCATCCGCTTCACATGCATGATCTTCCTCAGATCTTCTGCACCTTTTCACCTTCCAGGAAAAAAAGGGCTAAGGGTAAATTACTGAATTCAAACAGTTGGACATCACATAAATACGGGTTGGAATTGTAACCTCACTGTTTGTACCTGTGAGCAAACTTGGGCATGGTGTTCTCCAGGATGGGCCAACTGGTGACTGACAGAAGAAATTAACCGTTGAAATCGCTGATGCAGTTTATATTTTGGTGGTGCTCTCACCTCTTTGCAGTCTTAGTGGTTGTGCATGTCCTTGGTGCTCCTGTATTTCTTGAGCTGAAGCAGTCCTTGGCAGGGAGCAGGTTCTCCTGCATGATGGCCAGGCTCCAAAGGGCGCAGGGACAGAAGAAGCAACAAGGAGCAGTGAGGAGAAAACATGTAATTGGGTGCTTCTCTGCAGCCTCAGAAAAGCAGAGAAAGACCCATGTTAGAAAATATATTGCAGTCATTAGTCACGATATTAGGAGTTGGACATTTATACCTGATGTTGATTAATAGTTGATGGATATATGTAATACATTATGTAATACATTATATTTAAAACGTTTTAAAATATTATCTTTTTTTTTTTTTTGAAAGACATCAGTGTTGTAAAAAACAATTTTTCTTTTGTCCAATAGCAAACGTAAACTATGCACTCTTTAAAATCAGTCTTTAATCGCACTTCTCGTGCAGTGATTTTATAACACTGACCAACAACAGTCATATTCCAGACTCTCCATTAGCTCAGGAGTATGCCAGCTTCTAGCTAGAAGACGAAAGAACATGAAGGTGGGGATTATTATAAAAAGCCATGTCTTTCGTACTGCTATAAATACTATTTTTAAGAAACAGACATGTAAGACAGGTAGTTTCTGGGGGTTTTAGCATTGCTTATAGAAAAAGCTCATTAACGCGCCCTTTATCACAAAAGATCTTCAAGAGTGGCTTGTTCATAGGAACGGAGCTACTGTACAGATAGGACACAGCTTTTCAGGCTGATACCAGTACTGTGTTTAAAAATTCACATCTCAAATATCCTGAGTATCTGAATACTTTGTGTCACAAATTAAAAAGCAGAATAAAGACATGGATTGTAGTTTTTATTTAAGCCAATTCATAATGTTTTCTTACGTTTTCTTGTGACACTGTGTTCAGACTGGAAAGCCCTAAAGTTTATTTGCAAGAGGTTTTAGCTTAATTTTATGGATTATATGGTATTCTTCACTATGAAGTTTTAAAAGATACAAAAGAAAAAACCTTGCTCAAATGTAGAAGTTATTTTTGCTGTAACGTATGTCATGATTTTTAAACATTCAGGCCTTTAAACTTTTTTTTTTTATAGTGTATGTTCTTGCCAATCCCAGCACAGTTCTACAAAGTAAAATATTTGGCAGTGAATTCATATTAACAGATGGAACAAGAAATTAACACGTTTTTGCTTCGCTAATTCACAGTTCTTTTAATACGCTAATTCTAAATCACCTGTTCTGACTTTGACAGGCTACAGACACCTGTTTGGGGTAATATTCCACAGCTAATTATTACATGAGAAACTCAGTTTCCAACAAAAGGGTTTCTGTGTGAAATTGTCATAGTTAACAAATTAGTAATACCAACTTTATACAAAAATAGCTTGCAGTTTTAATTTACATGTACTTAACCTTGCCTGAAGAGCCAGGAGCGGTGGGATTGCATGGGGGGCAGCCTCTCCCCCCACACGCCGGCGAGCTGGTGCCTCCGTCCAGTACCCACCGCAGTCCTGAAGTTCCCCATGTAAGTCCTGGTCCTCGGAGCCCAGTCAGTGATACCAGACTGTGAGGAGCACGGTGCTGCTCACCAAAAAAAAAAAAAACCCCAAAAAACCAAGAGAAGAGGGCGAGAAGTTTCTTCTCAGGAGAAAGCTTGGAGTAATTTCCATCTCACTGGGGCTGGTGCAGTTTAGATTCAGAGTAAGGAGAAAAAAAAAAAAAAAGTCTTTTTTTGAAATAATAGCCCTGCTGCAACATAAAGACGTTACAGTACTGTTACAGTGTGAGGTTTTGCTGTTTACCTCTATAAATCAGATATAGCAGTTTAGAACTGAGCTTCATTGTGGGATGTAATGTTTAAATATTGCCCCAAAAGCTGGCAGTGGATAATTTAATCCTATATCATTGAAAGTGTGAGTTGGGTTTTTTTATTGTATCTGTGCCTGCAAGAAAAAAAAAACGAAAAAAACAAACCATGTTTTGTGGTTGCCTTTTTAGAAGTTTATTACACTTCTGTCATAATGAGTCATCATGTTCATATAGGAAAGGGGGGAAGGGAGGAGAAGAGAAGCTATTCCACCTGCTCTTCTCCCCTGCTCTTTCACTCTTGATATAAAAGAGACGATACAGCCCTCATCCTCTGTCCCAGCTGTGCACCAGCGTGGAGGCCAAGTAGAGTCTGTGGCAGTAACAACTTTATGATAATGGTAAAAAACCCAAATCTGGCATGGGAATGAGGTGATAAGCAAGGTTGCGCAGTGCAATAGGATGAGAAAAAATGTTCAGTCTGTGAGAGAAAGGGTAGAGATAGGCTGGACACAAGTGTCTCTTACCGCAAAGTACCAAAGCTTTCAAAGTAGCACTGGTACTACCAGGACCTCTTTATTTTTCATCACCCGGAACTCTTAAAACACAAAAATAATCATAAATCCTTTGCTCATCATGCTTTGAACCTTCCTTAATTCATCTCCATTTGTTTTACCAGAAGCTTATCGATGGTGATGATAT
The DNA here is from genome assembly GCA_033628505.1 of Tringa tobata. NCBI lineage: Eukaryota > Metazoa > Chordata > Aves > Charadriiformes > Scolopacidae > Tringa > Tringa tobata. The sequence goes on from JAHREE010000229.1 coordinate 3,569,625, forward strand.
TTTATTGGTGAACTGTAAGATATGAATGAGTTGGTGAATCTCTTCCCTTTGTTCTCTCTGCTTTTGATTCTTCCTTTCTTCTGTCTTTTCCCTCCCTTTACATCTACTCCTCCTCCTCTTCTTATAATGTTCAACTATCTTGTCAGATAATCTATGGCAAGCTGTGATACAAATCACACAGCCTTAAAAATATCATTGCTATATTAAGCCTAATGAAAATAATACAGTTCATAGGGAAAGTTCAGAACTGATCATCATTAATTTCCTTTGCTTAGGTGGGCTTTATTCAGGGATTTGAGGCAGCAAGAGTTTCTACTGAACCTGGTGGACTCAAATATATGGGCTACTCATGGCCATTCCTGAGGACCTGGAGACTCTGGAGTGGCACTATATTTTGCTACAAACCCATGCTTGCTGGAATTGTCTTTACTTTTCCTGTTCCTTGAGGGAAATAAGTATAATCTATTCCAATTTTTTTTTGTATTTGTGCCCACACCTGCTTCATAGCTTTCACCAAGAATGTAAATATATGAGGTGGTTGGTAAGTCAGGGAATGTTAAACAATCCTGGAGAAATACTGTACAGATTTACTGGTTATTCCAATGAGATTATGTGAGTACTTATGATAAAGACAATATAAGTGGTCTGTGATGTCTCTGTCTGCTGAGTCAAATTAAGTTCATTTACTCTCACTGCATTAGTTCTTGTTCCTCAGAAAATTGACTACAATGATGCTGTCTGCTGTGTGGTACCTGGTGTGAGCACAGATTCTGTAATAATGTAATTCCTCTTTTTAGAGATAGTAATTGTATATTTAAATAGTTTTACAGGTGTAGCTCTCAGTAAAAATGCCATATAGTGTCTAAAAGTCCCTTTAGTGATAGCTATAGGAGTGTAGCAACCTTTGTAAGTATGCAGACTCTAAGGTCTCAGACTCAGTGCTGCATAGTGTTTATGTTTTGTTTGTTGTTTTTTTTTTTTTTTCAAAAAAAAGAGTTAAATTATCCATTTGTAGTAATCTTCCACAGCTTGTCAAATAGAGGAGAGAGAATCTTTATCATGCAATTTCCTTTCTGCATTCTGTAGGACAAAAATTATTGTAAAGACTGGATCCTCTGTGAACCAAGATACCCCAGTAATTTTTAAGTGAAGCGTAAAGATGCTCCTTCCTACCACCAAAACTATACTTAGGGTGTGCAGGAGATGAGTAGAGTTAGGGCTGGTGCCTGCCCTCGGGGGAACTTTTTGTTTTTTGACTGTATTTGCATGAATAGTATTTTGTTGCTAATGTCTGTGTCCTTAAATGACTCTTCCTTAGTGTATGACAGTAGTTTTCAGTTGTAGTTTCTGCATGCTGCTTTGTAAGACTTTGTTATTGCTTTAATCAGTTTCATTACACCTCGGTGTCTAGATCCTCTCCTTGTCAAAATATCATAGTCAGGCATTAACCATGGAATGATGATATGAATCTTAAGGCAGTAGGATCTGGCATTGATGCCGAGGGATTTCTGCTCTTCCACTTGTGTACTCGCATGTTCCTGTCTTTTCCTTTTGGTTATTTATGCCTGACCCAAGCAGAACTTCATCTAGTTAAGGCCGTGTAAGAGAATTTGCCTCTTCCATTTACAATGGATTTCTCCAGAATCACAATCAGCACGTTTTGTCGGTTCTTGCTTTTCTGACCCTGGAAATCAACAGGACATGAACCAGGGTAAGAATAAGCACCAATGAGCAGCACCACACGAGCGATGCCTTTGCCCACTGTGGCTGGGAAAGAGCTACCAAGTTGGTTGTTATACACAGCGATTGATCCCCTCTCCTTCAATGGTTACGTGATAGATAAGGGAAATAGTCAAGTCTGGAGGAAGCTATTTTGTGCTCCTATTAACTGGAGGATTTTCAGCAGATGTCTTAATAGTTGGAAATCAGCAATAGTAGTGGATTTATTTGTATGCCATCTGAACCATTTGACTTGCCAGATGCATGTTGTTTAATAGCCTTTTGTACATCATTTTCAGAAGATAGTTCAGTAAGATTTTCTTTCATTGTGTGAAATAACCCATTTTGCGGATAGCATTTCCTATTGTTAGAATGTGTGTTGAAGAGACTAATCGGGTGCAGTCATTGCAGAGAAAAGAGAATATGCAAAACGCTAGCCCATGCATTGAGAGGCACAATAGAAACTTGTGATGAAGTCATCCTTTATATCTTTCTTGAACATCACACATTTTTCTGCTGTTTGGATGTCTTTTGGTTGGCAGTGATCTTTTGTTTAGGTACTTAAAAGCCACTTTACTGCTTCAGTGTTTGGATTGTTTCAGTCGTTCCTATCTTGTTACTGTCAACATTATCATACGCTAATATGGTTTAAATTATTTGCAGACATTTCAGTCCTCTACCTTAATGTGAAGATAGTTTCAGCTTTCTGTTGTTCTTGCATATCTGAAAAGATAAATGAAATCTTAGTTCTTACACTGCCTTGTATCGTACAGTCCCTGCCAATCACTGTATGATTCGATGAATGAGAAATACAAGTATGCATTGATTGATCACTAAGAACATGTTTGTTTTATTGATTTTTACTTTGATTATCCCTCACTACCTCAATGATATATATAAATATTTCTGGTCATTTGGCTATGTGTGTGTTTAAAGCGTAATATTGCTGTATTTACTCTGCAACAGGAATGGTGATTGAAAATTATTCACTGATTTCAGTGGCAATTCCTATCGTGATGCATTAGATTCTGGGAATGAGTCTTTGTATAGCAGAGATAGTGAACAGCAAGGAAAAGGGCCTGAACGTTGTCAGATTAGGCTAATATTACGATTTCATAAAATTTAATTTGTTGATCAATTAACGCCAAATAATCCGCCAGGACTATTTTTATGCACAAAGGTATAAGTCAGAGTCCATGAAAAGGAGTGGCCAAATAAGGATCAAGAAGCTCATCCAGGTTTTCAGGAATTCCGCTATGGAGGTAGATGTAAATCACATTTTAAAAAAAAAATCTCCAAGATTATCAAACTGAAGGTGCCTCATTGTTCCAGTCATTAGAGAAAGCTGCTGTCTACCAGCGACAAAGGTCCCATTTGAATCTAGATGCAGGAATGTGTAGGACGTACATTCAGCAACTCCAGCCACCAGATGGTAGACTCTGCTTACTGGTTAAGTCAGCTCTAGTGTCTGGTCACCAGTTGGCAGAAACAGCAGTAGACAAATTACATCACCTTAGAATCACAAAGCACAGTATCGCTCCTGTATTTTGATAAAAGTATACCCCTTCTTTCAAATTTCTGTTAACGCACAAAAAACGAATGAATCCCTGTCGATATTACACAGCATCTATAAATATTCTCAGATGTAGACCGAGAAGGAAAGTATATTTTTATTAGGCTGTTTATTATGTGAGTGGAATTAGCAAGAGACAGTTGGTGTAGAAAATTAATGAACTAGAGTTTCATGGCTGGAATTTACTCCAACTTGCCTTATGTTACCAGTAAAATTTGTTTGGGGAACCTCAACATACTCTTTAGGAGATATTTGACCATTTTGCCAAATGATCACACAACTGAGCACATTCTGATGGCATTCTCTGCTATATTTTAAATTTTCCTTTCATTGTGTAGAAACAAAATATAGTGATAGAACACAAATGTTTGCATTTATAGAAGAAATTTTTGTCAAAGCCTATGAATCGTTTACATGTGTGGGAGATATATCTATAAGGTCTAGAGGCATACCAAATATTTAAAAAGAGCCAACGAGGACTAATTGGACAAAATCTCAATGATTTTGTGCCTGGTAAGGTATGAACTGTAAAAGACAGCTGAAAGCTTTGGGCTTTGCAAAGAGAATGAAAACCATCTGTCAGAAATACTTTCCACAGATTATACTCGGTCCAGCTATTAATTAAGTGATTTTGCATTACTACTTTCAACAGAGCAGATCCTTCATTACTGGGAGCAAACCAGAGGTATGCATATGACCTTCCATGTCAAAGAAAGATGGTTGTATACCATCTCCTACCAGTGAATGAAGGAAAGACATAGAGGGTCGTCCCCTATGCACGGATATATTTATCTCAAAAACAAAGTTGCGATGTTGCAACTGTGATGGATTTTACTTTACAACCTCCGAGGCAGCAAAAGGTCATGTTTGATACTCAGGTGTGTACTGTCACCTCCAGTGCCATGAGAACTGGTGTGGTCAGAAGCTGGTGTCTTTTGAGGCTACCTGAGAGAAGTGCGGCTGTGAACCACAGCCATCCTGCTTGAGTTTGCCAGTGGGTTTTCGGCTGAGTGTCTGACGCAACAGTTGCCAAGAGAATGATCCAAGTCTCATTTAAATGAATGGGACTTTTCTATTGCATTTGGTAGGCTTCAGTTCTGGCCTTGTTTTCTGCAGTGCCACTAGCCTGAGTGCCGTCCTCGACCATAACGTGTTGCAGCGAGACTGTCCTCTGGGCTTCTGCTGGACCTTCGTAGGTGGAAGATGGAGAATGAATTGATGATAGAAAACCAGGGATGATTTCTTGCTCTTTATTCTTTTTCATACTAATGGAGGGACCGTCTCTAGTTTCCCAAATTACAACATCTAGTTGTAAATGAGGGTTTGCCACAGCATTGATATCCATTCACCCGTCGACATTACTTTGTGCATTATGTAGCAATATGCTCCTCTCTGCCCTCATTCTCCCTTGCTCTGAGGCAGCTGATGTGGTGAACAGCAATTTTCGTGGTGAACTACGTAATAAAGGCTTTCCAGTTTCCTAGGAGAGAGAACTTAAATACTCCTTAATTGTTATAATGGACTGAGAATATTTGCAATTAACAGGTTCAGTGGAAGGCAAGCATCCTTATATATCTTTGCTGATACTATTTAGTTCTGATCTTTCAGCATCCCATCGTACCTCATGCAGTCCTATGTTATTTTGTCTTCCAGTTCACTGAACAAATGAGTTCTGTCCTAGGGCCAAAATCTGAAAGTACCAAGTGTACATCTCTGGAGTAGGCCCCTGACTCAGAGGAATAAAGTACCGAGATTCACCTAATCTTCCTTGGCATGAAAAATTCAGCTGGACATCTCATAAGAAAATGCCAGTTATGACCTCTGGTACTTTTTCTCAAGTCAGACAACTGCATAAATGTCCATCTTGCAATAAGTTGCTTTTTCTGCTTCTTATTCTGACTATTCCAGGAAGCGTAATCCAGAGATGTACGAAATCAAATGACTTATTTGTTCAAAGCTAATTGAAAATTCTCAGACCTATTAAAAAATCTGCTCGGGATTTTAGTTAAGCTTTTTGTTGAATCCATATTTTTTTCAGCTTTAAACCTATGAATCAGAATGTCTGTAACCTGAGTTATAATCAACAGTTGCAGTATGGAGCGTGCAGGGGGATGCCTTATCTCCACGACGCTATGAACCACGCAGCTGAGCTGTTATGTAGGGAGTGCAGATGGAGAGTGTTATGTGGTCACTCCAGACTACTTTCTCCCAAGACTAATCAGGGAGCTACATAATAATGTGGAGAAATTAAACTAGTTTTAGGTGCTTCAGATGATTTTCTGGAGGCAGCAGCAATTTCTTGCTGCTACAACTGAATCTCCTCGAGTATCCAAACTTGCTCATGTACTGATATATATATGTGTATATACATAGATGTATATAACAAGGGTCACAGAGTGGATGGTATGCTTGGGAACAGTAAAAGAAGTTCCTCTTTCAGAGGACTCCATCTTTCATAGACTGTGGAGAACGAAAATTTCAACATAGGACCTCTTCCTATAGCGATCTCTTTTCCTGCATCTTTGCACTAATGGCAAGCTCTGCTCTTCATACCTCAAACCTTTAATGTCAATGAAAGCACACAGGGAGTTGAGCTTCAATAAGTGTGGTCAAATTCCCTTATACACAGCAACTTCATATACTTGGTTGCTTATTTTTGTAGAATATTTGTACCCTGGAAGACTGTTAAAAGAGTCTGTCTTAGCTGTGTGATCCACCTATAGTAAATGATTCATTTAAGTAAATTTGTTGCTAGCTGAAACATTTACAGTTTTCAAAACCACAACAGTGCCAAGAAAATGAGGGTGATTGAGATGACATACTAAGCTGAGAAAAGACAACAAACAAACGTAAATAATGATTGGTTAATCTGGGGTATTTTTTCCCATTTTCTTTTGTAATTCCAGCTACGTATACTGAAGTCACATTTATAAATGGGCATTTCTTTTTAGAGTGTGTATCAATACATTGTATAAACATGAGTTTTTGAAGCCATTTAGTGCTCCGCCAAAGTAGCAGGGCATTAGGTTCTCATTCATTCATCTGAAAACAATTAGGAGAAAACGCCACTTATCTTAAATAGTATTTGTCAGATTTTCTTCATCAAACTTGGTAAATACATATCTTCTGACATTTTGATGTATAATCATCAGTCTAGGGTAAGCCTAAGTGACTAGGCTTTGGCCCGTGAATAGCTTTTGTTGCTGTGTGACATTAAAATGTTGTGTTGGGTTTTTTTAAAAGATATAATGAATATTCAAAATTAGAATTATTCTCCATTGTACCCACAGTAGGTCAAGTGTCATGAGATCAAGAGAATACTTAGTATGCAATCTAGAGGTTTTATAAATGTTTCTGAATTGAATTTTTTGCATGGTACATGCTTTGGAACTTCTGTTGGTGAGAAATGTAAATTGTCAATTTTCATTTGAATGGACAACTAGTTAAAATGGAGATATTTTAACTGTCTTTAGAGATTCTCTGCAGTCATGGGCAATAATAGGCATTCACCTTTTTTTTTCCCTGAAAACTTCCTTTCAACTTCCTACAGATTACAGTTTTCCTATCCCCTATTTTATATGCTACGCAATCCAGTTATCAATAAAATATTCAGTATTACCACCTGAAGACATGCAGCCTTTCATTAGGCGATGATGCTGCATGGGACGATTGGGATTGTTGTTTGTAAGTTTTTGGCATTCAAAGTTTAGGATGGTTTGCTACCATCTCTACAGTGGGTCCTTCTTTAAGAGATCTAGGATTAAATTATCTAAAAAATAGGTTATGTAGTCATAGATTCCTGGTTCAACCATTTGCCTGTGATTTACTTAGACTAACCTGTGGGAATGTGGATCTGGGTTACCTTGTTAGCCTGTTCAGATACTTTTGGTCTTCAAAAAAATACCTTAATATCCTAAGTCATAAGTAAAACTGTGTAAATTGAAACTAAATGGAAAGATGGATACAAATTACTTGATTCTGTCTCTTTTTCTGTAGGGGAAAGAAACATGAATTGAAGTAACAGGAATGGAGGTGGAACAGAGGAAATTACAGGATTGTAGTTATAGCTTGCTACCATATTTTTGTTCGGTTTTGAGGGAGGAGGTGGAGTTGGTTGTTTTAATAATTGTTTTCCATGTACACATGGAGTTAGACTCATGTTGTCAGTTTTAACTTTCCTTATCCTTTTGTTGTATCCTGGAGGGGCTGGGAGGGAAGTTTCCATTTGCAGCTAAGTTTGAAAAGTCTTTCTAGGCACACCAAGGAGCAACACAGGAGTGTTTGCTGAGGGTGTGAAATAGCTGGTGTCCTGCAGGTCAGTGTGGGTCACGCTTGCCCTAAGCAAGTAAGTCTGGTAGCTCCAGGGAACCTCAGATTTACCACGTGTCTGCAGAAGGATTATAGTACATGTGTGTAATAGACCTTGTGCTCCTGGAAAATATAAAAAGGGTTTGTTGCCTGCCGAGAATAACCAGTCTATGTAGCCGTGGTAGACTCAAAGCTTTCTTGTGACCGTGAGATCCTCAAATTGCCTGCAGGAGAAGGGCTTCTAGGAGTCACCAGCTAACCAGAAAGGTTTGCTGATGGCATGTGAACTGTGGGATAAATGTTGAAACCAAGCATCCATTGATTTCCACTCCCTCCCCAAGCTCTCTCCAGCCAGCTGAACCCCGTGCTTGAGGATATTTTGTTCTTAAGGTGTGACATTGTGACCCTCTCCCCAAGGCAGCCCTCTTTTTAGTGGCCGTTGCCCAGTGCTTGTAGGGAACACAGTTATAAAGGACAGGACATAAGCACAAATTTTCTTGTGTTGAGGAAAATTACCCGAAATAACAGAACATTCAGGGTTTAGTGGGCTGTTTATCTGATTTAACTCATACAGTGGTGATTTCATTACAAATCTACCTGAAATTGGTAACTGTAAGAGAGGCCACTCATGTTTTGGATTATTTTAGATCAGTTTTGTGAAAAGTAGACATTTTTTTGTATGTCTCCCCATAAGCATACAGACCTCTTCTGAGAAAAGGTAAGCATGGATGAGTATAGTAATGAACAGAAGTAAAGTTTCAAAGACCAGATCCTACTTTCTTGACTCATTAGAAACAAGCAGTGAACTCAACAGCACCTTTGTTTTAATAAAGGCTATAATAATAATGAGAGCTCCAGATTTTCTAAAAAATAAGAAGGTTAATGCAGTATCTGGAGTCTGACCTCAGGTCTAAATTGTAATTCTGATGTTAATCATTATGAGACATAGCTTCACACCTCATAAATCCAGTCAGCCTGTTTCTACTATCCAGTGCAATATTTAAATAAAGAGTAGTTTCACAAAGACATGCATCACTATAGATTCCCTTTTTGCACTTTTTCAAATTATGTTGCTGCTTTATACAAACCACCTTTCATAAGCTGTCTGCCAGAAAGCTCTAAAAATAATAGCACAGACGCTTGCAGCAACAAATTGGCTACCTCACTTTCAGTGAATCGAATGTTCAAATGAAAAGGCTTTTTGCTTCCAAGTATTAGAGGCATACCTTGAATATGTTACCAGGCTCAGATGCACTGGTTACAAAAATAAAATGGAAGATAAAGAAGTTGTTTACATTCATTGTGATTTCCATTTTTTAAAATAAGACGTATTGAAATGAAGGATAAAAAGAGACAGTTTGACATGGTTAGTGATTGCCCATAAAAAAAAGTCTGTGGTTATTTTTGTCTTGAAATTGTACTTTCTACCTCATCTGTATGGATGCGTGCCCGTTCGGACATGCACTTGTGTTGTCTGTTTCATGTTTGAAGGGTTTGGGTTCATCCCATGTCCAGAAATGAGCAAAAAGTGTGGTGGAATGAGCAGAGCTCATCTGTGCCTATCTGGTAAGGACCGAGTTCCTACCTGGCTTCCTCCTGTCAGCCGGGGTGCCTCTGATAGCATCAGGGAAGCATAAGGTTCCTACGATTTGCAGCTAGCCCTAGCTGCTTTCTTTTCTTTGTGGCTGAGGAGTGGTTCCCTCTTTGTCATGTTTTCCAAGCTAGAATAAATTTTGGAAAGTTTAGATATTTGAGGGAATTATGTGATCTCTGCTTGTGCAGCCCTGTATATATTACTCATGTGAACAATACTGCCAAGGTCAGTGAAAATATTTGTGAATATTCTCTCAAATACAAGTATTATAAGCTCTTGCCTGTAAAGAATGCTAAAAAAAAAACAAAAAAACAAAAAAAAACCAAAAAAACAAACCACCCTCGAGAACATCTCTTCGTAATACTATTTTGTTTTTTTGTCCAAACCTATGAAAACACCTAGAGTACATATAGCTTTTTTTTACTCATGGCTACTACACCCAGTTATCAAATGTCTTCAAGTGGGATGTGATGACATACTTATGTATTCATGAGATCATTTTTCATAAGCTTTTCACGTATGGTGTTTGCAAGCCACGCAGCCTGCTTTCCTCTGGGGACTAGAGAAAAGTACAGCTGAGAACTGAGCAAAACCATACAGTCTTTTTTTAAACATCCGTTTCTAAAACTGAGTTTTTATAGTTTCCCTCAAACTTCCTGGGACAAGTTCTTCCCGCTCTTCGTATCGTAAGTGATAAAATGCAAATGTCAAACATTATTAGTTCTGTAGCATAAGTACTAATTTTTGGTTTTGCTAAGCAGTTTATATAGGAAAAATCTGGAATGTTTCCAGTCATCTTCACTATCATTTAGTCCTTAAAACCCAGAACAGACATTTAAACTGAAAAACATTATATCTTGTGTGCAGATGCACATGCAGCACCATCAGAAGATGAATAGTTGTAGTCTTGAACTGGCGTCGCTATCAAATAGACTCTGTATAATTAAATAAGAAAGCTTTTTAACAAAAAATTACATCTTGGGCACTCCTTTGTGAGTAAAGGAGTGAGCTGCAGAAACAGAAAAGTCCACAAGTGATTAGCAGTTGATTTTCATGAGAAATTTCCAACACCTCTAATTTAATTTTTTTTTTCTTTTCTTTAATGAATACTTTTCTCTGTGATGTTGTTTGTTGTTTAAGGTACCTCCCAGCATCATTTTTAATGTCATTACAATATGCAGGCTCTGCAGTTTGGCGAACTTAAAATACCAAACAGCTCATAAAAAACCGTGGCTCTTATGGCACTACAGATAGCAGCTTCTGTATTAGATTTGTACTACTTTAATGCTGGTTTTTCTATATCTCAAGGCTGTTTCATGCAAATATTTAAGCTTAGGTATTCTCACAATCAAGCAGCCATAACGTTTCAGTAACTTTGTTTTAAAAGAAAGACTTTTGAACATGCAGGAAATATTAGTACATCAAACAAAGTGAAAGACAAGGTAGTTTAACTTGTTGGTTTGTTTGCTGAAACTCTAAAGTAAATATACTGTAGCTAAAAGTGTTCCATTTTTATCTGCCTGCTGCAGTAATGGCTGTGTTACTTCAGGGCTTACACTTCAATAATTGATCAGGGTTTGTATAGCACCGGCTAAGAGCAAAAATAAGAGTGTTGCTTTGAACAAACTGCTGCAATGTTATAGCATTAGGCACAGAAACAAGATTCTGGAAATATAGATATATAAAAAACAGGAAAAAGATGGATAAGTTGGAGTGGTAAATACTGCTTCAGGCTAGAAAGTAATGAGAATTTTTCCATAGAGAGTTTTGACCTGCTATTCAAAAATTGTTTCTTGTCTTAATAAATCCTAAAAGTGTAATTTACTTGCAAAAGGGAAAGAACAAAGGCACCAAAATTCTTTTGATAACAACACTTGTTAAGGTTGATAAGTTGGGTTTCAAATGTGTGAAGAAAAATGTGTGACAGTTTGTTTTAAGGTGACAACCTAAGTGTTCAGATACTTCCATCTTGTGCTGTTTATAAAGCAGTACACTAGTAAATGCTTTACACATGTATATTAGAAGTGGAAACAATAGATAACATATCTTCCCTTCAATTTTTAAAAAAGCTATAGTATCTGTTTATAAATTTACAAAATCATGGGTATGATTTATCTATTAAATTGAGATGATTCTGGAACATGATCAGTATAAATCGGAATTACATGTATTAATACTTCTTTCTTTTGGATAATAAATTTTTTTTTAGCCTTCATTTTGAAAATATTTTCTGTTGGTTTCAAGGTTTTGTATTGCCTTCTGCAGACCCAGGTTTATTATTAAATAGAAGAAACATAGCATATTTACTATGCTGCTAAAAATTAGTGTTGAATTGATGAAGTGTGAGAAATTCTCAGTAAAATATGAAAATGCCACCTTTAATCTGTTCTTCACAGAGCAGTTTCCTCCAAGTGCATAATTTTGAATAGCATAGGTACCATAATGTCTTTTAAATTTATGGGTTTGTCAAATATTTTAAATTTTATGGCTAAATGATAGGAAACGTAAGTTATATATGATTCAGTATGGTTATCTCAAACAAAGTGTGCACCAATATACACAAAGGAAAACAGGGATGCAACTGGTTTTAAGGGCACTTCGTCTTTAACTACCTGATATAGCAGTTGAAGTCTGTAGATTATTTTCACATGTACTCATGAATAAATATTACTGTGTTTGATTTCTGCAGCAACTTAAAGTTTCTTAAAGAATAGGAAAAAGAACTTGCTGGTTACAGCCGCCTTCTACCGCCCTTCATGTATAAAGCAGTAAATGAAAAAGTATTAACTGGTTTCCAAACAGTGTAGGCAGGGTTGCATGACATATGGTAGTTTGTTGTTATTGAGTACTTCGCAATATTACATGGATCTCCAATACGTGACATTTTCATATCAGAAAAAAGAGTATTCTTCATGAACTTCTCGCTACCTGACCATGGTAATTCCGAGGTACCACATCCCATTCTTACTATTTTCAGGCAGTGGTGCTTTCTGCTGAAGTCACTTGTGTGCTAAAAACAAAGCACAAAACCAAACAAAACCTTCTCTGGTGTTGTTTTGAAGTGACGCCACTTCAGTGGCATTTAGCAAAAAACCTGCTCAGATGGCAGAGAAGTTGCTCCAGCGGAATTTGATAAAAAGCCAATTGCATGGTATTAAGCCACATTCCTATTGAGAATTTGTATTGACAATGTATTGCTGCTTGTAAGAAATATTACTTGAAAAAGTAAAGAGAAAAATACGATGATAATGTTCAAAATTCTAATTCCACCTTCCACCATTTTAATCCAACTGCTTTAGTTTCAGGTTTTTTCCATGTACATCTAAGGAAGCAAAAAGACTAGAAATGTTAGTGATTTAAAAGCTAGACTTTCTATAAAACCTCCTATGGAAATCCATATTTGACTCAACTATGGCTTTAAAACCAATTGAAGTTTGAGATAGTCAAGGTCAAGGTCTTGTTTTGTCCCTTTTCTATTCCTATTTCAAGTTGGCTCTAACAATGTCAGGACCAAAATTAAGATGAATAGAGGAAATGATATTACTTGCTTTCCAGAAGGCAAGGTTTGATATTTGGAGAAGCAAAATGAGATTTTCCTTGCAGTGGATTGGGAATGCAATTTTGGTGGCTGGGTGCCCCCTGAAAAAATATTCACACACATACAGAGCTCCACTCCTGTCCTGGAGCTCAGCTGAGCCACCACTGGCACGTCCAGAAGTTATAACAGCACCAGGTTTACATCATAACGCCAGAATCTGATCCTTTGAGAAAAGGAAATTTCTGTATTTGAGGGCAAGAGTGAAGCTTGGAAATGTAAACAGATCTAATGACCTGTGTCCGACATCATGCTGCCTCTGTTAATAGGTAAGCTCAGCAGAGAAAAAAAGAGCCATCACTAGAGCCAGAGAGAGCATTCTTGTGGTGCGGCCAGAGCAGGCGTGGTTTTAATGCTCTGTCTGGGACGCAAAGAGAGAGAGAAACTGGACCTTTTGGTAGAGTGCAGGACTTCTGGTTGTTAGGTTGTAACGGAAGGAGTACCTGATTTCTTCCAGAAATCATCCCTCATTGGCTAAAGAACAGTGTATCAGACCTAGGAGATCTACAGGTCTGAAATTCTTCATCTCCTTTTGAAATTGCTCTGATAGCAGGGAAAGGATAATAATGTTGCAATTAAATTATTCTTAATAGGTGTCTAAATTGCTTATCATTGAGCACTGGAAGGGGTAAATGGGTGGCATTTTTTAAGACTGCTTTGTTCGCTTTGTACATTTGGTCAGACATTGCTCTATGGGTTGATGTTGGTTTTGTGTTTTCTAAAGTCTTACCACAAGCACAAATGTTTGTCTGGAAAAATAAAACCAGTTTATCCTCCTCATTGCAAAAGAAAATCCAAAAATATAGTTCTAGGTTGCAGTCCCTCTGAATTTGAGCCATGGATGCTATCCTGAGTGAAGATTCGCTGTTTACAATCGTTATTATCAGACTGTCCTTAAGGCTGTACTATTTTGTTAGGCTGTAATAGGTTTTTGAGTAACTTTTTTTTTTTCCTTTTAAACAATATAACATTTAAGAACTACATACAAATCAGATATTGCGCTTGAGCATTTTCGACATATTACACTATTTTTTGCCTCTGAGGGCAAAATCTTCTCCTAGAAGACAAAGAAATAAAACTTTTGATTTTGTGTGAAAAGAGGTTAAACAAAAGATTGTCTAGTACTTGGGCTATATTTTCCCAACCTGCTCTTAAACCAAAATATAAGACTAAAATTCACCAATAACCCTGAAAATGTCCATAGCACACATTCTTTGCTATGGTCTATCAATACTGTAGAACACAAGGAGCAGATGGCAAATGTTGTCAACAGTAAGTAACATTTTTAAGTGGACTTCCTTAGAATAACGTACAATAAGCTATCAATTAAACAAGGTAACCTGATCAATTGATTTTCCTCTCCAACCATTACAGGAGCTATCAAAGCCAAATTTTATTGTATTAGGGGAAAGCCTTTTGTCATAGCAATGCATTCACACAAGTAGTGGTTGCATGCAAAATGTGGGAAATAAAACCAAACAAAATGATTATTATTACTATGTGGTTTTTATCCAATAGTAACAGATAAAATATGCCAGGCACTTCCAAGATACACATCTAGAGCCCAGGGACTTTCTTTGCCCTGAGTAATTGCCATATGAAGAGAGCTATATATGTAAAGGAAGACATAAGAGAAACTTGTACAATTAAAGACATCAGTCTTCTTAGCTGTGTACTTTCGCTGTTTTGTTTTTTAATTCCTTTATTCTGGGGATAAATGTGAAGTTTAGGGAAAGGACACAGGGAAGCTTATAAACAGAAAGAAAAGAGAAGAAATGTAGAAGATAACAGAGAAGAAAAACGATTAAAGGAGGGATGGCTGAAATGGAAAGAAGAGGGAGCCAGAAGAGTGCTTTTATACAGCCTCTCATCCCATACCATGCAGTAACCCATGGAAGAGGTTCATACGTGCAGTTATATACTCTTATTCTTCACCAGTAAGACAATGTTTCTCGTGTGTAGATGTTGAAAATTAATTTCTTCCCCCCCCCCCCCAATATAATTAATACTTCCAGGACCAAGAGTTGTCATATATGTAGAGGAAAGTTAAGAGGGAAGAGCTGGGAACTGGATGTCTGTACATATGAGTGGAGAGCTTGGGATGGGTGAGAAATCAAATGATCCTGGTTCTTTTGGATGAGGAGGGAGTTTGGAGGTTTTAATTTTTTAAAAGCGGTAGAAAATAAGTCAAAAACCTAGTATTTTAAAATGTCATTGTGGTTTGAATAAGGCACTCAGAAGTTAGGAAATATCAGAATTACATGAATTTAGATGAGCTCTGCATGTACATATGTGTGTCATGATAGAGCCTTCAGTGATGAGATCACGCTCTGCCTTTTTCAGAGAACACTTAGATCTTTCACCACACAGAAAATAATCTTTGGGGTAAATCAGGGATGTGACTATTTCTTGTATATTCTGAAAGTATACAAGGAATTAGTAAGGGAGCTGCATCAAAAAAAGAAGTTGAAATATTGAAAGGAGAGAGAAGTCAGGCTTGTCTCACAGGGCTCATGTCAACTCTTCCCATCCTCAGCTCCTGTTTTTGCCTTTATGGTTTATCTCTGCTGATGTGCTCTTCGTTTGCTGGAGGTCTGATCTGAGACCCCAGGAAGCCACTGCACAACGTCTGGCTGCTTACCTCTCTAACTGAAATCAATGGGGCTTCTACGTCTCACTCAATAAAGGACCATCTAACACTATCCTGAAAAAAAAAATAAAAAATCAGTCTTCTAAATTTCTTGTAGTAGATGCACCAAATTGGTAGATACTTCTGATCTTAATCTCTTTGTTCTTAAAATTTCCCATAGTGGAGATTTCTGCTGAAAGAATGACACCCTCTTATTTCCAGTGAGTCTTGTAAAATGAATTAAGAATGAGAACACTCAAGTTCTGTTCTGTGAATGCTGCAAAAAAAATAATATACAAATACATTTGTAACAGAGAGTAGAACCCAAATAGTGTGGTATAATTTAGGAGAGAGTAGTAGAGCTAAAATGAAACACTGGGTAGTTTTGCATCAAACCAATCATTCTGGGCTCAGAGTGAGGCAGGAGCCTATGGAAAATGGGTATATGTGGTCGTGTGATGAAAGATCTCTGGAATATATATATGTATGTGGGGAAATTATAATGATCGCAATCGTCATTACAAAAATCTTGAAAATAATTTGGGTTTCAAACTTCATAATGTCTATAACAGTTTGCATATATGTCTATAACATGTATGATAGTGTAATTTGTGCAATATTTAATATTACTTGCACAGGTATGCCTGAGTAGTTCGTGGTGAGGATTCTTCCCATTTTTATAAAAATCTGTTTAGCCTTTGTCTATTCTAAATGAGTCTTGAGGATGCTTTTGGAGGAGGAAAGTGTAAGCATCTCTATAGCTGTGTCCATTCACTTGTTTAACAGACACACTAAAAACTAATGCAAAATGTAGCAGGAACTGTTTTCAAAGAGCCATCTTTGAAATGAGCACTGAATTGATTCGCTGTTTACATTACTGGTTCATACCTTCATCTTGCACAAGAGCAGCTATATCAGTTCATCTCCTGTGGTGTAAATCCTACAGCAATCTTAAATTTAAGAAGACCTTGCATTTAAAATAATACAAAAGATTATGAATTCATATGCGGCACAAGAGGAGCAGTAATGCGAAATCCTAATCTTGCCTCTGTATTTTGAAAATTTTGGGGCTTGGGACTAAAAATAACCTGTTCTGCAGCAAGTACTGTTTTGCTTTGCTTCTTTTTTATTTCTTTCTCTCCCCCATCCTCCCCCCTAGGCTGGCCTTCTCTCTTTATTTGTATAAATAATTGAGGATGCAATTATTTATGGCTGCACATAAGGATTCTAGATGTCTAACTATCTATCTGTGCCCACAGATCAGATAGTTTGTTATCTATATCACTATTTGCACCTGCAAGTCATTGTGCTTGGAAATTATCTCCTCATCTAATTGTGTGCACAAACAGAGGTTGGATTAAAGCGGCTTTAAAAAGAAAGCCCCTTCTGTAAAACGAGTGCACAGATACATTACATCCATGATTCGAAGATTTTTTTGTCTTTGATAGTGTAATTTCTAGATTCATATAATACCTGCTGCCGTCTAAAATACTTCAGTGAGCACCTTCTCTATTCTTTCAGGTCCACGTGTAGGAGCTGGTAAAAAGTGGTTGGGTGTAAGCACTGAATAGCCCTTCGTATCTTGGGGCTGGATTGGATCATGCATGTGATGTGTAATTTGAGTATTTGCTGCCATTGTGCTGCTTTTGAGGAAAGCAACACAAAGGCTGAACGAGACCCTCTTAAAAGTGAGCGCATTCATTATGTGAGACACTTCTTTGAGCAGCAAGCGAGCACCGACTCTGGTCCCAGCGTTTCCTCTCGCTTAAACCTCAGCCCTCTATCTTGGGCATTTTCCTTTTGAATCATAATTGTGCAATCTGTTTCCCATTTTAGCATAAAAATCTTCCAGAAATGGAGCAGGCTAACTTTAAACAAGCTGCATTTTTCATGAATCAGGTTGTAAAGTTCACTGCCGTAGAGAAGGCACGTCCTTGTAAAATTCTGCATTAAAAAAAAAAAAAAAAAAGGTTATCTAAAGATGAATGGCATGATATGTCAGGCTTACAATTACATTTTTTTTTCTGTAAACGTAAAAGGGTTAGAAAAACTGGTCTCAACTGTTCAAAATACTTTTGACTAGCCAACAAGAAATGATGTTTACCATTTTACGAATGCTACGGATACTTTATTGTCTGAGTGGCTTCCATGCACTCCAATAAATTTAAATTGGATATTTGCTGTCCAAATTGACAGTGGGTGATTAAGCCAAAAATAAGAGCATTCGCCTTTAAATTTTAGCTGTGGCATCGTGTTATATTCCCAACATTATCTTGCGTTGCATCAAGGCAGTCGCTACAGACCAAAATTTTGATGGATATAAAGCAGATCAAAAGGGTATAGTGATTTTGAAGTCAGTGACAATAGATGCCTCAATATTTGTACATTTCTACTAAAGGGACTTGCATTATTTTGTCAGTTTGTTTCATTTTAGGGGTATTCAGAAATGATATTCGTTCTTTGATATAACCCCTAAATTGTACAATTTAAGAAAACTGACTGAAAAAGATAAATTAAATGGGTAGAAATATTTTCAAATCAAAGAACAACTGACATATATAAAAATGATGTATGTTTCTTACATAGTCCACAGGGAGAATTCTGCAGGCTTGCTATGATCTCTACAATTCGCCTCCGGGCAAACGAGGCTTTGGGATATTCTATTATCCCTTTGGTCTGTTTATCATGGAAACTGATGTACAAATCGAAGGTTCTTTTGGACCTCTCCTTTCTATTTCCCAGATCTGCTAAGAATGAACTTATCACCTGTCCTCACCTTCAGTGAAGTGCTTTGGGGAAGGTTCAGTGACCAATAATCAATTATTATTGAGAAGCAATCAATTGCTAATCTCCATAATTATGCACATCTAAACACTATGAACAAGAAAGAGAAACAAAGCTGCACTCCAAGCATTGCCTTGTTAGCAGTATTTTGTTAACACAGGCTCTAAAAAAAGCTGCCGCAGCTGGTAGCACAAATGTGTTTCCAGTATTCAGGCCATCAACGTGATTCGTCGCTAAATGTATAGAATCAGCTTCTTGCTAAAAACTACAATTACAGGTGATATACAGATTGAAATCACAGGGCTGGTTTGTCGAAGAAAATTGTCCTAATGATGGGTTTTCGGATCGGGAATGCAGCTCTTTTCTTCCTCTGTGATGGGTACTGAAGGCAGCTGCACCTGCCTCTGTGCTGTATTCTGCCGCACTTAATGATATCTGATGATATCATTAGGCAAAGTGTTCATAAACAGATGTTGAGCCTGTGCCTAAATGCTGTCAGATGAGCGGTTGCTGGCCTGAAACAGTATTATTTATATAGAACATTTACGTTTGTTATGTTAATAACCCCACTATTAGCTCTCTGGATGTTGCGATAGGAATGTAAATGTAGTTAATATGAATAACAACCTCTTTACTCTTTGTGCTGCAGTTGAGTATAACTTTTAGGCTTTTAGAGAGAAACAAAGATCCCCCCACCAAGTCCTTTTGACTTCATGATTTTTTTTGGCACCATTCGAAATTTTGATCAGCAGATAAATGGTAAGAATCTGTAGGACAGATGTTAAAGACTGGAATTTGTTTCTCTTAACACTTCATGTTTTCAAGAAATTCTAGTATTTATGTGTTTTGTGGTAATTCCCGGACCCAGTTCATTACCCTAATATGTCAGAGTTTTGATTGTAGACACTAAATTGACAAACACTCATTAAAAATAAAAATAAAAAGTACTATAGCAACTAGAATTACGAACTGTATTTCTAAAGATTATCTTCTCTGATTGTTTAATTTATTTCACAACAATAACTAAATATTGGGGAGACCACTTCACTCAATATTCATCTTTTTTTGTTTAATGTTTCAGTCTGGTGTTATTCGAGCAGTGCTTGAAATACTGCTTTACAATTGCTGAGGGTTTATTTAGCCAAAGTTGCATTTTATACCTCATAGTTAATTCATGTAGAGTAAGTTATGTAAATTTTGACAGTCATCAAAATGTGCAGTGTTTCTCTAAAATACAGCTTACTAGCGGTAGCTCTGTTATAAAAATATCATCGGTGCCTTTATAATTTTATTTCATATTTTAACTCTTTCTGAATGTGATTTGGGAGTAGAGGTGCATGTTGCAAATGGGGTTTTCTTGTTTGTTTCAATAGCAGATGATGACGGTATTTCTGCTTTTACATGTATAAAGTATTATTAACCGGTGTGTTGCTATAACCACGCTTTGGAACTACAGTTAAACTGTTATCTTCATTGTGTGTATTAATGCTTTTATAGTCCTCCGTGTGCATGAAAATGTTAAAGATATCAGTGTCAGAGCATGCCTGTAGCATAAGGGAAGATATTATTCTTTTTTTTTTTTTTCCCCCTATGAAATCCTGTGTGGTTTTGTTCACTTACCCCTATAATTTGTAGTGCTCTCCTGTGTTTGCGTGTCTCCTCAGATGAGTAGCCTGCTCCATATTACATTGAAACGTGCATTTAGGGGGCAAAGAAATGTTTGGTATCCCTTATGAGAAGAAATGAGGTAGGAAGTCCCAGCGTTTGGCTATGCAAGAGGACAATGAAAGGGCTAAGTAGATCTTTGGAAGAGAATTTAAAGGCACCCTATTAAGGGTAATTGGCTGCTTGAGAAGGGAAAGAGAATGTTCTAGGAGGAATACAAGAAAAAAGTAAGGGTCTAGGAACAGTTCTTGAAGAAGAAACCCATAGGCTTTCTCAGGTAGTATGCCAGCTAGGAACGCAAATGCATGCAGTGGCATTTGACCATCCATGTTTCCCCCTCAGGTGGAAAGAGAACCCTGGTAACATTTCAAAGCCATAGTGAAATGGGAATTTGAATGAGGGAAGGTTTATGGTTTTGGACTTTTGGTTTTGTTCTCAGGAAAAGTAGGCACAGAAATGTTAGAAACTTCATTGTGCCTGTTGGGGCTCAGCTACACTTGAAGGAATTGAGGCACCACTGTAAGGAGCACGGGAGAGGGTGTAAGATGGGAAAAGCAGTGTTGTGCTCTTTGGGGATTTTCTTTGTTGTTTTTTTTGTTTTTTTTTTTTTTTTTTTTTTTTTGGTCAAAGCATCTTTGGCCCAATGCATAAAGCTTTGGCAATCTATGCATTCATTAAGTTTATTTTTATTACGCTGGTAACGAGGACCATGGAGCATGTCTTAAGACATGTTTATGCTTTTGGGACCTGAATTGTGTATGTGTGTGTGTTTGTTTCTAAAAGGAGAGAATATTTCTATAGCTCCATCTGGTCTCATCTACTGTTGTTCTTGTACATATTCTATTGTAATCAGTGGGAATCAAGTGAATATTAAGGCTAAAGAATCACATCATGAAAGAAAGATAAATTTTGTATAATAGACCCATTACAATTTGTGAGTAATCAGCCTTTCAAGAAGAGACTTTAGAAAGCACAATGCAGATTCATTGCTATTTCCCCTTAAATATTTATTATACGTTGTATTATTAGGTTATCTGATATTAGAAAAGAATAAAGAAAAATGGCAAAACAGGATATTAAAATTCTTAGGTTTCATCTCCCTTCTTTTACTGAATGTTATTTATAGATAGGTCTGAAAGAGACAGCAAATGTAGACGTCATTGAGCTTCAAACAATTTAAAAATCTGGCATTGAATCTCAACTTTGTCATGTCGGCCCAATTGCAAATAAAAAATAGAAATCAGTAAACTGTTTTATGTAGAATTGGTTTAATTGTGCTAAAATTCTTGGGGATTTGCTTGCTTTGAGGAGGTACATTTTTGTACAGACCTCCGGTGTCTGATGGCCTGAAGGAAAGCTGTCTAACTGAAGAAAGAAAAGTGTAATGCTGGCGTACATTAGTGGTGATGTTAACATATCACACTATCAGTTCATGTTGTGATGAGAACTGTTATAAGTGCTTGGCAGAAATCACAGGTTACATCACAAAACATGCAAGACCGAAGAGGTCATCATTTTAGTTATCAATAATACACACTCCTCTAAATTTTACTTTTGTTGCCTTCAGACACCCCACCCCCACTCACCCCCAGGTATAAGGAAATTTCTGGCTTTATTTTTGTTTTAGTTCTTTCTTCGTAGTATCCTGGTTATTGCATTGCACTATTTATAATATCTGTGGCCAGCATGGGATTTCTTTGTTTCATATATCCTTACTTGTTCCAACAAAAAGGGACGTAACTTACTATATTTCTCAATAAATGTTTGTTCCATTTTTATTTGCTGACATGTTGGTATTCAGTAACTTCAGGTGTCTAAAATAAAGCCTATAGGTTAAAAAAAAATCATCAGTATGTTGGGCCAAATGTTATGATTTTACAGTGATCTATCTAAAAAATAGATCAGGTCCACCTAAGCCAATGCATCAAGGAAATCCACCGGTACAGTGAATGAAAGATAGCCTGGTTCTTCCCATTTTTAATGGGGTAAGCCTTCTTTTATTAAAAACAATGTGGGCTTTGTCATTGGGCTCCAATGATTTTGCTGTATAGTAGCAAGAATTTAGTTAAACTTCTACTGACGTACCTGTAGCGACAGTGGTTTGCTGCAGGAAGCAATATTTTGAGAAGACAGTGCAAAGCTAAAGACAGAAAGAACAATGGTGACTCCCACCTGAATGAAACCAATTTAAATCTCCTCATTCCTTTTAACAAGCCATGAATTGGAAGAGTCTCATTTCAAAAATGATATCATATTATACACAGGAACTCAATTAAGATCCTTACTTTAACAGGTAAGGATTTAACCCCACTAAATTGGAATAAAGTTAATTCTGAGATGAAATCTGCTCAGAAATTAAAAGTGCCTGGATCTCCATGCAGTACAAATTTCTTTATAGTCAGGGAAGACAGAAAATCTGGTAATTAGACAGAGGAGGCTCTAGTGTTGAACCTACTGTGAGGGAGAATTAATGTAAAAAACCTAGAGGATAAGAAATACTGTTTCCTATTCTTTTTTTTGTTTAGTCTCTACCTGCAACTTTCCAGGAAATGAGTAACAGGGCTATTTGTGTTTTCTACCAGTTGTGAAAATGTTTTTCTTTATTGTGGCTGGTGCAGAGAATTTGAGCTTAGTGCAGCCAAGCCAGAGGAAGCACTTGGAAAACATAGCCCTGTGATAGGCTGTTTGTATTTAAAGATCCACATATTTCAGGACCTGCAGGGGTCATTCTACAATATTTCAGGGCACTTTCTTTCTGCAGCCTTTACAGTTAACCAGTGGAACTTGATTTTTTACTAAACCAGATGATACACAGTGAAATACCCTCTTCTCTATGTGTAGATTGTTGTGCAGATCAGCGTTACAACCCACTACTGAGTGTTTCTGTGTTGACCATGAAGACAAAACAAATGTAAACAGACCAACATAGCCTTCAAAAAAAATACGAAAACTCTAATTAGATCTGAAATTCTAGGAAAGTAATGACAAGTCAGACTTGTGGAATTCAGTAATCCCCCACATGAATGATGTGGGGATATTTTTGATTCTTGAGTTGTCTTCATGTTTCTTCTCAGCTCTTACATTTATTCCAGTGCTTCCCAAGGCTGTAAAGACTGGCCACGGGAAGGTCATTCTAATGTGTTAATGGCTACTACCCAGCTTTTTCAACTAAAATGTAAAATTTCCAAGCACACTTCGTGTGCTTGGGTGAATATGTTCATATGCACTTTATCAGAAGTTGACTGAATTTTATATATCCATATTTTGATGTTGAGCTTTGGCACTGAAAATTTTTACTGCACAGAAGAAATAATAACATTTTTCAAGAAGGTCATAAGATATTCCCACTTTCATCTCCTTTGTTTTCTCTTAATTTATTTTGAAATGCCATGTTTTATTCAAATAGAAGGAGATTCTACCGTAAACTTGGATGCCATATGTACAGTTTCTAAAAGGATCTCTGCTTCTAATTTATTTCTGCAGTCTTTTAGTGTAATAAATTTTTTGTAGGTGTGAGGGGAGAGGATTTCAGAGGTAGACACTAATAAATTCTCCACCACCTGTTTCTGAGCTGAAAACTTACTTCTGTTTTCTGTTTTGTTCAGATTTTGTGGTCCGATATTAAAGCAGGCCTTTAAATAGGATGACTTCAGAAAAATATTTGAAAACACTAGATGAATCATTATTTTCTGTTGTGAACAGAGTGGGTTTTTTTAGTTAAAATATTAAAACGTAGGCCCATCAGCGGATGGTATGTAGTGTTTACTCAGATCTTTGGAGCGCACAGCTGGTCCCGTCTGATAACGGGGTACTTAGCAAGAAAGAGATCCTTAGCAAGGTAGACTAAGGTAGATCTGGTGTTTTCATATTTAAATGTCCTCAGTGTCTTCTCAATTTTAGGTAATACAAGCAATAAGGAAAAATCTGGAGTTTCTATTTTTGATTAAACTATCATTAAGACAATATCTTGGCATTACTTCATACTGTCTGATTTTCTGTAAAACAAATGGTGTAGGATATAACTTTCATGTCATTGTCATAACACGGGAGGGATCGTTTGAGCACCAGGATCTATGCAAAAAATCAGTGGACCAATTTTTCTGCCTCTGCCTTCTGGAGAAGGCAGTTTGTTGATGAGCAGGTAGAAAGACCTTCCAGAGCTGAAGGCCCACGTGGAGGCTCCTTTGCTCCTCTTTAGCTCACTGCAAAGGTGCAGTCCAAATTATTAAAGATATTGGCAAGCAAAGGATTGAAGGAGTTCTTAGCCTATAACCATCGTCTATAGTTCTATCTTTTCCATAAACTTTTTTTTAATTCATCTTGATCTGAATTCACCATCTCTTGTACTATATTTTGCAGACAATATTTTTGTCAACCCCCCAAAATACTATCAACATTAAGTTCATTAACCACTGATAACATAGAAATAAGAGATTTGATCTCCTTCACCATTTTTGACCAGTTTGAGGTTTTTTTGGAGAAGGGGTTGGTTTTCTGTTTTTATAGGATAAATTTGAAGAGGAGATAGGTAGGTTCACGGTTTTCATCTAACAATAAGGAAGCTTTGATAGCTAAATGCAGATGCTTAAGTTGTACAGACATAATTTTCAGCAAGTAATTCTCAATCCTTGTGGGTTCAAACTAATCTTTATAATTAATGAAAGTGAAATTATACACAATGAATTAGTAACTATTGATATAAGGCAATAGATCATGGGCTTTTGCTTACTACAAGTCTGCTGGGCTTTAAAAGATGGTTATGTGAGTGATAACATTGAAATATATTTCTTCACTGCTTTAGAAATAAGAAACCCAAACAATTACAGTAGATTAAGGATGGCAAATGAAGTTCTGTGTGGTTAAACTGAAGTGATGTACCCATCTGTCTTGTCAGTATTTCCCTCAAACAAAAATAACTGGTTTGTCTGACCTGCTGGAGAATATGTCAACCCATTTAAAGTCCTCCAGGCCTGATTGCTTAGCTGCGTCCCACCAGAAGTTATACTTCTCTGTAGTTCAAAACGCAGAGAATTCAATATGAGTCTGAATTCCTGTACGCTAAAAGGTAGAGCTGGAGGGCGAGAAAAGCTCTGTGTGAGATAGGCAGAGCGTTAGACTCACCACCTCCCCTGAGCCCTTGGTTCGTCTTTACCCTCCTACAACACACGAGAAACAGCACAGAATGCAGAGCAGCCAGAAATCGCCGTCCCCAAAATGTACTAGCAACGTGATAATGTTGGCAATATGAGCTATATCATCAGCTGATGTAAATCAACGTAGCTGTAAAAGAATTTATAATCCTTTAGAGCAGCTGAAGATCCAGCCAACGAT
Organism: Tringa tobata; assembly: GCA_033628505.1. Taxonomy (NCBI): domain Eukaryota; kingdom Metazoa; phylum Chordata; class Aves; order Charadriiformes; family Scolopacidae; genus Tringa; species Tringa tobata. Next base: position 3,594,823 of record JAHREE010000229.1, read on the forward strand.
TTAGGAAAGAAAACGCTCGGCTTTTTTGTAGACGTCGGGAAAACTAGAGAGAGGCTCTCTAGGTGGGGATGAGAAACTCAATGCCCAGGAATAAAGGGGTAATACCAGGTAGACCAGCAAAGAAAACAGGGCTCCACCGGCTCAGTAATCCTTGAATCTTACGGCACTAGTTTAATGAGATCTCTTCGTCCTTAAATTAAACTACAAGGAGTTTTTTTACAGAGAACAGTATTCAATAACAAAATATTAAATGATAAACACAGATTGCTTAAAATCAGATGGGCCATTTTAAGAAAAAGCATTTTAGCTCATCATGATATGTAGCACCTTATTTAAATTAGGAGGTGTTAATTCTTAGCTTGAATAATATATTAATATAATATGTAAAGTGAATGGCATTGTTAATCACAGTCGCGCCTGGAACGACTTTGCTTCTGTGCACTGAATGTTAATTTTGCAAAACATTAATTTCAAAGATTTTGCAGCAGTGCTTTTGTAATTAAATATTAATGTCACATGTTATTGCAGTAGCATGTTTATGAAAGCCGGCAACACTTCAAGTCAACTCATTTGTTTTTATATTTATTCTTGTACATCTGCAATCCCTTCCATTTCACAATTTCAAAGTGAAGGCCATTTTGAATAGTCAATATGTGAACATTTTTCATTGTAAGCGTTTTTTAACATCCAACAGGGTAAATATTTAATGTTGTGTTTTTAGCTGGTATAATTTTTCAGAAAATTGGCTATAACTTTTAACAACTCAAAGGTACCTAAACTGTCTACATTTTTGGCGTAAGAGATCTGAAAATAATATAGCAATAAACATGATGAAGCTGTGAAAAAATACTTTAAAAATTAGAGTCTTTTTTCTGAAAGTTTGACTTCCAGAAGTTGTGATTTCAAAGCCAAGTGTATTCTATTGTCATTTTATTACCTGTGGTGGTGTGACTTTATATTCACTTGAGTCATTTCAGCAAGTGCAGGATAGACTTTAGAATAACTTTTTCAAGTCACGGGTCTGCATTTGTGCTGGAGAATTCATGTCTGCACTATACTGCTTAATGATTGTTGTTCAATATTTTAAAATAAACATTTTCTGTTTGTGCCCTAAGCCACTTCATGAGCGTGGGGAGGATTCAGACTCAAAACATTTTCTATTAGGGCCAAATTGTAAGGGTGACTAAGTTTGTCAGCTGCTTTTATTGAAGTATATACAGTATATATGTGCCTGTATTGGTTTGCCCAGGTCTGTTTTGACCAATTTACCGTATCTCACGATCTTGCCTGTGGCTCTTCAAACCTGTGAATTACATTAGTCTAAAAAGAAAGTCATTTCCATTTCAGCATGTTGGCAAGAAGAAATTTGTTCGAGGGTATCATATTTTAAACCGTTCTCACTCTCTCCATCCTCCTTTAGTATAGATCCCCACCGTACAGCAAAACAATTTGGCAGAGCAAATTGTGAATTATAAAATATGTTATTTATTCTACCACAAAACATATGAACAATCAAGATGCATTGTTTAGTTATAGGCACATTTAATAGTTAAAAATTATATCTGCACCTGATGTTGCATGTTAACAGCTAATACCATTTGACAGTGATGAAATTAAAGGATGAAGAAGAGATACAAACTACATTTTACAAGCATGATGGGTCTCCAACAATGCCATTTAAATATTATTTGTCACTATTTAAAATGAACCTTTCCCCTTTAAGCTATGCCATTATGCTCATTTGTCCTGTCACCACTGACAGGCTCTATGACTCACACACAAAAATGGTCATTAGGTACTGCATCTTCATCTTATTTAAAAAAATAGAAAGCATTCTGATGCCTCTAAAAGCCTGTAATTATTTTCATCCGAGGAGATAGTGTTGCTTGGAAGGTAATTTAATAACCTTTTGCATGTACCTGGGGAATGCCTCTCTGGGGAACCAAGGTGCCGACATGCCATTCAGTCGTCAAAACATGACCTTTAATGGTTGCTTGGAGAGAAGTTAGCCTGGAACGTTGTACACAGCGCGATGCTAATTCTGCTCTCTAATGTATGCAAAATTTAGTTCTTGAGCAATGATCTTTGTAAGATGAATTAATATAGGTACTGCTCCAGGAAACAAAAGAAATTGCAGTTGTGAGAGCTTTTCCCCACCATGATCTTTTGCTACATCGTTTTGAAGGAGAGCCCGGGCTGTCTGATTTGTTTTTTTGGTTGGTTTTTTTTTTTTTTTTTAGGAAACAGCACTAACAACAACAAAACTGTACCTGGCAACATTTCCCAGAATTTGTGGTTTTAATTCCTGTTTTGGTGAGGAATGCCCGGTATCTCTCTCAGGGAAACTGGGACAGTGGGCTGGGTGATAGCTGTATAGGTTTACGTTAGACCGTGCCGGCTGAACAATAAAATAGAGTAAATATAAACTGTAAGAAAGTAAAATGACAGCTTGTAGGAAAATGAATATACATTGTGAGTGGCTTTGAAAAATTACTAATGCAGTTATGGGGTTAAAGCAGAAAGTGTTGATTTTTCTGTAGCAATAACATATGCCAGGCACCTACAGGATATAGTAAACGAGGCACAGACTATGTCCTGTGACATCAAGGTCCAGAAACTCTTTATTTTGGTACACTGATATTAGATCCCACCCTAGTTAGAAATGCTGGGATTTCAACTCATACCCCTGACATGCCATCCGTCAATTTATTAGCACGCTGGTGCAGTAAGCCACTGAACAGGCTATATCAATTCGTTTAGGGTTTTTTTTTTTTCCTCTTCTTCTTCCCTTTAAAATGTCTGTAATCCTCAGCTCTGCTCTCTCAACCGGTCAACATTAAAGATTTATGTTGCACTTTTTTTTTTTTTTTTCATTGCCACACCTGAATATGGATTACTTAAATGGGCTGTAAATAATTCATATCTGGGAATAAGTTTCCATTACTGACCAATGTTGTAATTTAATATACTCTATTATGGGTTATACAATTTTAGATTGTTTTCTGTGTGCATTCAGCAGTCGGGCAGACAACAGTTTAAGTAAAAAGGGCAAGATGTTTGTTCAGCTTATTTTCATGTTCAGTGCTGTACTGCAGGAAGTAAAATGCTAGTTTTAACAGCACTCTTTGTAGCTGTTCACGAAAATAAAAAATCTTAACCTGAATCAGCATAAAGAAAACTGAATGAGTAAAAGGGGGGGGGGGAGGGGGGGCGTGTGTATTAATCTAGATTTATGTTCACCAAGCAGATGTCAGGTTTTAATGTAAAATACAAACATATTTTTCAGTAACACAAAATGTATCCCCCTCTCAATATGTGTGGGGGTTTATTTTTCCCCTTCCCTTAACCAGTACTATTGCCTGTCACATGTGGTACTTGATAATTCTGTCAAAAGTACCTATAATAGAAGAGAACATATTTAGCAAGAAGTTTTTGAATAAGGTTACAAGCTACAAATAGAAATGCTCCAAAATGTTAAAGAGCATCATATTTTTAAAAAATGTCCATGTTCAAGTGTTTACACTTAAAAGAGATTTAAACAATTTAAGATTAAGTTGACTATAGTAAAAAAAAATTAATAATAGATTAATACATGAAAATCTATGAAGTCACATAAGATAATGATTTAAAAAGGAATAATTTAAAAAGATGAATTAAAAAGTAGAATCAGAAAAGAAGGCCAACATAAACTAGGGAAAAACATGCTGTGAATAAAGTCTGTTAGATCTTGAAATAGGAGAACTGCTAAATAATGCATAGTTTTATTTTTCTATAATTTGCATAAACCTTAAGAGAGTATTTATTTGTGTAAAACTTGATGTATCGAGTAAGGAGAATAAAAAAAAATGGCATTCATTTTGTTTTCATTTTGGTATTTAGGAAAAATATTCTGTTGCATATGGACTACTTAGACCTAATCATCTGACTGAATGTGATGTGTTTCTTGAGCCAGGTTGGAAAGGGCTGGCTTGAGAACAGTGCCCTGGTCTTGCTGCAGGCTATGCAGGTTGGCCCAAACTCTGCTGGGGAGCAGATGGTGAGCCAATGCTTGTAGTCACACTTACCTTCCTTGCTAAATCCATAATCCCTCGCTGGACACGCAGCCAAGGCAGGCTTTGGAGGCAGAAAGGAGGTTACAATCTGGACTTGGGTATTGACTGCCAGAACTGAGAAAACAGCTCAGAAATTTCAAATGCTTAACAAGTTATCTGTCTTGTCCCTAAGCCAGTGCAGCATTTTTAAAAGTAATTAAGACATGATTGAAAATGTGTGTGCCATCTAAATACAAAAATCTTCAAAAATAATCAAAACCAATAATTAAAAGCCACATTTAATATACTAGTTAGTAAAAAGAGACTTATTTAAACTGAACTTGCTTTTCTTTTTATTGCACGACGCTGTTGATTTTTTTTTTAAAGGAAGCTTATATTCAGGGCTGGGAGAAAAATATTTTTTCTGAGCAAACCACTGAATGAAGCTGGTTTTTTTTTTTAAATATGCATCTATACGGAATTTTAGCTAACAGTGTGATGATGATTAATTTAATTAATTATTTAATTAACTTCTTACTGAGTGAATATTAGCCATATTATTACATATTAAAAGGTATCTAATATGTAATGATAAGCACGATGTTCATGCACAGGAAAAATAACAGTTGCTTGTAATAATCACAGCATGACTTGCCTTTCTAAATATTTAATCTATTCTAAATCAAGACAGTGATCCTCAAAAATCTATAATTTCAAAAAATATTTAGTAAACAGCCAAATTGTGGTCAACTGCAGGAAAGGGTATGCCATCTGTTTAATGTAAATATCTGGTAAAAGGGAATGTCATATACAAAAGATTGCAGAAACACAGTGAATACACACAAACCCTATTCCGTGTGTGTGTATGTATATGGTGTGTAACTTTTAATTTATTTATGCCCAAAGCATAAACGTGGACTGGGTCTTACAAGGTAAATCTTTGCACCAGGATGCAACAAAGTATTTAACCACGGGCTTAATATAAAGCACATGCATCATTGTGTTAAATTTTGAGAGATTAAGCTCTCGCTAAGCATTTTATTAATAAAATAAAATATATCTCATAAATCATTTATGGGTTCTATGAAACTTATCTATCATACCATTTAAAGATGTAAAGTAATTTTAAAAAGGAATAGTTAATTACATAATCCATTTTAGTCGGAACACAGTTAAAGTTATATTCTGATCAAGCATAAAGACATGCTTAATTTATGTAAACACCATACCCTTAACTCTGACCATTGGCCTCTTGGGATTTTCAATATATTTTTTTCTTTGTCCAAAAACCCTGTATTATTCTAAAGGATGTTGCTATTTGGAAACACCAGTTAATGGATTAACCAAGTGCCAGTTAAAATCACTTACATTTGAAAACATTATTTATTTGTAAAGAATAATAGAGAAATATATAGCATTGCTCATTTGCAGTATATTAGAAGTGTATATGTCCATTCCCTTCTGTCAGAGACCAATCACTATATGCCAGTAATGGGTGCATACATAATGTTAACTTAATTGAAATTCCTTCTGAAAGATTTGTGCATATGAAATTGCACTAATACAGAATAAGGTTTATTTTTAGGTTAGAATTAAGACTACTCTGTTGAATAAGACAACATGTATATATTTTATATCGAATAAGAGTAAAGGGCCGGATTCTCAGCTGTTGTAAATTGGTATAATATATGTTTTCTGTGAGATTTATGAATGTCCTTAATATTAATTTCCCTGCCTTTAAGCACTTAGGTTTGTTAGTGATGCGATAAACAATGGCATTATTTTCATTTAGCTCCTTAAGTGATTTATGAAATTAAGTACTTTTGGTTTCGGAATTTTGCAAGTTGTCCTTTTGCCAGGGCCGGAGCTTGGGGACCACAACAGAGCCTGATATATGTCTGTGTGTGTGTGTGTGGGGGTCCGTCGTAAGATTTAATTCTTTTTTTTTTTTCTTTTAATGCAGGAGAAAAGAATGAAATTAGGTTATTAAATGTGACGCACAAAAAGATATTTCTTTTCTTTCCTTGCCTTATTGGTGTGAATAATTAAATTTAAATTAATAGGATTATTTGCAAGAGTAAGAGGGGTGTGATTTGGACTTCAGGTTCATTCAGGTTGTTGATGATAAATTTGCTTGTCTGTTGTTGGGACTTTCCCGATATCTATCATAGCTAATTTAGCTAGTACCTGATTTGATTTCAAAGACAGTGGATTAGTTCATTTAAAAGGCTTCCCATCATTAATTTATCTCTGCCCTTGTGCATTCAGGTAGTTCCCCTTCATCCACAGGGAACCGCTCATAAATGCAGGGCCAGAATTTGGCCCCGCGTTTTGATGCGATTGTTGCTTTCAAAACAGGCTTTTAGGTATATTGTAATAAAGATTTTTCTCTTTACACACGGCAGTCTTCAGAGCCCTGTCTGTCCAGAGCATTGTCAAACTATAGGCAATCACCTATTCTACAGTGATTTAATTTCCTTCAGTGTGTCTTTTTCATCCCCTGGGAAATGTGCAGTACGTCTATTTCTGCTGTGTTGCCCCCAGCTTGCTTTGTGAACAGTGAGGCAAAGAATTCATTTTTATTTTTTTTATTTTTTATCAGCGTCTACCTCTGCTGTCAATAAATTACCCATGCCATCTCTTAGAGGACCTTCTGTCTTCCTCGCTGACCTCTCGGACTATATGTTCTTGAAAAATGTCTTTTTATTTATCTTTATCATCTTGTGCAATCTTCCTTTCATTCTCCACCTTTGCTTTTCTTATCATTTTTTTACACTCTCAACTTCATCCTGTAATCTTTCCATTCCCCTCTGTATCTGATATTACATACCTCGCACACCTCCCTTGATCATTCTGCACGTCCTTGTTCAGACTAATTGGCCTTTTTAACTGCTGTTATATGTGCTGCTGGATGGACAGCACACACGCTCTTGTTGAGATGTTGATTTATGTTTGGAAGATTTTTGAATTCGCCGTCCGCTTCCTTTTCTTTCATTTTTTTGGGGCTCAGCCTTTTTCTTTTAATATTTCCAGTTGCAGGAATGATTTTATTTTATGTCACTAATTTTGCTAGTTCTAGACAAGCTGGGTTGCTCTACTTAGTGTTTTCAGATTTCAGATTTTCTTAATATGTTCTGTTTTCTTACTCAGAATTCAAAATCAAAGGCTAATTCCTCCTTCACTTGTAAGATGGCAAAAGGAACATTGTTCCAGTTGTTCCCTTTGACACAGAAAGCCATATTTCTTTTTTGAAACCCCTTTTTTGCAGATATTCCCTGTCATTTGGCAATGGACAGTGCTGGGGATGCTCAGCATCCCAGCCGCTGTACCAAGATGGTTATTGCTCCTGTTAGACCTCTCCTCTGCAGCCTAGCCCTGCTATGACAGAGACTTTCTGCACCACAGGGGCCCCAGGGTTCCTCAGGAGATTGCAGTGATTTGAAAAAAAAGAGCATGACTAAATTAGGAAAAATAAACTTTGAGATGAAACGTGGCCTGACAGACGTGTTAGGCTACTTCTGTTATGATAATATGGTGGTATCTGTGCTAGAGATTTTAATAGTAAAAAAAATCAAGTTATTAAAAATTGCTTGTGCTCTTGTTATTGGCCCCTTGGAGCCCCCAGATTCCTGTTGTGTTGCTGTGATGCTTTGCAGGTTCCCATGGCTGCTGTATCCTGCACAATGTTTCCATAAAGGAGTGGTAGCAGGCCATTCTTCTGGTGGCTACCTGATCTTGGGTTTGGACCCTGGTCTTGGATCTCTCCTTTCTTTTTAAAGGTTTAAAGGAAAAATACTATGATTATTTCAAGAGTTTCCAGGAAAAAAGCAAACAGGGAAGATTAATGTATCTGTAGTCTTCTCCATTTTTTGAGAATGTGGATTTAGTGCCATTTACTTCCCTGATACTCTTTTGTGTTCAGGAAACCAGGAATTAATATGGAAGTTTTCAGTACTTCTGTTTGGCAGTATTTTTACTTTAGTTTCAAAACAGAGTTAGTTTGTCCGTTTCTTTTTGATTCCAACCTTTCTTGTATTCACCAATAGTCATTAAAAGGTTTCTGATCTCACAGTGCTCCTAGTAACCAGGGATTAGTAGAAAGTGTCTACCTGAATCCCAGATTCTTTCATTTCTTCTCTCCATGAATAAAAATAATTTCTCTGTGATACTTTCAGAATCCCTTGCTGCATAAATTAAAAAAGTTGAAAGGTTAAAATTGACTTGATGCCAAGTTATTGCATTAGACAGCAGATTCCATTTACTTATTTATCTGTTATTTTTATGTTTTTAAACATTTTGGCATGATTTCCATATTGTGATTCTTGCACGCTGCACATTCAGACTGTCAGCCTTTGATTCCCCCCAAGGAGATGTAAGAAGAGGTCTCTTTTCAGACTTGGAAGTTTTTATCTTATTGTTTTTTTTGTAAAAGGCTAGGGGAAAGTTTAAGAAGGATTTTTAAGTTTGATTGACAAAGTGAATTCCTAAAAGTGATATATCAGCACAGGACTCAATAAGCCAGGACACATGCTACTAACAGAGAAGAAATGGTTTTATATATTATTCACCAATCTCCAGGGTTTCTATGCCAGTCAGAGTTGGCTTACTTCCCATATATATTATTAAATGTTTTACAGTTCAGCATGCATACAAAAGGAGTAAATGATGTGATACATACAGTTTAACCTACATATGGAATGACTTAAAATTACACCATTCAAAGGTTTATCACAGAGTATGGATTACACAAACCAATAAGGCATACATAGATAGGGAAATAGTACAGCATATTATGAATTTCTTCTCAGCTTTTGATCAGCTTTCCCTAGATGCCTCCTCTCCTAACCTCTTTATTTTATTTTATTTTTTTAAGCAAAATTATTAGTATAACCAAGCTGGGCAGACGACAACGTAGGCGTTTGTTAGTAAAATCATTTGCCTGTGGTTCAGGCACAGATGAGGAAAGGAGGGAAGAGCTACAGGTGAATAATCCCAAAGGTAGTAAAGATGTGCCTTGGTACATGTGTTTCCTTCTGGAAAATCAGAATAATAGAGCGTAAAACGGAAGGTAATAATAATGTACAGGTGTCCCTGTTATTTCGTTGGAAGGACTGATGTGTCACTGGTTATAGGTTGGAGCAGACCAGCAGGTTGTCCTGGATAATCCCACCCTCCACACAAACATCACATCTGCTTTGTTACTGTGACACCCCTTGTAGTTTACACCATCCAGCAGGAGTCAAGGTCGCCTCTGCATTAACGTCTGTCCTCCAGTGGGTGACCTGCTCATGCTCAGTGTCCAGCATTTGTGGGTTCAGAGACAGCAAACTTGATGTGGTTTTTCATATGTATTAGGTCACGATTACGTACATTCAGTACAGTCTTAATTTAAGTAATGCTCGCAAAAGTATGCTTGCAGTTTTGGAATACAACACACCATTATTTCTTCATTTAGACTATTTCTGCTTCCTGGATGCTAAGAAAAAAACGTAGGAAAAATTTGTCTCCAAGTCAATATGTGTTATACATTCTAATTGTTCTTTACTGTGGCGAGCTTTCTGTGTTACAAGGCAAGGGAAAAAAAATCTCGAGATTTTAAGTTAAAAAAGGTATTTAAAACTGTTTTTGTCACTAAAAAGTAATTTTTGCTGAGGCACTGAGAGGTAACATGATTTACAAGTTTTAAGTGAAAACCAGAGTAATGTATAAAAGGGGGTACTGAGGAAAAATTAATTGATGAGGTTAATAGCTATGATTGCATCCTGTTTCTTTAGATTCAGATTACTGCAGTGTGATACAAAACTACACACTTCAGCAAAAGTCAGTAAGGTGAGACAAAAGCCAAAAGAAACAAACACAGGTATATTAGCGCATTTACTTTGACTATTTCTACATTAGAAAATTATAATAAAAATCTGAAAAAAATGAGGTTTTCTTCTTCACTGAAGCTAAGAATTTGAAATATATGTATGACTGTAGAGTGTAAGCAATGATATTATTAAATTATAAAACATATGCAGTTAAAACAGTTTCTATGTGTATGGTCACAAGTTCATTGTTGGTTGGTAGTGGTATATTCTGAAGATGGAGGTTTATATTTTTCATGGACCTGTTCCTTAGAGGAACTGTCCTGATGCTTTTGTTTTAAAAGTGTAGAAAGTAATTCCATCCTACATTTTGGTCACTTTGGTTCCCCAGTAATCAACCACGATCCCAGTCCAGCAGCTACTCACAGCTTCAATAGAAGATGTGTTAGGAGTTCTGTTAATTTAGTTGATATTACCATTGGCTGAAGTTATGTTCATGATTAAGTCTTTGTTAGATCCTCTAGAATCTATAACCTGCAACTGATTAAAAAATCTTGCTCTTTTATAATTTTTTTGGGGGCAAGCAAAATAAATATGGAGTTTATAGCAAGGTTAGTAGACCTTGGCTCTAATCAGACATCCCAAGGGGAAGAATATACATGAAGAAGTAGGCTCTTTCATACCCAGATAAGATCCTTTCCATTCCTTTCTCAATTACAACATAAGACTTACAAGATAGCCCCTTAAAATGTCCTCTTTTTAATTTCCTTCTCTGAGTCTTTTAATTAAATTAGACAATCCTGTTTCATTAGGAGTGACTACTTGGAGCTTTGCAGCAACAAAGAGGTAAATATGTAAAGCCTTGCTATTAACATTGCAGAAACTCTTCATCTGTGTGAAACTTGTCCATGAATAAGGTGATTAGGAAACAATACTTTTATAACCATAATTGAAGGTATATTATTATCATTTAAACAATTTATTTCCAAGTTAAGTTTATCCTGAATTGTTTCCTGGCAATACTGAATTACAGTAACATGTCTTTTTAATTTGCTTGATCCACCTTCTTGATATCTACTCCTTTAGCAGCTTCGTAGAAATGTCTGTCCCTTGTGTCAAGATTTTCATGGAGTTATTGATTTTGATTTGTATATTTGTATATACATTTAAAGTACTTTTCTCTAGATCTCAGAGATTTGGAATGAAATCCTGTAGCTTATCCAAACAAGAATTTCATATGCAGAAATGAAACATGAGATTCCATCTAAGTTCCTATAACTTTTAGCTTTTTGGCTAAAAACATACATCCTGTTTGATAAGGGTACAACTGGAATGTGACAATGACGCAAGCCTTATTAGAAATCCGATGCAAGGCAAATGTCTGAACCAATTAATAAAGATCAGTCTAAAGCAGAGCTTTCCAAGGGACCAGTTCTTCTCTGCAGTCACTTTTACTTGCTAACCCAGCAATAGATGAGTATCCAGTCATATCTTCATCTCATTCCAGAAATGAATGCTGAATCCACTCGCAGTCAAGTGGATTAATATAATCACTGGCATCATCAGAGTACTTTACTTAATTCACCAACATCAACTTATTGTTACTGAAGCCGAGTGGTGGTTCTAATTTCTGCTCCTAAATGTTCTGGGAAAAGCCTAAAAATAAGGTGAAAATACTGTATTTTTATTGTCTGGTCTTTACCATATATTCCAATTGCTACAGGGATGTGATCCTGAAGCCTAAAGGAGTTATATAGTACCTTGTAAATAGAACGAGGGGATAGTTTAGATATGATGAGTTGGCTCAAAAAAGGTATGTATCCAAGGGCCAAAATAATTAGTTTTGAACAAATCTGAAAGGCAGAAAGCTGTGACCAGTGCTTCTTCATGGTTCCCACTGCCAAAAGTGTGGTAGCTGCAGTCTGGCTATGTCACAGGTCCTGCTTTGGTGTAGGGCAAGATAGAGTACAATACCATTTCCTTCCTATCCAAATCATGGCAAAGGGTGTATTTTATGCTCAATCTTTGCCTGTGTGACCTGGATTAAGTCAGACAATAAGAGAATTAGATCAAGAAAAGTTTGAGCAGCAGTTTCATTGACTGTGCTTTTGTCTAAGGGTTTCTCTAAAACATCTTGGTAAAACACAACTACTTTTTACTGTGACATTACTGTGATTTTATAGCCTTCTTTTTATTCTACTCTGCTGCAGAGGAAGAAAATTAGTATTGCAAGCATCAATGTCCATGCTCATGTATAGCTTGAAAGTACAGTGCATAGAGAGGCTTTGTCTTAGGCAGGCTGCAAAGGTGAGAAGAAACTTTGCATAACTTGATGGATTCCTTACAGAACTAATCAATTTGCTCAGATTTTATAAAGAACAAGCTATAAAGGCACTGTAAGCAAGCATTCACAAATAAAATGTTGTATTGATTTTAATCAAGGGAGTTTTTTTCTATAATTTAAAAATGCAGTTTGGTATCTCTTCAGTGAATATTGTGTTTTGCCAAAAAATATTTTGTAATTATTATAGTCGGTTATCTCATTAATGTTCCCTACCTAACTGCATCCTTCAGGCAATCTGAAATGGAGTTTAAAAAAAAAAAATAAGAAAAAAAAATGGCTGTCTGCATCAGTATTCCCAGAAAAGCATTTCTCTTGTAGCATGAAACAAAGGGGTGTAAGCTCTTAAATATGTTAAAAAGTTTCAAGGTCCTTTCATTCCTAGTTACAGAAAAGAAAAGAACAGACAGTGGCATGCCAAGGGGAAAGGAGGAGTGAAGACCAGGAACACAAAAGACAGATTTTGTTTGCAGACTTGAGCTGAAAAAATGATTATGAAACCCTAACTCACGATGCATAAAGAAACCAGCATGACCTAGAAATAAGCATCACAGAGCTGTGACACTTAGGTGTTGCTTAAGCTGTAAGACACAATACGGCTGGGAGATCCATATGAGGCATGGGTAGAAGAGCACAAGATAGACCCATGTTCTGCTTTGAACATAGCTTGATCATATGGCAGAAGGACTATTAGGATTAAAATAAGTGACATTTATGTTTAGAGACTTTTTTCTTTTCTTTTTTTTTTTTTAATGTGACTTTTAACTCAGCATTTTGGACCATATTGTAGATAAAACAAGTGACATAGGTCCCTCTTTGATCTCTTTATCATTTCATGAGGAGGTATTTCTAATGAAATTCCTGTAATCAAGGAAATAAGAGTATCACTCAATACATACCCTTCTGAGGATTGCATGGACAAAAGGAGCTTAGGAGGAGATCAGGAGAACCTGGAGAAAGTGAGGCAGAGCACTGCAGCACTAGGGGACAGAGTACTAGGGCAGATGACACCCGTAGGCTTTATTTACCTGGCACTGCAGGAAGGGAGTTTGTTCTTGTTCATCAACCCCTCTGAATGGGGGTGGCTGCTTAACTTTCATGTAGTTTTTAAGAGAACAAGTGCAAATATGTTAGTAAGATAGGCGGCTGTCTTCTCCTGCTCTGAGTGAACCCAGAACTTACAAAATATATTGTGGAAATAATAGCCTGCCCTCTCACTATAGCAGTACTTTAAGAGAAGCCTGAATGCATTTTCTCCAGCCTTCCTCCCCCCTGTATTCCTTTGTCTTTATTTCATTGGCCACTTACTGGTTTCTATTAATTTGCCCTAATCCTGATTTTTCCATGTATGGGTAGTTTCTCATCTGGCTGCCATTCTTATGCCACTCAGTGGTTACTTGTGTGGCAAATGAGCAAAAAAACTTGGCAGTTGTTGCTGGGGTTAATGTGGAAAAATAAATCTCGAGTAATGCCAGTGTGGATTTACTTCTCATTCTTAATGGCACCAGCAGATGTTTGAGGAATCCTAGACTTCCTGAGAGCCTCCATCGCGCAGCTGGCACCGCTTGGAAAGGTCCTGGCGTTGGGGGACATATGTGTTGTATACTTACACTTTGATTTACGGGCACTTCTGACTCTGGACGGGGATTGTTCTCACCCTTCTCACACGCAGTCCTTGCCTCGTCCCACCGTATCAGGTTTATTGCTTCTGCCGTTCCTTCTTCTGCCTCTCGTGCCAGCACCTTGAGAGGGTTTCAGTTGCAGTGAAACTCTCAACACCTCTCTCTGTTTGTTGAGAACGTTTCCTCAAATATCAGGCATCTCAGGCATGAGGGAATGCATGTATTTATTTAGCTTTTTCAATGTGTATGGCGAAGATCCTGAGATGCAACTTTCAGCTTTCTCATGGTAATATAGATAATATTGTGTGGATTATTTGCTCTCTCATCTGTAGTGGTGTGAACCATCTCTTTTGACACTGGCAACCCAAACCACATCCTCAGCCATGATAGATATTGCTTAATATAAAATTAATATTCAGAAAACATGCAGTATGTTGCTGTCAACTTTTAATGCACATTATCAGATGAAATAAGGAACAGGAGGAGCAAGTGGTATGTGATGAATTAGAACTCAGCTGCCCATCACAAATGGCCCGTGGTTTCTGCTGGGACACAGAGACTAGTTTGTGAATCTTTGAGACATTTTGATTTTTGTGACAAGTCCTTTGTCTCATGATACTTGGGATAGAAAACATCCTAGTACTTTACTTTTTCTTCACAGGGAAATCACTCTCTAATATCTGCTTCAGATGCTGACTGCTTTAGACACTGGTAGGTTGTTTTTGTTTGGGTTTTCTTTTAGGAGTAGCCCTTAGTGGCACTAAATTTAACAACTAACAACAGCATGTGCCTCACACTTGATACTTCAGGCTATGGTGACAGCTTTTAGCAATTTGGAAAATCCCATAGGACCCAGAGTGGCACTGGCTGCTGTCTTCTTTGTTTGCATTTACTTTTCTGCTTTGTCAATTTGTTCTGTGGTTGCAAAAGTAAATCAAGAGATCTAGATTTAACCAAAATAAAATAGTAATACCTCCCTCCCATTCTTTGAAATAACTCCTCCAACAATAAGCCTTAACAACCTTGGGAAAAAAAAAAAAAGTTTGAAATTCTAAAATGAGAAAGAAAGAAAGGAAGATATAGATATCCAGCACTGCTTGGAAGAACTGACTATAGTAACACAGTCACTCAGGGTTATTTTTCCTCTTTTTTTCTTTTTAACTTACAGTGCTCAAGGCACCCTCCAAGGGCCTTGGGAGGGTGGTGTGATGCTCTTCTCACACATGCTCTTCAACAGCCCTTTTACTACAATCAATCATTGAAAAATATTTTTTTGCGATTCAGTCTAATGCTTGGAGGGAGCTGCAGAGATAGAAAAGGCTATTGGCACTTGCAAAATATTAAACTGAGTGCTCATGTGGGAAAGCTCAAAAAATAATAGATAGGCATGGATAGTTTTTTTCGTATTTCTCTACACAGAAAAAAAGCAGAGAAAATGCAATGTGAGATAGGTGCAAGAAACTTTTTCCTATCTCTATGTTTTTGTGTTAAGGTATCTATTGTCACCAGTATTTGTAAATAGTTAAAGGTAAAACCAATTAAAGGTTAAAGACCAAACCGTGTGCATCTTGAACCCTCTTTTACACTGACCACAGAGTAATTGGCCAGGGTGAGGTATGCGCTGAAATTCTGTAAAAGAAACTTGGGAGATTTTTTCTGAAGCTTTGATTGCGGTGAGGAGTTTTTTTTACTACCTGAAGTATGGGTCAATGACCAAAAGGCATTGCAAAGCCCTTCCTGTTGCACGTTATCTTAGTTATCTACTTAGAGAATTCGTCATCCTGTGACTGAAAAGTTAAATTTGAAGTTAAATATTAAAAAAAATTGTTTATGTGGAGATTTGAGAAACCCTATTGACTTGCTTCTTCAGCTTTTGCAGTTTTTTCTGTGTACTTGTATACAATTATCTAGAAGACAGCGTTGCCTGTTGTTTCTTCCTGCAGGCCATCACACATCCATTATGGGATGCTGAGAAAACCATTCCTTTTCTCTCTCGTGTACAGAGACTGTAGTCAGGAGAGGTCTTTTCAACCTGCGCATGGGCTGTTTGAGTCCTTGTATGCTCTTCTTTCTCTTCTTACTACTCCCTTTACTTTTTAAACATAGTGATAATACAGGTCTCAGGAGGCTGCAACTTGAAATAAGCTGTCTCTGATACTGCCGGCTAGGGAAATGAGGAAAGCAATAGTATAATACACTGAAGCTGGTGGGGGAAGTCAAACACAAAGTGTTGGTTCATCTCCAGGAAGTGGGAGACTGTGCAAGGAGGATATCGAGGACTAGAACACCCTGGGCTGGATGCCTTGGGTGACAGCTTCCAAGCGGAGGGAGCTGCCAAATGTAGGAGGTGAGGATGTTATGTGCATAATCTCTCCTCTTCCTTAGCAGCTATGCACTTTCCTGCCCTAAAGCTGGAAGAATTGGTTTTCCTTTCTGCTGCAAGCAGACCTTTTCAAGTAGATAAATGTACTAGAACTTAAAAAAAAAAAAAAGAAAAAAAAGGAAAAGGGGAAAAAAAAGCAACCAACAAACACATGCAAATGGACTAAGTTAGAATTGCATATCCCATCTGCTTCGTTCATTTTTAGAATAAGGTTTTCATACCTTGTACTTCTCTTTTTTCATTAGATGAAATAGCACTGCATTGTTGGCCACCTTAGTACCAGAGACAAACTAAATAACTATCCTGAGCATATGGAAAGTAAAATTTAAGGAAACAAACCTAGTTCTGCCAGAAATATCTTTTGTCTGTCTAAGAAACAGAAGAACTCCTAACCTGCTTCTTCAGTAGAGGCAATGGTTTGAGATGTATTGGCCGTTATACTGTAACCCAGCATCATTACAGGTCTAGAAACTCTGGGACCATGACTGGACATGATACCACTCTTCTGAGCCAATATGCCTCAGTACCCTGCCACAACAATGGAAGACACTAA
Organism: Tringa tobata; assembly: GCA_033628505.1. NCBI lineage: Eukaryota > Metazoa > Chordata > Aves > Charadriiformes > Scolopacidae > Tringa > Tringa tobata. The sequence goes on from JAHREE010000229.1 coordinate 3,611,560, forward strand.
GGGTACAGCTGTAGGAAACAATACTAATTATTTAACTGGAGGAGGAACACATTTATTGACAATGAACTGGGAGTCCCAGATGATGTGGGTTAAATAGGAGTTGAGAAATCAGCACACCCCATAATGAGCTAGACTAGGAGGAGGATGGGAGGTTATCACCCTTCCCTGCACAGGATGGTGAGGCCGCTCTAGATGTGTGTTACCCAGCTTGGTCCCCCAGGTCAATTCAGGCATGGAGAAATGGGAAAAGAAGAGGCAACTGGGTGCCTCAGGCACAAGTCCCGAAACAAGTGGAGGGTAATGGGCTTTGAACAGTCTGATGAAGAGAAGACTAAGGGCATTTGCAAAGACAGACCAATGTGCTTTTTGGTAGCAGCAGATTGGGCAGTTGCCACAAATTACATCTTGGGAGGCTCAGATGTGACATTATTAAAAATATTTGGGTGAGAGTATAATAAAACACAGGAGAGGGAACTTGAGTGGTTGCAAAGTCTCCACCCTTGGTGGTTTTCATCACTTGGCTAGACAAAACCAGAGGTGAAGTATCTAGCATCAGTAATACTTTTACTTTAAGTGAGAGATTGGACAAGACAACTTCCAGTGTTCCCTTCTGAATAACATTTCTGTGGTTTTCTATTAATTTCTGGAAGGTATGAGTTAGGTGTTTTTCTGATATACAAGTAAAATATGTCTCTAGTCAATGCACTTTATAGTTCTCAGGTATCCTACACACCCTTACAATGTCATTATTGAAAGTTTCTTCACTTTTTGTCCTAAAATATTGTGGGAGGGGGGAGAAAAGAGAACAGCTATTAATTTGTACATATAAATGATTGTTCAAAATCTCAGTCTCAAATTGAGATTCAATTCTGGTAATCAATACTCAGTAAACAAAACAAATTTACTATTTTTCAGTTTGTGTTGGCCACTGCCAGATGTAGCTGGTTAAATTTTTACAAACCGTCAATCATCTTTTACCACTTGTTAATAATATAGCACACTTGGTATGTATTATTTTGGACAAAATGAAGTTTTACTTGAAATTCCTTAAGAAATGTAGTTGTCACTGGAAAGGATCACATCTTGATTTTTTTTTTTTTAATTCTTCTTGAGTAAGATCTGGTGAAGGGATTAAGAAAAGTAACAAAATACATTGATGGCAGGGGTGGTTGTCCCCTGAACTCCAGAAAAGGCTGGTGTAAAAAGTCAAAGCATCTTTTAGATGAAGAAAATGTGCAGATGGGGCAATACGTGCCACTGAATACAAGGGCTAAGAATTTTCTGGATGATCTAGCTATACACTAGAAAGAACAAGAGCAGATTACAGATTGGGATTTAGATTATGAATTTAAGCATCAAACATCAAACAGTTTAGTGAATTTTCTTATTTAAAGGCAATCAAGTCTCTTAATGAATTTATCAGCAATCAAAATATGTCTTTGGAGTTTTGAATAAGGGTATATATACTTTCTACAACATATTCGTCAAGCAAGTGCTTGGAATTTCTGATTACTACAAATTATCCATATGTATGTAGGATTTGTGTCACTGCTTCTTATGCCGCTGGAGAATGGATTTCCATTGAGTTTTCCCCTGTGGAAATCATGAGTCTGAACTCCAGTATTATTTTTATTTTGAGATAAATTAACTGTGTGCTTATATGATAACTTCAAAACTATGGTGTGCTCAAACATCAGTAGCAGACCTGAGAAACACCCTATTGTTCTTTTAATTATGGCAGCAGAGCCAATTAATACAGCAGGCTTACTCAACTAATCAAACAAACCAGTTTTGGCTTGGGGAGTATAAAGGTCCTTACGCAAATATTGATTTACATATCTATATCTATATCTTACATGCATGCAGAGATTTTCGCTGAACTTCTCTGTTAATAATAACAAAATTTCTGTGAGGAAAAAAATTAATTGGTGGAATTTGGAGACCCTGCATCTACCTTGATAGTGTAACGCAGCCGTAGTGCTTTGAACTGCGTAAGAGTACACTTTCTGTCTACTTTGTTGGGACCCTTTGATGTTGCTGTTAAACTAGGATCTTGTTCATAGGCCAGTTTATACCTTAACATAAAATAAATGGCTTACTTAAAACACGTGTTGTAGTTCATACTATCTATGAGGAGATAAGTTGCTCTTAAGCTGCATTTCAGACCTTTAAAAATATCTGTGGAACCACTGAGCTCCAACAACAAGATGGTGCAACATCAGTGTGTTGACATATGAGGCATCTTGAAAGCTAAGCAAGGCGGATTTCATTGCATCCAAATTTTAACTTATTTTTTTATTAATATATGAAAGTTTGTAAAGTAATGCAGGTAATTTATTTTCTGTAAAATTGTATTTCAATTCTAGCCTGAGAAAATTATATGAGAAGACACTTAGCAAAAGGATCAGTAACAACCAGCTATCCAGTTACTTTTCCTTGTGCAACTGATAGGAAGAAATAGAGTGAAAGGAAGCACAGTCTTCTGAATTTTTTCATATACAGGGACAGCATTTGTGCCTAGTACAGTTGAGTAAATTCAAGGACTGTTACATAAGAGCTACCACAGAGTCTGTGATTATCTATTTGGGTTCGGTTTTAGGTCAGCTACACCAAGTTAAATAGCGTCGGGAAATATCTTCTCCTCCTGAACTGTTGTAGACCCAGATAAGTAACTGTCATGAATATCAATGGAAATGATGGCTTTAATTCACTGTGTATCTCAAGGAAAGCAGGTGTCTTCTGATAGCCTGTGTATTGTCATATGTCCAGTGCCTGAAAGGTAAATGAGATTTTGCTTGTTCAGACATCCATAGTAACCAAGAATCCAAGAAATTCAATAGATTTAGCTGCCGGAAGGGCATTCACATTGGAAAACTACCAAGAGAAACCAAAGGGAAAGGAAATTTCATAAAGTGACAGTGCTGTGGTCTTTCTTTCTCTGATTTTAAGTCTGTTTTACCGGTGATTAAAAGATTTTCTCTTTTGATTAAAATGAAACAATAAGCCGGTTTCCATAGGAAAAGCGTCAATATTGTGAAACCATTACTGCAATCTTAATGGAGAGTCTAAGGTGATAAATCAACCTCTTGAGCCTAAAGTTGGTTTCTTTAGGTCAGAATTTAGACCTATTTATCATGCATTGAAGGCAAAGCTTGCATTGCCTTTGTCTTTTCTACGCTTGCTTGGTGAACAAATGGAAGATACGATGCTGAAAGGATGACATTCTAGGACTTTTTTTTAAAAAAAAAGCATTGTGGTTTTGTTAAACTTCAGTAAAAGACTTGCCGTCTTCCTCTTAGTTTTTCAAACGTGGACGTGTGGCGCGTACCCTTCCGAAAAGTGAGATGCCACGTCTGTTTTCCTCCATCGCGTTTTTTCTTCGCAAATCATGCTAACTGCACCGTTTGAGCTTCTGCTTAATTGTTCTTTTTAGATAAGCACATTTTACCGTATTCGAGTGCATTACTAACAAGCCACAGGTCTGCACCAGATGGGCAGGTGAAAAAGTGATTATGAGGTGTGTGATGATGGTTCTGTATCCATAATACATTCATCCCAAGGTTCACTGGCGCATCTGTTATGTATGTTGTTTTTCTTTTTTACTGGTACCCTTAGAGATATTTAAGCAGGTGATTCTCCACAACTAAAAGACGATAAAAGAGAAAAAAAGTGAACAAGGGGTCTTTAAGGTGGCACCGCAAAGACAGTGAGACGTGCGTATTGCCGGTATATGCCCCTCAGAAGCTCATATAAGATTCAGATGAATATAACAGTGTAATCATTTTCATTAGCAGGTTTTGGATTGATACTTGCTTGCATATTAATGCTGATTACCGAGTCTCGGATTTATCAGGGTGTAGCTGAACTAGCTGGTGCCGTACCGAGTGAGGTGGGAAGCACGACCTTGCCTTCTCTCTAGTTCGCAAAAAAAAGACCGGGAAGGGCTGGCAAGCCCAGACCCGATCCAGGTGTTTGAATTCCCCAAATATTCATCTGTGCCTAAACTTTCAAATGTCATGTGTCTGGAGAGGGCATTTTAATGCAATGCTTCACTCCTCAAAGCAGACATAGCTCAAGTTTTTAAAGACAAAAAAAAAATAAAAAAAAAATTGATTTTTAAGGTGTTTTTAATTAAGTCATTGTTGATAAGCAGCTTCATGTAAGGATGCGTTTTTATTTCCCCGCGTCAGTTATTCATTTGTTTCTGTAAAACAACTTTGCAGAAGCTTTAGTGGTGCCTTTGTTTAGTACCAATTACAAAAAGGATTTCATACAATTGAGATGTTTTCATTTAAAAACATGGAGATTACACATGCAAATTCTTTGCTGAAAATGGGGAAAAGCAGTAAGGTATCCTTGGTTAACTTTTTAGTTATTTAAAAGTAGCTTGTTGGAGATTGAATATTTCTATGTTTCACTAGAGCTTTTAAATATAAAAGAGATATGAGACTATATCTGACACCATCAGGCATATTATATTAAAATTTATGAACAACTTCATCAAAAACCACTTTCCTTCTCCTGCATAGAGACAGATTTGTTCTGACATAAACGTTACATGGCTGGTTGCAGCCTCAGATTAATGCGAAGACCCTGGCGATTCCTTTTAGACGTTATTTTATGAAATAATACCTGTCAGCTGCTGCCTGATCCCAGAAAAGGGGGCAGGTTTTCCAGGTCATCCTGCCATCTGTCAGCTAAAGCTCATCTGTCCCTCCACATTACCACCTGATCTGTGCTAACAGGCCTCACAGGGAGCCCCGCTTCATTGGCCCGGTGGGAGCCCGGCAAAGAGACTGTGCGAGGACATCACCTGTGATTCCCAGATTTAATTATCACTGAAGTGATGAAGATGTGCACGCAGATTGAAATGCTTTTGAATAAATGCATGGCTCAGGATAGGAAATTTT
>JAHREE010000229.1:3616778-3748352 GCA_033628505.1 Tringa tobata
ATATAAGTAAAAACTGAATTACAGTGTTTAATAATCAAATTAAATGTAAATGTTGCTGGAATTGTGGCGCACACGCGCTCTCAGGAAAAAAAAAAAAATTACCTCTGTTTTGTGCGCGGCCTTTCACCGCAAACACGATTATTTTCTGAAAGGGCTCCTTGTTATCAAATTCTAAAGCTGTATTGATTGTTGCTGGATGGGGAAATCAGGTTGTATTGTAATTCCAGCTTGTTACCTCTGGTCCGAGGCGCAGCCCGTGTCGGCAGGTACCTGGGGTCCCCCGCCGAGGGGTAATGGTGGGGTTCGAGGAGGGAAGGAGGGCACGGAAACCCTCCGGATACGGCGGCGACCGCAGGCACCTCGCTTCCCCCCTCAATCAATAACGCGGCACAAAAGTTATTACAGGTCTGGGGCCTTTTTGACTTCAAAGCTGCTTAGGCAATACGTGGCATTAATTCCCTCCTGTACAAAAATGTAGTTGATAATCACCAGGCTGAGGGGAGGATTTAGGACTAGAACAGCAGATTTCCTCACAGATTACAGCCTAAAACCTAGTTTCTTGGGATAAATCGGGATAATTAACTGTAGTGAAATATGTTACCCTTGTTGATTCATACCCATGTGATACTCGGGTTTGGTAGGGCTGCGGAGAAGCGTTTATGCCGTTGTGCCATCCCGCAGCTTCCTGCACTGGAGGCACAATCCTGAACGTATACATCCTTTTAACGCTGGTGACGGGGACTTGTCAGGAGATAATTTAGGCAGCGGTGGCTGCTCACTGAGACTAGGGAAGAGTGGGTGCAAAGATCCGCCCTCAGGCCTGCGAGGCACCACGTGCTTTATTTATATCTTCATCTTCCCCCACCACGGACTGCGGTTGGGTCAAGTCATTTAATTCAGAGCTAACCTTACTGCCACCGGGCGATGACGGGGACTGCACCAAGCATCATGGCTCTGTGGAGGAACTGCTTACCCCTCCAGCACCCAAAGTCCCTCGAATTAAGGAATTACATCACGGTAGCATTCGCGATAGGAATTTGCTTGAATTTTTTCCATCCAAGGGTTGAGAGGTGCAGCTCCCCAAGGGGTTGTGACACCCCAGGGTCTCCCTGGAGACTTGGCCATGCCACCTCGTGGCATCACTCCCCAGCCTCATACCTCTGCCTCCATTCCCTCCGTGTAGGTGACTAATAGTCATACTCATGCTTGCTTAGATATGCAAAAGATTAGCTAAATCGTTAGCACAGCTTTGAACAAGGAAAAAAAAAAAACCTGCTTTCAGCTCAAAATTCAGAGTTGCAGTCGAAAAGAGACAGAGTTTCTTTCTCTCTCCTCAAAATGTGCTTTGTAACCGCAACTTTTCATTACTGTAGTCCTGGAGGTTGCCTGCTATTCTCTGAAGGATGGTGTAGACGTTTATGAGGCTGCCATTTTTGTTCTAATCCTAAAGTAAAGTTCACATACCACCACAGCAAATGCACTGCCCAGATCTCCAGATGTCCTTGTGTCAAGCAGACACAACATCCAATTCATGTATTATTTTTTTTTTTGTAATGGTTATTTTAGATTTTAATGATCTCTTGAAAAACAAGCGGTTTATTTACAAACTTTTCATTTTAAATTTAATTACTTTAAAAACAAACTGGAAAATGGTTTATTGCATGCAACTAAATGAGTACAGAAAAAAATGTAGGAATACAAAAAAATTACAATATACTTTTAATCAGGAAATTTCAAAGAAAGTGTTTTACCAGTGTCCAGTATAAATACAGAAGAACTGGGTTTAGGTGTACATGTGCATAAAGCCTAGTATAAAACCAGTATGTCCGATGGTCTCATTTACTCACATCTCAAAACTGCTGTACTTCATTTTCTGTTTGTACAAACCAAATAACAGAATATTAAGAGTCATTTGAGGTCATAATTAAAGTTCTTTGACATCTGCCTTTTTTCTGTTAGCCACAGCTACCAGATGTCCATGTCATGGGAACTGAAAATTATTAGTCTGATCATGTTTTTAATAAAAAGTAACAGAAACTTGTGCATTTTAAAGTTGCTGAGCGTAAGCTTGCCGGGCTAAAAGAGATTGCAGGGCTGCTTCCCTTTATTTTTATACTGGTCTGACATTTTGATGTTATTGTTTGCTTTATTGGGGCAGTGCTCTGTTTTCCTGTCCTGTGCATTTCTCAGCCCGTTCCACCCTATTGGCAAAATGACCTCAGTTATATATTTTCATTAAACTGATACCTGCCTGTGGTCTGCTGTGACTACACTGCTTGTTCCTTTACCTGTATATTGATCAGCTTTATTTTATAGGGTCACTATAGTAAGAACACTGTTGTTTTCAATTGTCTTTATTTCTGCTCACATGCTGCTCTGTTCTTGCTGTATTGATTTGACTTTTTATACATTGCTTTGCTTCTGCCACATTAGCACCAGCTTAGTGATTGTGGCACTGTATGGAGTACAGTATATTGGCTTGTTAAATCGTTTCCATCATATTAATTTCTACTTATATGTGTTACTGACCTATTTTTACTGTGCCACTTCCAAAATTGTCTTTGTTTATCCAAAACTGGCTGTCCTCTGTTGCTATAAGCATCCCTAGTTTTCTGTAGCTCTATTTTTAATGGCTCTTTTTTGGTTTCCTTTTCTCTCGTGTCCCTCAGATTCTTTTTTTACTCTTTTTTTTTTTTTCCTGTACTGTTACTACGCCTTAAAACTTATGCTTAACTGTAGTGTTATGAACTAATCTTGTGTTTCAACATACGTGCTCAACTTTCCTTCTTCCTCTTTGTCCTTGTACCTGGGAATGACAGCACCTTGACCTAAGACCTTCTTTGAACTTATTCTTGCGACTTCTACTTCCTCCTTTAGATGTCATTATTGGCACAGGCTGAGCGACCTGGGGGTTCCATCTCGTTATACGGTGTAATGTACATTATGCATTACGTTGTCTTTAGAATTGCCACTGCTTAATTTGTCTTTGGAGGATGGAGAGGAGTTGTGGATGAAGAGGACTGCAGTAGATCTAGTTTTCAGCCATGGGAAGGGAAGGTAGAAAAAAGGGAGGTTTTCACAGGGGGATGGAGAAAGAGAAAACTAGAGGATAGAAGAGGATAGAAGACTACCTCTATCCTCTGGGGAGCAGAGGGTGCCTGGGAGGGGACTGAGGATGCAGCACAGTGCCTGAGACCACATCTTCTGCTGAACATTTGGTGGCAGCAGGAATTAAATTGCTCTTAATTTTCTTTGGAAATGATGTCTTCTGTATTATTAACTGAAGTATAAAGAGTAGATCTTATGTACGGAGTTTTAGATGTGACCCACTCTTTCATAAAAATCTCTTTGTGACTAGTAAGTTCATTACTTTTCCCTGCTCTTATTCCTGCCTTAACCTTTTTTTGTTAATGAGAAATCATAGCCACATTTGAAAGGTGAAATGCTGAACTTTAATCAATAGAGAGAGAACATGTATTTATTTGGAGATCAGACTTTCCTCACGTATTTCCAAGCAAAGCCTGCTGCTTGCTTACACTGAGATATAGGTATCGTTCCAACTCAAGACCGTGGTTATTTAACTCTTTGTACAGCCTGATGGGTTCCACTCCCACCTCGCTTCCCCCAGGGAGTAACAAAGTATAATCCTGGTATTGTAATACCTTGCTTTTCCAAGCCAAGTTTGAGGCACAGCTGAGTAGGGCAAAACCTACTCTGCGATTATAGCGGGTAGCCTGACTGACAGTGTGGAAATTCGGGATGTGCACAACCTACTCAGTTTATATTTCATGATGTGGAAAGGAAATCTGAGTTACTGATTTCTTTTCTATTTTTTTTTTTCTCCTGGTTCATAAAAATGCAAAATAGCAAATCTAATAAGTTAGGTTTTATATGTAGTTTGGCCATGAAACAAACTTTTCTGAAATATGTAATGAAAAGTGACATCACGCTCATCACTATCCTGTTTTAAATTTAAACTACCCTGCCTTGCATAATCAATTACTTACAGAAAATTGTAAAACCCTTAAAATTCTGAAATGGTTTCTGGCATTTAATTATATAAGATTTTTGACCTGGCTAGGCAGATAATGTTAACACAGCTTTAATACTAAACAAGACTGAACATGTGTGTGCTTGACTTTTATTAAACTCCTACTGAAGAAACAGATTAATTGGAGGCTGATTCATTGGTGAACAGGCGTTAAAGACAGAAGGACCTTCTCACATTTTGTTCTGTTACCCAGGCTTATGCCATCTCAGGTTGGCAAGGAGATCCCAACTGTAGTGTTTTGAAATGTAACTGAAAGAAATTTTAGAATAACAGGTGCAAAAAAAAAAAAAATACCCACCAAAAAAAAACCCCTTCTACACACACAAAAAAAAGGAAAAGTGAGCCATTTTCAAAATGCTGATCTGATTCCTTCCTTTTCTGTCTTGCCAAATGACCACCTGACACCTCACTGACACAGGTATTGCCCAGATAGGTTTTCATTAGTGATGTTAAAAGTGTAAATGGGATCATGGGAACCGGCATCTGTCGTGATGATTTCCTACATGATTATTAATTCTCCCCCCACCCGCCCCCCCAGCCCCGACAACCCCAGAACAATTTTTAAGAAGATGTGTACAAGCTGTGATTAAACCACTTCAGATTAAGCTCAAAGTAAATTGAAAAAGTCCTTCTTAAAGCTCTCATTTAACAGTGCTTTACATCCATCTGTAAAATCAGAGCTTTGCCTGCGAGCACCCTCGGAATAGCCCACTTCCCACAAGGTAGCAGAGGTTAAAAATAAAATAGCAAGAAATCCGTGGCAAAGCACATGTGAGATTAACGGGGTGAAAGTACTGGAGTGGAGAGCTGTTTTCTTCTGTCTGAGCTCCTCGTTCTGTCGCGCAGCCCCCAGTCTGGAAATCTTAACACTAACACTTTTGTACAGATCGGTTTGTTAGCAATTTCAGATTTTAATTCAGCACCCTCGCTTGATTATTACTGACATTTCTTTTTTGTAATAGTAGGAGAGAGAGAAAGTGCGTAAACAGATTTTTGCATGAGCTAGGTGGTGGGCAATTTTGACATCAGATTCCGAAGCTCGAGAGAAATGTGCTTGCTTCCAAGGTGTATTTGTGGAATTAAAAAAAAAAAAAAAAAAAAAGGGAGATGTGATCTGGGAGATTCAGCTGTGCTCTTCGGTAGCTCCAGGTGGATGCTGCCGATTTCTGGGTGTCTGTGAAAAGCGGGAGACTCTCCTGGCTTTATTTGGTTCTTGTGGGAAAGTGGGAGAAAGGAAAGTATTTTGACAATTACCCATTGAGCTTTTCACTTCATTCAAATCTGCAACGCAGCGCTAAAGTTGGTGAGTGGGTGTGCAAAGGAGAAGCAAAAAAACAAAAACACGTACTATAAAAGCAGGCTAAATGTCTGCACAGTCCCCTGAAAATTCAAATCTCCACATTTATTAAAGCTCTACATTTTAAAATCACATATTCCTCTATCTTCATTACTCCTGAACATTAAAGATACTGGTAAAAATTAACCTCTGATGTAAATCACTTGGAGTTAAATACATTATATGGCTTAATTTATGAAATGATTTGGTCTATTATGTTTTATGGATGTTTATTTTACCCTTACAATCCAAAATTACAGAAATTAAATACCATAATGAAATTGTGAATTAAATTGCTTTCTCTTACAGGTTTATATGCACACTTACGCTTAGTATTGTGCAGCAATAGCAAAAAATATTTGGGGAATTATTATTACAGCTGTTTCCAGGATTAAGGGTAAAATACCCTATTTTTTATGCATTAGTTATTAGTTCATTATAACTGGCATTCTATAGGTAAAAACATCAAACCTTAAATTGAAAGTGCTTGGAAATTAAAAAGAAAAGAGTATTTAAAACAAGGTTCTTATCTAATGGTATAGCTCAGCATATTTTCTGCCTTTCTAAATATAATTTATGAACTGATTTTTCAGATCTATTTATTAAATCCCTGAGCTGGATTACAAAAATTTAATATAAAATATAAAATACATGTACAGGCAGTTTAGAAAAGGTATCTCAATGGCTATATATCATAATAAACTTTCTTACTATTTGCCTTGCAACAGCTGATTTCTGATTTTTTTCTAGGGCAGTAGAGCTAAAGCACAATAGCTGAAAGGTGAACTTTTTTGTATTTCAACATTCCCAGCCTGGTAAAACTGTTCCGCCTGCTACATGATGTTATAAATATCAAGATTAGTTTCTTCTAAAATTACCAGTGCCAGCTGCATTCAGTTTCCCATGTTCTATAGTATTTTGTTACCAATGTTCTCAGTTTAGTGAGAGGGTTTTAAAAATCAAATTAGTCACAAAAATCTTCAATATTAAAATCTGTTTATGTGTTTCCCATATATTTTAAATAATGTACATAAATCCATTTGCCTTGCTCAGTCAAGAACTCCCACTAATATCACTGTTCTCCTAGCCTTTTAGCCCAATATGTTCCTACGTTAACAATAACCATTTTAATTTCTTCTCTGGTACTCAGCACCTACAATTTAGATAACTGACAATCATTAAATTGTCCATAGCAGTGGCTGGTATATGTGTGCCTATATATTTTGCAGACATGTAGGCATAAATATATACCTATAGCCTGTCTTTAAAAAAATAATCTACCGTACTGTATTTTGACCTCAGTAGCACAGCATTTATATTATGCATATTCTTAAGAATGTCTTTGAATCGTGAGCTCTATCAGAAAGTAGCAATTTCTGCGGTCCTGAAGTCCTTAAAAAATCTTGCTTTGCTTTGGACCTGTGTGTGTTTAAGTTCTTCAGCTGACATCATTTCAGTCTGGGAATATGACATACGGCCACTAATCCAGGATTAATTGAGCACTTATGTGCAGTACAAAACATTCTTTATATATTGACAAATATTTCTAAAAAATGGATTGGTATTTTTGCTGTTAATTGTTTCATTACTGACCTTTACCTCTGTAGACATATGCAGTTTTCGTTTTTTTGGGTGAGACTTTCAAAATATTTTTTTTTTAAGTGTCCAATGCTCAGTGTTAGCAGTGACATTTTTACAGTCTATTGAGAAGCATATATTTCAGTCTTTTGTATCTCATTTCTTTCTATTTATTTAAAACAACTTAGCATGGAAAATCTTGCAGATTTAAGTGACAGTGATGATGTACAATATGCATAAAATGAGCCTGTCCCTACCCATGGTGTGTATTGCTAGGGACTCCATTGCAATATTTACAGTTAAACTAAACTTTTTCAAATGAAGCAAAATTGCATTTGTTTTGCAGATTTGCTCATCATTAAATGTGAAACATTTCACATTTGTCTTTTTGAGTAATTGGCTTTTTAAAATGATAAGGTGCTCTGAACACTTGTTATGTGGATAGGTCTGACGTTGTATCCCAGAAATCCATATGCCATACAGACAGAACAGAAGAAAGATATTCACAAGCATGTCACAGATTGGACTGAAGCAAGCCAAAAACCAAAGTGCCATGGCATTAACAATAGCACCAGATTTACTGTCACGATTGCAATCTGTGCTGTATCATAGACAGAAGGAGAACTTTTGATAGGTAACACCTCAGTGTTTTTTAAATCTTTTTGGCAAATTATCATTTTCATTATATTTTTGCCTGCCATATAATATTATTATAATGGTATTAAGTCACACACACGCGCACACACATGCACACGCACAAAGTTTATTAGCCTTCAACAAAAGGGTTGATTTATGTTCCGTGCTATTCCTCAACAAAAAAGAAGGTATTTTACTAAAGATTGACATACATTTTAAGGCGAATCATCCACAAAAGTAGCAGTGATTTTTCAAACATGGCTTAAGTTAATAAAATCTTAGTTCATAAAGTCTTAGTTAATAAATTCTTAGCTAATAAAGTTAATAAAAGTACAGAGAGAAACCATGCGCACCACGTAAAGCTCGACAGCCCAGAAGTTTCCAAAGTTTGAAGACAGTAAAGATGCAGGATTTTGGGGAAATACTTTTTTCTGGGGTTCAATCACAACTGACTGCATTTTCCCATTGCAAGTATGTAGACGTTTCTTTTTGACCATAAAATCGTACATTTTCTTCTAGTGTAAAAAAAGCTGCATAAAGCAGATTTGGCAATACCATAATTCATGTTGAGCTCTGATAAGTGCTGAAAAAGATTTACAAACTCACAGCTTGACACTGAGCCCACATGTTGGGTAGAGTGGAGAAAAAGCTCTAGAAATACTACGTAGAGCTTCCTGGCAGCTATAAGAGAAACATCAGTCAATTGTTTTTCTTAATTGAAAGCCACCTTGGGACCTTGTTGAAAATAACGTATCTGCCTATCTTTTCTGCTGTTTAAATTACCTGGCTGGGGGAGTTGTCCTGGGGCCGCTTACAATAGGCTTTTTAGTGAAAGAAAAAACATTGAAAATTCTCACTTTATATGAATTATAGATTTGAAACACACTTCACGTAGGTAGGAAATGAGAATCGCGAGAGCGCAGGCAAACCTACCTAAACACGAGTCCGGGTGTTGCTACCTTCTTTGCACTGGAAAGTACTTTTTTTTTATATATATATATACTTTTGGAGCATCCTCTTCTGCAAGTCTTCATCTCAGATATCGCCCTTGTCTGAAATCTTTGGGACTACTTGCGTGAGAAACGGTTGCTTGCATAATTTTAGCTCGCTACGTTGTACTTAAAACTATATTGGCAGCGCAGTTGGTGCTTGGTATTCTTCAAAATGTTTCAAAGTTTACAGTGGTGCTGCTGCTGTGTTTTGCACTCGCTGCCATAAAATATCGTGTTGCCACAAAATGTTGTGGGAGCTTCATTTAAATACTGTGAGCTGTGCTCTTCTGCCTGGAGTCTGGTGCAAATCAGGATTTACTTAAAATTTGGATTAAGGCAGAGAGTAGTAAATTTTCAACAACTTTCGTTTTTTTCCCCCCAGTTTCAAAAGGTTTGACTAAGCATATGCTGGTTTAGGTTCGCTCTAGCTTGACTGTAGCATCTAAACATATCTCCAGTCTCCACTCGTGCTGATGCAGACATCGCTGCAGATGAATCACTATTTGCAGCAGCTCTATTCCCACTTTCCTGAACTTTTCCTGCGATGCCACTGCTAAAGAACTGCAGTGTGTAGGCAGGAGACGCGTGTAAAGGGGTTAAAAATAGAAAAGGTTGATCGTTTTGATAGTGATGATGTTGCCATGAGTGGCAGCGCTTGCTTTTACCTGCTTCTTCCCCCCCAGGTGGGAAGGTACGTGCAGGTATTTGATATTTGCTCCCAGACCCGGGACTGCTGCTATTTACCTCTCTGGGAAGGGCAAAGTGAGATAATCCTTAGATAAACCTAATTGCAACTTTCCCTACCTGCTTGCAGTAGCTTTACAGTCTCTCTGATCTTCACTAGCAGAGTCAATAATTTGTTTGAACAAGTTTTCCATCTAATCATTAACACACTTAAAGCCTATAATGAGCTCTGTATACATGCAAATGCATCTTTTTTAAGTGCTTGTGTAGATTTAAGGGCATTGTTTCCTTGTAAAATGGAAATAAGAGCTTTTTCTCACATAAATGCTACAGTCCTTAATAAGGGATGGATCTGCAGAGACTTTCTAAGTTTATTTAATTTTACAGTACTCTTGTCCTTACATATTGTATTTGGTATCTTTTTAAAGAAGAGAAATAAAGCTTTAAAACCTGTATCAAATCAAATTCCTTAGAAGATTTTCCTCTACCCCTCTCATCTTACAGTAGTCAGTGAATGAAGAGTTTCAATTCAGAAATGAAAGGCATTTATAAACAGATATTTTTTTCTCAACTTTTCCAGGCACTGCTCAAGTCCCATTGTATTGATATAATGATACTTCAAGATAAATAAAGGAATGCATGACTATAGCAATGTAAATAAAGAGAAAGGCAGTAAGATAAAAATGGGTACCATTCACGCTCTGTACGACAGCTCGGAGGACTCTAGCAGAAGAGTAACCAGCTCGGTGAAAAAATCAGAAACTGTGATTGCTATTTAACACTGCAGCTTTTCACAGTAGCTCAGCACAAAGTTATTTAGCACAGGTGTTTCTGTAAGTCTGATACATTGGGAAAATTCGCAAGGTTCTCCGTCTCTCTTGCTCCGTGTCGGCTGTGAGGTTGGTCCTGTGATGCAGTAGACGGGTTGCTAGTAGGAAGGAGAGCGTATGGGCAAATGAGCAAGTTCAAACACAGGAACTGATCTAGATTCATTTTCTTGGTTGCTAATTTTTGTAACGCATGACAGTAGTGAGGTGAATGACCTGTCATCGAGCAAAAGCAGTGAAAAGGGGGAATGAGTTATCATTCAGAGTTAAGCGTGAAACTGAGATCCTGTTCTCTCCTTCGATAAAAGCAGCTTTCCCGAATAATATGGTTATCAGTGCTCTTTCTTTGTTAAGTGAGAATTTTGATAAATATTCACCTTTTTTAGTATTTCTCACTAGTTTATTTAGATGTGGTGCATTTCTGTACTTTACACCACAATGTTTCACCCTATGTGTGTTTGCATTTCAAGAGGAGATTAAATGTTATAATTGAATTTCTAAACACCTAAAGCTCGCAGTAATTTTTTTTTCTTTTCCTTTTAATTCTCAAGTTCTGGCAGTATCTAATTTATGGCTTAATTCTTTGTAAGGTCATCTTCTAAGTGAGTGACTTCTAGTTAATCTTAGACATTATGAGCTTGGCTGTGATAAAGAATCAGTTCATCTGTTCTCAGAAGGAAAGAACTGAGTTGTGGGGATTGTTGGCAATTGAAAACCCAGAGTTTAGTTGAAAACTAGGTATAATTTTTTACACACTTAATTTTTTCGCTCTCATTTTTTCAAGCTGTTCTGTGTTTTGACTAGTATAACCAAAGTTAAAAAAAATATTTAAAAATAATGTTTCCTTTCTGATATTCTGTTCTTCAAGTAGGGTAGGTAACGTTATTGGTTTGGGTCTGCTTCTAATAGTGAAGGAATTGATAGGTGGTGGGGTTTTGCTGTTGTTGTTGTTTTGGTTTTTTTCCCCCCCTAATTCCTTGGTAACTTATTCTTTTCTCTCAGTTGGACTGGAAGGTTTAGCTTTCTTTTCCTGGTAGGCTTATAAGTGATAGCTAACTTTGTTGCTTGTGGTTCTGCTGTTAATTTACATGCAGCTCTTATGGGCTGTCACTAATATATCTTTTGTTCCCTGAAATAGTCACTCTGTGCATAAATATAACTTTTCTGCTATTTTTGCTCTGACTGATTTGCTCATTTCAGTCTTGTGACTGAAAGCAGCACAAGTACACATACTCTGGAAGTTGCATATTGCTTAATGAAGTACCTTGCTGAATCAGGGCTACCGTGTTCCAGCAGATGAAAGAAAAGCACATAAGAAGCTGTACTGCCAGGTTCTGCTTTGAATGTTTTTCTTTTAATCAAATTTTAGACTTATTAGCATAGCGGATCATGCTTTTGCAAAACAAACAAAAGCTTCTAGTCTTATTCTTGAAAGTGTTGGGAAATGTTAATGTAATTGGTTCTGTTTATAGTTCAAACTCGCTTACATGTCTCTGCTCATAGACATGAGTAATAGAGGGAGAGTCAGCTCTTCCAGCTCTGGTCTAATGAGTAAGTGTCCCAAAGCACTGGGAAGGAACTTCTCGGTTTCCTTTGTTAGACTCGAGAACCTGGTAACATTCTTAATTATTTTAGTGGCAGGAGAACAGCGCAAGGATTAGGTCATGAGTGGGATTGTAGTATAGGGTAACATAACACTTTCAGAAAGTCTGAAATTTCGTTTCCTTAAGACTTTCCATTTTGCCTCATGGTTTAAAGTGTATGTTACCCATTGGATGTCACTTTTTGGTTGTCCTGTGCCGTTGAGTTTAATGAGAGTGATAACATACCCGGGATCTCTACCAACACGGTGGGAAGGGCAAGGAACGTGTAGGTCAGGGGTCCATGGGGAGATGCCCTGGTAACAGCCCTTCTGTATCTGCCATTTCTGTTGTTGGATAAGCACGAGTCTCCTGGTGCATCCACAGTGATGAATTAATATGCAATGATGACATCTTTGGACAAGGAGGACATAATGCGTTTTAAACCAGTATTTATTTCCCTGTCATGTGTACTGTACATTTATTAGTGAGGAGAAGTGGGGCAACAATCACGGTGTTGCAGGGCTCCAGATAAATATGGTTTTATCATTGTGGTATGGAGGACTCAAAACCCACATACCCAGCCATTCCCGTGCCCGATAATTTTGCGTATTTTTAGCTTCTCTTATATTTAGATCCCTAAGTTCCTGTAAGAGCTGTCACCCCAAACCTGCATTTGGCTATACTGCATCATCCCAAAGCTCACAATAGAAAAGAATATCAGGCTTTCAGACACAGCATATTTAGAAAAGAGAGAGAGAGTCTGCCAAATTCCCCAAAACCACTTCCCAATTCCCCTCACGAATAGCAGGAAATTACTTGTTATCAGTGGGTAATTCAACCACAAACGTTATTGATTATCCAACCTCAATCTTTACAGTCTTGATGGCCAAATATTTTGCAATCATTTTCTCTATTTAAAACTGGAAGATGTGATTTTTATTTTGGAAAAATGGAGTTTTTCAATTTTTCTGCATGCCACATCACATTGTGACGCATCCCTCCAGATTGTCCAGTGTGATAGCCAGAAGCTTGACTGACAGATGTCAAAGTGTACATCATGTTCTAATACATGATAAAAGCCTATGTTATTAAAAAAAAAAATAATCAGTTGTTTGTAAATCTATACATACTTTTTAAAAGAATGTACTTGTTTTTAATGTTTGGTTTATCCCAGTGCATACCAGAAACTGAAAGACATAGAGAGGAGGTATGTGTTTCTTGTATTTTTTTTCTAATTTCACTGTATTTCTTAAAAACCAATACATTACACAATTGATCAAAGTAGGTTGTCTTGTTTGTGAGCTACATAGTCTAATATTTCAGTAGTTTTTCACCCAATTGCTACTAGCTGCCTAAAATTCAGTTAGTGTAAGAAATTCACTGAGTTATGAACTATATTCTCCTTTCCTAGAAAAGCTCCTCTCAGATACCTATTGCGAAAAGATAATTTGATATTTCGGTTATGTGATGTTTTTAAATAAAATTTTGAGTAACCTTCTGTTGCTACTACACTACTACGTAGAATAGGTGATAAATTTAAAGACCAGTGCATTTTCAGTGCTGTTCCCGAATGTCTGAAGAAAAATCCCAGCACCCTTCAACACTTGAAAACTGGTTTGAATACATCATGAGAATTTGGAGACATACAAATCTCTGTTTTTTTCAGATAACAAGAATTTCTAACTTGAAAAATTAGAAGATATTCATTGAATGAAACAGTGTCTCCATACTATCTATACTGTGGTGATGCTTATTATGTAAAATAACTTTATTCCCAAATGAAAAAAATAACCCACAGCTGAGTAAGAAAGGTTCATAGTCTATTAGCCTTTTAGGAACTGTATTTGAAATATCCATATTCTTTAGTACTGAGTTAATAGTATAAAATAAAATGTATGGTATCACCCATGAAAGTTTTCTAACAAGGTTGTGACTCCTTAGAAACAGGAGTTCAGCTAGGTGACAAAATGTATTAAATCTCAACAGCATCATTTTTAGTAAAACGGTAAATATTTTATTTTTTTTTTTTAAGATGGAAATCTTTTCAGTTGCTGCAGTTGGAAATGTTTGTTGTCTTAAATGGATGTAATAGCCTTATTCAAAATATTTTTCATCCTGTTTAGCTCTTCCTAATATTTACCTACAAATAGAGACAGAAAGAGGCCAACCAAAGATGTTATGCATTGTTTGCTCCCTGCATGCAAGGAAAGATGATAGCCATTATATTTTTCCTGCCTGCAACACTTAGGAACTTGACACAGCTGGCAGAGTATCTGTGCAGATCATGGACCAACTTTGATGTTTTACATTGTTATTAAACAATAGCTGGCATGGTCGTCTAGCAGCAGGATATTACACTTACCGTTCAGTAGACCTGTTTTTATAGACAGGGACCTCCTGCCTCCTCGCCCCAGGCCACAAAAGCGATGGTGTTTTGGATCTCTAGCGGTAGGAGGATTCTTGTGCTGTTGTATTGGCTTTTGGCAAGTTAATAAAATAATGTAAACAGCTATTTTGGAAAATGACCGCATGTTCTACATGCTCAGTACACTGAGAGGTTCTGAGTCAGTTTAAAAAAAAAAAAAAAAGAAAAGAAAAAGAAAATATCCGAATGGAAAGAAAATGGTAAATATAACAATGAAAAATCCCATTCAGTAGTGCTGTTTCATCTCCAAGAGATGCTTTATTCAACAGCGGGTATCAATCCCCACAAGTAACATCTGCTATCAGAGGATTTGCAGGTACACCTTTGTTCACTGCTAACTGAATTTGTGTCAGTGTTATAATTCAGCAGATTTCTGCTTTTCACTCAAACCAGGATTAGCATTGACTTGGGCTGGAGGGCATTCAAGCTGCTGTTCCTCTTTTAGCTATATTTCTCTGTAAACATCTAATTGTTTCAAAAAGTGATGTACAGTATGCAAAAACCTGAATTCAATGCAAATAAGCCTGTGCAGCTCTAAAGTTAACAGGTGTTCTCATTAGTGTAAGTAGACAAGGAACGATTCTTGAATGTTTTATAAACACTTATAATCATGGCCAAATACGTTACTATAAGTATAAAGATACTTATAGCAACATCTCTTTTTTCTTATTGTGCAATCTCAGCACTTATTAATAGGAGGCATGTGTCAGTAAATGAAATACTAAAAGCCAGTTCTGGCTCCTGCCTGCAAATAATGTAGCTGTAAAATGCTCTGCTACTGATGAATAAATTTCTGGCTAAAATAAGAGACAACGAAATGAAATCTTTGCACACAGCACATATATATTTTAAATATATATCTTTGCTTGTACTGAAAGTAGAGCGTTCATTCTCCCTTTGATATTTTTGTTTGTTACAAGGACTTATCATGTTGAGTCTCACTCACATATATCATAAAGTGTTATAACATGCATATAAAATTGGACAGGAGGAACATTCATCACTAGGTATTGTCCAGCTGGTAAAACTAAGGAAGACAGGACTTTCTCTACGAAACCGTTGCCAATATCTCTGTGTGTGGCTGTGTAATATATGGCTTCAGATTGCAAAGGCAATAACAGTAAAATATTACCCCAAGGAGAAAAGTGGCTTGCAGGAGGTATTCATATACTGCCTTTAGTCTTCATCTGTGGACAAAATGTGCAATTGTTTATTCCTCTACTTCCCGCTATGCACAGATACGACTGAGCTGTGTCTTAATTATTACCTCTTGCTTCTCTGCTTTGAGCCGGTCCTGGGGGTACTTCCTTCTCACTTCCCAAGTCTGGTGACTTCCATCTCCCCTGACTTTGGCTTAATGGTGAGCAGAAGTCCATCCATCCCGCTCTCATGGTGCGGGCGGTGCGGCCATGGGGCTGGAGCCGAGGGTGGTTTGGGCAGGGGGGGACACAGGAGGCTGCAGGAAGGTGTCTGACATCCAGGATGGCCATCGGCTGCCTGGCTCATGTTCTTCTTTTTGCTCACTGCCCCTCTTTTTCAGAGGCCAACCCAAATAGTCTGTCTGTGTCTCACATAATACCAGTGTAGCACCTCAATGGGAAATACGTCCTCCCAGTACGTTCCTTGGGTGTTTAGCAGAAAGTAGTTGCGCTTCCTCACTTTCCCCTTTGCTCAAACAGCACGTACTTTCATTTCAGACATGTCCAAGGGCAGGAAGAAACGTAGATGTGGACTGGAGGGTGAAAAAGGGAGAATGACAAGCTGGTCCTTGAAATCAGTGAAAGCAACCCAGTACCCCTGGCAGAGCACTGGGCCTTTCCCCCTCCGGGAAGGCTCTGTAGACTCTCCAGCCTGAGCTCCTCTTCTTATCCAAGGAGAAGTTCTCTCAGGGCTTTAATCAGCTTTAATCATGACCTCCTATGTGTTCAGTGTCTTCCTGACACTGAACTGATATAAATCAGTTCTTCTGCAACTGAGAGTCTTCACAGCCAGGAAGGAAAGGAAAAGATCTGCTTTATAATGCAGAGGGAAGACCTGCTTCTGTCCTTGCTAATATTAATGCAGTTCAATAGAAACTGCTGTACATACCATGAGTTCATTGCGCAGCAGAAGGGAAACATTCAGCTCAAAGATTTTTCTTTTTCTTAGCAGTCACCGAGTTCATTATTTTGTTACTAAGTTATGTTGAAGGATTCAATCCTAGGAATTTACCAGGAAAAAGATTTATTTGTTCATCACTGGTGCAATACAGTTTCATTTAAAAATTTGTTCTTTCTTGGAAGTTTGACCCCAGACTTCAGGCTGTTGAATCTGCTGCAGAGTCATCGATGTGTATACTGCAAACGCTAGGTTAATTTCACTAAAAAGCAACTTATTTTATATGAGCAGATTGCTTTGATAGGATGATCCGGCGAAGGTTCCCATAGAATGGATGTGCAAATCAGTCATACCACAAGGCAACACAATTAAAGACATATCTTATAAACATCTGGCAGCAATTGGTCTTACGATTGCTAATATTGCAGAAGTTGTGAAAACACAGGATCTGTTTGTTGCCTCTTTGCAATGCTTGGTTTTCACAGTAATTTTTACAGAGTCAGAAGAAACAGGGTAATTATAACATAAGGTTCAACATCTTTAGATATGTAGAACATTTTCTGTTGCTTAAAACAAATATTCCCAAAGAAAGTATAAAACATTTTTCCGACTTGCAAAGTTTTTGCAGTCTATCATTTAAATTACTTAAATAAAGGGAGCTTTACTACTCCCAAAAGCTGAGAATATAACACCCGCCATGCATATTAGCTTGATCTTTTTGACAGACCAGAAAAGTGTTTGTGTGTGCCAATTAAAACAAAAATGGATCCCCAGTGGCTTGTTCCTCACACAACTTCTGAAGACTGCTATCATTGTATGCTGGGGTAACCCTGGATAAGGCGGCTATCCAAAGTAAACAAACTTTTCAAAACTTTCATGACAGATGGGGGTTACAAATGCATTTTAATAAGAGAGTTGCCAAAGCAACTTTTTTGCAATCAGCATATATTTACTTAACATCTAGCAACATTGGGAACACAAGGCAGATATTTTCTCACAAAATTTTTTAACAAATATCATTTTTTTTGAAAGATTGGTAGAAGACCTTTTCTTTCAAGCTGATATTTCCCCATCACTTCAATGTTAACTTTGCTCGACATCCAAAGGACTGCACGATTGGTAAAGCCAGACTGTAATATGAGACAGACAATCTGCTTGATAATGAAATTTCTTTGGTAGTCATAAACATCTTAGAGTCCTTTAAGTAATTTAACTATCAGTATAACCATGACTACCCCTGTTTGATAGGCTGAATCGTATAATGGATATGTGATGTGGTATGGATATAATGCAGCTCAATACTGATCCTTTTGTTTTCTTTTATTTGCATTTCTTGAATATTAGACTCTCAGCTCACTACAGTACAGCACAGAGATATTTTATTTATCCTTTCTGCTGCTCACCCGTTCAGCATAAACATGGCCAAGAGACTGGATTATCTGTGAGAAAGAATTTGAGATCAACTTCCAGAAATGCAGTTAGACTTTTGACATGATTTTAAAAACTTACATATCTCTGTCCCTGTTTAATTCAAATCCAGCTAATTAAACCACTAAGGAGCATAGTGTCTCCCAACTTTAATTAATTCTACTTCTGCTGTGGGTGTGGACACATGAGTATCTATGTTTTATGTATTTATTCTCAAGCTATATTATATTCTAATGATTTTTTTTATTATTAATATTTAAAAAGAGAGACAAAACTCCTAGTCATCTGTCTGTCTGCTTTTTTTCTTTTCTTTTTGACTCCCTTCCCACCTTTCCTTTCCCAGCCCTGGTGGCTGCCATGCAGATGGAAAGCGGCTTGTCCTGTGTTATGTGGGCTGGGTGGTTAGATCCCACCCTGCAAAAAATATCTCAGGAAAATCGAGTAAAAAACCCTAGATTTCTCTTCATTATAGGATTTGGGATGATAAACATGATTAGAAAAAAAACCAAAACCTTGTGAGAGAGCAAGGTGAGATGAAGGGAGCAGTGGGAAGGGGGAAGAGTGTTAGCTTTTGAGCTAGAAATGCTCCAGCAACTCACATTTCCTTTTTTTCCTACACATATCAAGGGCAGCAATCCCAATGCACAGTGCAACAAGAGGAACACATTTTATTGAATTTCTGCACGCAGAGGTATCTGTCAATCTAAGTTTAAATCACTTAGTGCTCACCACAAGCTGTGGGAGTCCCAGGTGACATAAAAATTTAGATTTTCTGCACTGGATTCTGCACTGGATTAGCATCTGGTGGGGTTTCCACAGTCAAGAAGTGTCCAATAATCCAATGCTGAACCATTGGGGTAGGGTATATGAAGCTTTACCCCAACGGCCCAGCATTTTTGCTGGATGTCCCACATTCAGAGGGAGTTAAACAATGGCTTGTTTCAGTTCTCGACTGAAATAAGAACTGTGTGGTGGTTTCTTGGTGGCCATACGTGAGCTATACGTGCACCATACGCTTCCCAAACAGCTCCCTCTGTTCCCTTTTGCTGCAGGGTAGAGACTGTGAAGGGGTTTTTTTTTGCTGCATTTCTCCTTCCCCATAGGATTCTTCACTTCCTGTATTAAAGTTTGTACTTGGCATTGTCTGAAAATAGTTCATCACTGCAAATAATAGTTATAGCCACCAGAGATGCATAAGTACACTTTGAAGTGAGTGAATCAATAATACGGTTTTGTATTTTTGTTTTGCTGTGTGAATTTATCGCCCTTTTCCATATCTCCATAGAGCGCCTATCACTAGGATTGCTAAAATTGCCTCCATCCCTGTTTTACAGCTAAAATAAATGTAAGAAATGAATGCATCTATAGAAATATATACTGGTAAAGAACTAGAGGGATACCATGAAGGAGACTTTTTTTTTTCCCAGCAGCGCAGTAGTTCCCAGACCAAAGTTTGTAGGAAGACTATGGACAGAAGCCCCTGGGCTTGTCCCATGGCAATTTTCTGGATTTTATCTCCTGTTTTCCAGTGGTGTAGGTATACAGTGAAAAGGAATAATTTCCTAGACGTGTTCTAAAAGGTAATCCAGGTGATCTGTAAAGGTTTGGAAGTCCTGGAGGGACTGACATCCATGCATGGCACAATAGCGTGTCCCAGAGCACAACCCAGCACAGGCAAAAATATACGATTTGTATGATTTTTAAGAACTGCTGACCCTGGGTAGGTTCCAAGGTGTATTTATGTATTAGAAAATGGTTACTGGTATTCATTAGATACAGTGTCCCGTATTTCCTGGAGCCGTATAGGCATCTTTTTGTTTAACAACATAGGATCTTGTTGAACACAACCTTGGTACATCATTATGGTGACGCGCAAAAGCAGCTCACCCTTCCGTTTGCAGCTTTATAAGGTGACAAGAGAAATCCTTAATAAGTCCCGAGTAGAATATCATAAAAAGTGTTTCACACCTGCCTCCCCCCCTTCCCACACTTTGTTGGCAGCGCAGCAGTGTATTGAATTTAACACACGTTTACCTGCGGTGAGCCGATATTTTCAGAGGATCGATGCTTAACAGCAGGACTGTGCTACAGTTCATTGTAAAACTACCATCTGAGTGGATTCAGTCACTTTGAAGTGATTTTTCCCAAAGTACTGTAGCAAGAAAGAGAAAATCCTGGCTCCTCTATGAGCAACCTGAAGGGCACACCCTTTGCAAACAAGGGGGTTAATGTCAGTTATCATTCCTTCTGGGTATTTATTGCTGACGGCAGCATCGTAATTCTGCCTGGTAAGGTAAAGCTAATTCCAGACTGTAGCCCTTGCAAAAATAATGGCAAAGAGAGAGGGATTTCAGGAAATATTTAAATAAGTGAAGTACCTGGCACAATGGAGACTGCCAGCTCTATCTAGAGCACTTCATTTTCTTTTATTTTCTTTTTTTTTTTTTTTTCCTAGATTTGTCATTCTTCTGTTCCTCTGGTCCCTCTGTTCCAGCAGTGCCTGATACAGGGACAGTGTGTTAACACGCCTTAATATTGAACAATTTATGCTTGTTGTTAGTTATACATCATTTAGGGCTGTGATCATAAATTGTTCAATCACAAGGTTTAGTCAAAGCTAGCATTCTTTACTGATGTCTTTTCCCAAGGGTGTTGAAAATTCGATTGTTCAAAGTGCAAATATGGTTTAGCAATCCCTTCCAAGAACCATTTATCAGAAATCCTAAGGAGGTAATATATAAAAGTGGGATAGGAAACCTGCACATTAAATGGGATTTACCAGCCAAAGCCTTTGGAACTGCTTTCCTGTGAATGACTGGAATGGAGCAGAACAAAGTCAATTACTGACTGTAATTAAGGAGTGGATGCATTTAAACTGTAGAGAGCAGTAGCAGTCTTCTTGAAACTGTCTAGTTACTCTGAAGATTAGTCTGAGGAAAGAAAGAAAAGGACTTGAACTATATCTTACAGAAAGTATATTTTAAATGAATTCTCTTCCCTTCATTCTATGATCTGTTTTTACAGATTTGCTCATAAAACACTGATAATATATGATTATCAAAATAACACATTCAGACAAAGAAACTTTCAACATGCATTTTGCTTTGGTCTTGTTAGCAATGGAGTATCTCTTTTGCATATCATACAGTGCAAATGTTTATGCAGTGCAGAATACTTGGATTTTAATAAAGCCTGAATTTGCTGAACGGAAGACTAAACTATTTTGTGTCCTTTTTAAGCCTTCGAAATGCAGTAAATCTAATTATATATGTTGCTCTTACTTTGAAAATGTTATTCCGTTTTATAATTTTAATAATGATTTGTTTATACTGGGAGACAGGCATTAGATTGAATTGTTGCCTGTGTTTAGTCTAATTCATATCTGCATGTATCCATTAATAATTGTGATATAATACAATATATTTCGAACCCAAACCTTGCCATGTGAGCCAGGCACAGAACCGGAGGTCAGCTCTTTCAACTGCTCACCTTAAGTTGAATTTTGACTTTTTCTTTTTTTTTTTTCCTTTTGATAAAGGGAAGGGTGAGTGAGTGTGTGTAGTGACGAACTTGATGGCTGTGGATTAATAAGGGAATTAAAATTTCCCCAATAAATAACTCTCCCATGCGCACGGGGAACAATGGGGGGTGGCTGGAGGTCCCCTCCTGACGGGTGCGGGTGGGACGGGATGGGATGAACATCTGCATCCAGGCAGCCTCCGAGCCCGCGCTGGGGGACCATTCCCACATTCTCCGCAGCGCTCTCACAGGATGTCTCCGCTGGAGCTGCGCTGACGGGATTTTCCTTAATGCTGATGACTTTGGAAACCTTCCTTACAGGCATTTCCTCAATAACGGGAGGGTTATAGAACAATTAATAATACATTAAGCTGTTTGGTCTTTTTGTTGGTTTTTGGTTTTGGGTTTTTTTTTTTTTTTCTTTTCCCTGGTAGTATTTAAGTTTTAAGAAAGATACGGGGAGTACCCGGGCTGGTGAGGATCTGTTGTTTCTTTTATGCTTTAGTAAAAAACTCTTGACGTGGGGCAGATGCAGTGAAACAGTAGCACTTTGGGTTGATGGATTTACATGAATAGGCTGTGCCAGGTCTTAGCGGTTTTGCTCTGCTTTTCCTCACACTTTGGTCAGAAAGACATCTCTGTCCTCCACTGTGTTTGTCTGTTCCCCGAGAAAGACCTGGAAAAGTTTTGGTCCCTACCCCAAGAGAATCCCAATATGCAGACTAAACCATCATCCCCAAATCACTGAAACCTGAGCGTGCAATGCCCACGTGCGGATGCTGCCGTGTTTTGCACAAGCAACTCTTGGCAACAAGGGGAAAAAAAAATAAAAAAATAGAAAAAAGCTTTGGTTTCTGAGCTGTCAGTAGCTGAGCTGGTTTGAGCATGGGCAGGACGAGCTCCTGCCCCTTACAAAACGTGGTGGAGATGTAACCCTCCATTCACTTGTCTGCAAACACGGAGGACTGGATCATTCTCCGTGGCCACATACACCAGGGCTGTGCTGAATAATCCTGGGGCAAAGCACTTCCCAGCTCCATTCCTCAGTTTTGCCATCTGTACAATGTTCACTTTGACCTGCTGCGTAAAACACCTGGAGCTCTATTCTGGTGAAAAGATATATATGAATTGGTGAATGTATATATCAATCGGTGATGTACCAGTATTATCACGGTGGTTTACAGAAGTTGAGACCAGCAGAATATGCACACATATTTACACCAAATATTGTTAGGCAGTGAAACAGCATTATCAGGGGAATGAATATTCTTTTGATAAATAATCCCAGTGAGTGGGTCAAAAATGTAAATCGCCTTCTATTCAGACAAACTGGGGATTTTTTTTTTATGATAAATGGGCTCCTAATTACTCTGCTACAGCCATCTTTGATGGTAATTTTTTTTTTTATGTGGAAAAAAGTGACATTATTAATTTTACCAAAATGCTTGGAAGTGGACTCTGGAATCACAGGTGTATAATAAATGTGTAAATTTGTGAATGGAGGTACTGGATATAAAAATAAGAACATCAGAAGAGAAATGGAAAATGAAAAGAAAAGGAACTATTTCTCATACTGCATTTATTTCTTTTCAGGGTGCTTTGATTTTCATTTGAACTGTGTCTTGTAACACCGAGTTTCCTGGCTTTTCTTAACTTTTGTCACATTCCCATTATTTTTGCACTATTTGTGTTCAGTGGTTTCATTGCTGAGACAATATCTCGTTTGTTGTGACATATTCAAAACAGTTTTCAGACAGAGGTTCAAAACTCCTCTGTAACTCAGCACTCCAGGAGATAATTCTTGGTACAAAGGGAAGGCATCTGGGCGGATAGAAGAGAAAAATAGAAGAAAATCATCTGTGTGGTGTGTGCTTTACTTACCTGTCTGTGCCCCTGTCCTCCCCAGATCACGACAGTGTCAGGAAATGAGTTCCTCCTCCAGTCGGATATCGACTTTCTCATATTGGATTGGTTCCACGCTATCAAAAATGCAATTGACAGATTGGTATGTATTTGTTTTGGCTGTTACCTTTATTAATTAAGATGTAGCAATTTCAACTTCATTTGCTTAGGCATCTCTACAGGTTTTAGGCAGTCAGCAGCTAGCTAGACATTCCTTTCTCTGAAGGATATAAAAATATGTATGCAAATCTACTAAAAAATGTCAGATAAACAAGGTTGTTGAACAAAAATGTCATTTGATTCTTGCCTCAAAATGGAACGCTACATTTATTTCTGTGAAATAACAAGGACATTGGTTTGCTGAGGGTTGTAAAAGCACGCAAGCACTTAATAACTAATGAATTTTTGCATTTTCTGTTTATGCAGCCTACAGTATATAATCTTCAATAGAACTATTAATACATTTGAGCCTTTTATGAATTTTTGTATTACTTATTCACAAGAATAACACGAGCAAATAATATTCCTTTGTAACTGATTGCTGTTATTCTCCCAGGAAGGCTGGGGGTTTTCTACTAGAAGTAAGCAGGGCTGCGTTTTATTAAAACAGTTTTTAATTACCAAACCAGATTCAGCTGTAGCTTTTTCTTTCTTTTTTTGCCACTCTCAGTACAAATTCCAAATGTCTTCCTCTTATCCCTGCCTGATCCAAGAACATATTTTTTCAGAGGGCACTGACTTTCCTTGTTCAGTGCAGAATCTGGTGAGAGAAAAATATCCCCATTTCTTGCATTTTTCAGAGGTTTTGCTGCAATGGAATTGGCAGAGCGGGCAGAGGCTGCCTCTTTGAAAGGGTTAATCCGAACACAGCTACTGTTTCCTTAAAGAGCTACAAACATTATATTGCCCTGAGGCTATAATCAGCCAAGGAAAGTTTGATCTGATGATGTATGTCTTCATATTGTGCATTTCATTGGGTGTGTGAGGATATTGATATCCTACTGAAGATTTTGGGGTGGAGTTTTCCGTGGAGACTCAGAACACTTTTTGGATTTTTTTTTTTTGGTTTTGGTTTTGTTTTTTTTTTGCCTGTTA
Organism: Tringa tobata; assembly: GCA_033628505.1. Taxonomy (NCBI): domain Eukaryota; kingdom Metazoa; phylum Chordata; class Aves; order Charadriiformes; family Scolopacidae; genus Tringa; species Tringa tobata. The sequence continues at coordinate 3,640,932 of JAHREE010000229.1, forward strand.
TTCAGCTAAACATCTACTATACTTGATTTTTAATTTTTTTTTTTTTTTAGTGTAATCAAGGTAATATTGCAGTTTCAGCAGCTCGGGGTGAGCCACAGCTCAGCACAGCGGTGTGGCTGGTGGGGCACAGGCTGTACATGGTTGGGGTAGTGAAGGGCTCATCCCAGCCAAGGTTGGCCTTCGCTGGGTGTGCAGGACAGGATGTCACCAGCGTCACCACAGCACACTCAGTGACCACTTCATACCTGTCCTTTAATTCAGTTCTACAACTTTGAATGAGTGTGTAAAGCCTTCCAGCTTTCCAGGCCAAGGGGATGGCTAAATCTCACCTGACCAAACTCCAGGGGAATAGATTTATGATTAACCAAAATATCATCTCACATTTTATTTCCTTTTTTCCTTTTTTTTTTCCTCCATTAACAATCCCTAATTGTCACTTTATATACCAGTGAATTAGAGCAATAGAAAAGTTGTCACCCGCTCCCCCCCCTTTCCTGAGCTTAGACCGACAGAATTCAACCCCAAATGGGTAAAGATGTTTGAAACAATTGTGTTTGCAAGAATATTCACTGTAACCATCTAAACCAGAAAGGCAATTTTAACAACCTTTTTCTTTGCAATCATTTGGAAGTAGCCTGCAACGTGGAAATAATTTTGGTCTCTAAAGCCTAAAGAAGTAGGCCTTTTGTTTTCCACACTTAAATGGGAATTTATCTCAGAAATTAAGATCAGTCTGTCAGGGCCATAAAAGCCCTGCCATATGACAAATTTTACATTACACTTTCCTTAAATTATATACTCACTGCATCACTTGCTCTGTGTGTGTCTGTTAGCTTTTGATTCTGCACTGGCATTCTGTAATCTCTTGCTTCATTCTTACAAATAATAATTTTATTAAAAGCATACACATATGTATGTATATATTCTTTCCCCAGTCAAAAGAACGGAGTTGTACATCGAGAAATTTGGAGTTCAAACTCAGAAGATCCTCCAGCATCGAATTACTGAATAGCTTAGACACTGAATCCAAAGAACCAAAGCCCGAACACAGAAAATCTTTAAGTAAGGCTTTTTTCTTTTCTGATTTTCTCCTTTTTTTCTTTCCTTTTTAAATAACTATGCCATTACAGGGGAAGATAATTTTTATTACATACAGAATGTAAGGAAGATCACTGAGAATTTTAAAGCTGAATGTGTTCTGTGCTGATATACATAACTTGCATTTAAGTAAAGACAGTTACTAGCTCCACACTTTTAAAGGGTGACATTCTCTCCTAAGCAAAATAAATTTGTTTAGCAGCAAAGAAATTTATTCAAGCCATTTATTTTTAAAAATAAGCAACATGAGTCCTATGCTAATGGTCTATTGCAGTTGCTTTGTTTCCATTTTAGTAAAATACCTCAAATTGCCAGAGTAATTTTGTCCGTTGTATATTTATACACTGAATTGCAGAGAGACCTGACATATCCTCTGTAGCCGACAATCAGGGAGATATATCTATAATTTTATAGAAGGTAAATTCCAGGGATTGAGGTTGATTTTTGTCAGTGTGATTAAAAAAGAAAGTGATCTAAAACTAGCAGGGATGTGCTTTACCCCACTGAGACTTTCCTTTCCCAGTTTGTGCTGAGATGCTCGTGACATTGTGGGCAGCAGACGCCGGAGCTGGTGGTGTCCCTGAATCACTCACTCAGCATTTTTTTAATTTCACCCTCTCTCTCATCTTTGTTTTTCTTCTTTGTTTGGCAGGAGATTCACATACTGCTTCTAATGTAAGTGCCGTGACAGCTCTAGACTCGCATGTGGGTACAAGATACCTATAGGTACCCAAGTGCTGTGTAGGAATTTGCCGGCACGCGTTTCAGTGCAGGATCAAAGCCTTAGATGTTAAGAAAAGAGTTGCATTAAAAAAGACCCAACATAGCTATTTTTAATGATAATTACCCACACAATCATAAATATATGCACACATGCATGCGCGCGTACACACACAAACACAGAGATTCATTAAATAGTCTCTTTTTGCAGACCAAAGCTTTTTGTTTTTGTTGTTTTCCTGTTATCCTGGAGATTATTTTTTTTAAAGGTTTTTCTTTCTGTTATAAAATATAAAGTAGCCTGGATGTAGCTTGTGAAAAATTGTCCCAATATCTTTGTGCTGTGTGTTATGTTGCATTTCTCAGAGGAAGAAAAATAAGACTGAGAGTATGGTAAGTTTTGAGGGTCTGATTCTGCTCTTAGTGTAGCTAATAGCAAAATGCCCATAAACAGTCTCAGCACTCGGAGAAATTTTATCTATTTATTTAGACATTTCACATATCTTTAAATGATAATTTGACAGACAAAACAGAAAAAGTGAATATGAGCAGTGACAGAGACTTAGTCTACGTTTCTTTTCCAACCTTAGAGAATCCTGGATAACCTCTGTTTTGTTAAAGGCTATTTAATCTATTAAAAAATGTGAAAATATCTGCTGTGAAATCTCACTGAGTCGAAGCTTGCATTTAAATACTGTAGATTGGATTGCTTCTAAAATATGTATTCAGAACTTTTTTTTGGCCCCTTGAGATCAAGCAATTATGTGGAATTAGAAAAATCATATTATTCACTTACTTATTAGTAGTCTAAGCACAAACTGTATTGTCAGTTTTCTGCCTTTGGCTTTCTGTGCCCTTAATGTTCACACAAGTATCGTAGCCAGAATTATCGGCAGCTAGAGCCAAAATTGCTTTAAAAAGGCATGAGAACTGGTAATGACACATTGTTAGCAGTTAACAGGTGGTCGTTTCATTGTCCAGTTTGACTGCAGAGCACAGAGAAGATATGTGCAATATCTGCAAGTGTGTTTATAAAGTTCTTACAAAGTTTAATGATTTTATAATTTTATAGTGCTCTGATGTTATTGACTACTGCCAATGCCAATTCCAAACAAAGGAGATTTTTTAAACATGGCTTAAATCTCCTCCGGTTTAACAGGAGAGACGGGTAACTGATGTGTGTTAGAAGGCCACCACACCCCCAATAATCTTTAAGGAAATCTGACAGTTCAGATTCAATTGTATTATCCTTCTCTTCATACTGACGGCTGCAAATAATGTCCAGTTTTAGACCTGGTACTGCTGTGTCATTTGGGATTTTTAGCAGCACAAGTATATTAAGGACAGGTATATTCTAACCAAAGTATTCCAGTAATTTCCTCATTAATTTAAAACTGGGGAGACTGCCCCTGGAGACTTAGTAGCAGGAATTTGGTTTTTATGTTTAATCCTAATTGCTTCTGCTTACACTACAAGGACAAATGGTAATTCTCAGTTATGCTTTTTGAGCTGTAGACACTGATTTCATTGAAAATTGGGCTCAAACTGCCAGGCTCAATTTCCAAAGTTCACAGAGTGTCCGTCGTCTTGGTCACGCAGCTTTTCAGTGGCTTCTCATCCAGTTTGGATTCAACTCATGCTCTAATTGAAGTTTTCTTGAGCTAAGACGAAACCAAGGATGGCCTTGGGGAACATTACCAAAATATGTAAAACCGTGATCCTGTTCTCAAATACATGGAAAGAGATTACTCTTCATTTTATGATGCCAAATATTTCACTGTTTTACTTTATTGCTGGGTCAGAAAGATCATGTTTTGCACCCTAGCAGCACACCCCCCATTAGAAGATGTATACATTTGGTGCAAGGAAACTGCCTTACAACAAAGCACTCCTTTTTATGTGAATAAGTGTTGTTCCAAACTGATAATTTTTAAAATTAGTGGCAGATTTCATAATTTTCAAATAATTTTATTATCATTCAGAGTGTAGGTTGTTTTTTTTTCCCCTAAGGTTGCCAAAACCCCTCCTAATTAGTACCAATTATAATTGGGTCTGCTGGTAGGTAGTCTGCCACGATAATTTTAAACCACGTGAAACCCAGCACCTGGGTTAGACGGAAAGTAGAGATGCTGTTCACGGAACATGGGAGGTAGAGAAAGGTTGCCAGGTTCCCAGCAATTATTAATCTCTAAAAACCAGCAGTCCTTACTGTGTGTATGGACTAGAGGAGCTTTCAGGACAGTCAGGTTGTGGGCAATGGAGCCAACTCCACGCTCGCTGCTAAGCTCAGCATTGCTTTTCCTGTCCGTGGTGGCTTTGTGGTTTGCATTTTGGCCATCGTTGGGGAATATTGTCACTCAGGAGTGACCTCTTGTGGAAGAGCCCAGGCTGGAGTCGCTATCGATTGTCGGAGGGGATCAATTCTCCTTCTACTCCCCCCTTTCCGGATGGAAACAAACGGCTTCGCAGTAGGAAGAGTGCCCTTTGGCTACCGTATCAATCTGAGGGCTGCTCTTGTCAAAATGCACAATCACAAGCTTGATAATGCAATCCATTCCCAAAGCACTATATTTCCAACCTGTTCTCCATCATTTCCTTATGGCGTCACATTTACTCAGTTCATCACATTCTTATTAATATTTTAGGTTTCCTTGAAAGTGATGGAATTCTATTTTTATTACAAAAGCAACAAGAATAAATACTAATTGTTGTCAGTTATTTCCTTATGTAGTGGGAACAGTAATCTGTTCCTCAGCTTTAGGTTGCCAAAGCAAAATAATTAAATATTTTAGACATTTAAAAAATCTGTGATATTAGATAAATGCAATTTGATCTCCTTGTTTGCCACATAAAAGCTGGAACTGCCTGAATTGATAAGATTGAATTGCATTATTTTTATTGTTTCTACTCGCATATTTTTCTTATCTTCAAGAACACTTTAGTTAAAACCCAGTGGTTAGTCATGCAGCCCTGCAACGATGGATACTGGGAAATCTCCTCTATATTTGAATTCTAGCTTGAGAAGCCACAACTAGAGCATCGAGATTTTTTAAAAAATATATTAAATATATATATATATATGAATGAAAAGGGAAGTCTTGGTGAGTAGTGCGGTATTATTGTTATTCATCACCACTTTGGTGTCTCAATAAGACTAGTCAGGGGTCTGGGCGTCATTGTGCCAGACACAATGCGACATCCAAGTAAGACAATTCCAGCTCTCAGCCTGAATAAGGACAAGTTGCAACAGGTGGGAAAAGGGGACAAAAGCAGGGGGTGGAAGGAAAAGTTGACAGCAAAGCCGACATGTCATGCATATTAAACAGCAGGCTTGGGATTCCTTTCTGCTCTTCGTTAGGACCCGGGTCTCAGCCCCGGCACCCTGGCCACCGGCCAACTCAAATAATGATATTTTGCTTACCTAAATTCCTCTTGGGCTTTCAACAGGGAGCCGTGGCCTTTTTTTAGTCCCAGAAGGCAATGCATCACTCTGGGATCCGTTCCCCTGGGAAGAGCAGCAGGGCGCAGTGTCCGGGGAATATGCCTCCTAGCATCTTTTTAATCAAGACAAAAAATAATAACCTCTGGATCATAATTTTGATTTGCCTTCAAAGGTATTTGCTGTCATCAGGGCTCTGAAATCTGCTTTGGTTTCTTAAAAGACACAAGTTAAGTCAGGCCACCCCATCCCTAGTGTTTGACCAAGGACTCTGTGCGTGTTTTAAAATTGCCCAAAGTTGCTTTTCTTGTTTAATTCACTTTTCTTTACTTTGGAAGGCTGAATTTTGAAACTCGAGGCATGGCATGTAAATATTCCTAAGTTGTTACTGAACTATCCTGAATCATCTCTGAATGCATTTGTTAGGTAATTAAGACTGTACAATGTGTGTGGGGGAAAGAAACAGCAGCAGAAACACATTTTGGTCTCTCACTGGGTGTGATGGAAGAAACGGAGAATTCAGTGGATCTTTAACCCTTTCTGTCTCCGTGTGGAGCTTTCTCCTTCCCTCGCTAAAGCTTCTTCCAAGGACTTGCTCGAGGGTTTAGAGTTTGGCCCCACACGTGACTGGATATTTCTGTGGCAAACGCTGGGCTCCTGAGGCTATTGTTCCTCTGCAGAGGGAAGGGGTGGTTACGAGGGCACAAACACACGTATTTGCACGACTTCTGCTGTGTAATAGCAGCAGGAAAAAAAAACCCCAGAAACTTATTTTGTTGAAAGCATCGTTTAGAGTTCCTAGAAAAAGGCCACCTAATTACAGACAGTGCTGAGAGAGGAGCCTCTGTGATTTTTCTCCCTTCCTTTCTAAGACGTGAAGAGGTCGGTAGCAGGTTGGGAGACTGTATATTGGGATGTAGGGAGAGGTTTTACTGGCTGGGACAAACTTGTCAAGGGCTGGGTTTTGCGGTAGCTAACAGAGTCCTTCACCCACGTAGGGTTACTTCTGTGATAAGGGGGCTAATTATAGCGGCAGAAGTGGGAAATCACTCCATTTCTTTGTGAGCTCTGATGAGATCTGAATTCTTTCCCCTTCCCAGCCCATTTATTTTAGTTAGATGTGAAGTTCAAAGCCAAATGGATGCTATTTAGGGAGTATTATTACATTACAATGTTAGCATTATGTATAGGTCAGTTTTATTACTTTTAATAAAACCAAGAAATATAAAGCAGTAATGTATATTAGTGCAGCATTACCACTGACAACAATTAAAACAGAAAGCAAAATTAAAACTATATGCAAATATGCAGCTTCCTACTGCAATGTTAATTTTGTCACTCTACAGCTTGTATGTTTGTGGCATTTATCTTTATTGCATCAACAGGAATGCAGTCAGCTTCAGACACAGAAAAAAGCCCACAAAAAGAAATTGCAACATGCTGTTTATGGAGACTGGGAGCCTTCATATTTGTGTTATAGGGACTAAACTTATGCTTAGACATATTTTTACTCTCATGTTTCTCTGCATCGTTAACTATAGGTATGCTCTTTTCTTAAAGCTTAGAAAAATACTGATTCAGCAACAAAGGAGGAATAATGGCATTTTTTGGAAACAAAACATGCCAAATTCAGAAACAAATTGTGTCACTTCCACTGATAATAGGAGATTATGTTGCACCCAAAATCACAACTGGCTGATTTTTCCTGAATTTGAATATCCTATTTCCATCAATTATAATATAATGTTGCCTTAATTCTTTGTTTTATTTCTACTTCACTTTCCAAAATCCTTCCAGAGTTTACTATTTGGGTTGAAAAAGCATATTTTTAAATTGGGCATAACCAACTTCCATATAAACGTCTGGCAGGGAAATCAGTGCATGTTCACTTAATTCATTTTTATTGAACCAAGTCCAGATTTTTAGTCAGGAAAAAGTTAGATATTAATCATATCTGAGCAGGATCATTAAATTTTCCTTTACCTACTAGAACAGCAGGGTCATTATAGAACCATGAGAAGTTAGCTCACTTATTAATCTTTACAATTACATAAAAGTGATCATTTTTATAGTACTTAAGAGTAGCTCTTACCCATTATGTGAAGAGTATGTGGGAATATTACAATATAATATAATGTATTATTATAGATGTGACCTGTGACTCATTGGTCTGCTCACTGACACACAACTCTCTGGAAAAGTTATCTGTTTGAGCTTGGATAATCTTTAATTGTTTCATATTCCTTGTGCTCATTTATGGGGCATACTAGTAAATAGAGAGCTAGTCACTGAGTTATTAATTACCTCATTATTACTTAATTATCACTATTGCATACTTCATTTTTATGGAGAATTATATCATAAAGGAAGGTATTTTATACTGCCCACCACAGTTAAGTACGAATGACAGTGATAGCTAATGTAAGATTGAGTTAGTTAAAGAAAATCAATCAGAAATCCTCACTATAGATTACTATCCGGTTTCTTCTGCCTTTTCCAGCAAATGCTTCTCATCTTTGACTTTGAAACCCAACAGTTTAAACTGGGTTCTTGTTTCAGTGGACTAATCCCCTTTCATAAATCATGTTCAAGTGCTGAAATAATTTGCACATCGTTTAAAGAGTATTTGCTTTGAAACATTCACCTCAAGCCCTTTTGTATATCCTTTCTCTCTAAAGGTTTGTAGTATTTGTTTTGTTCTCTGAGGTATAAAAGACCTGGGTAAACTTTATTCCTGTTGTTTCAAGATTAGTGAAATAAAATGCATATTTATTCAACTGGGACTGAAAGGAGCTTTAGTAAAGACGATCATACATACAACCCTTGGGAATGTTATAATACAAAATGTCTGTCTTAAAATCTCTTTAGGTTTGTTCAAAACACTATTGAAGGACTTAAGTTTAAAGAAAAAAAAAGAGGGTTACAAATCCATATTTTATTCTTTGTTCCAAAGAAGAGAAAGACACCATATATTTTGCTTAACAAAATAAACTCCTACATGTGCACTCAAGATAAATGTGATATGGGGGCAAGTAGAGACTGGATAGTCACAATTACTCGAAGGTTTTTCCTACTGAACTACATATACCGACACAGTGTTTAAGGAAACTACTTTTGGGGAAAATGGGTAGCGGTTGTTTCAAGCAGACGTTTGCTTTAGAGAAAGCAATTGCATAGAAGTCATGAGCATTTTAGGTATTATTGGAGTCAAGCAGTTGTGCCCCTACCGTGTACTAAAAGTTAGGTCAACTCCTGTGATACGAGGAAAAGATATTTATTCTGACTTTATCGCTTTTAGGCCCAACTATCCAACATGTACTGGTTTGGTGCAGTCTCTTAATTCCTTACTAAGTAGATGTTTGTTTACATTAGGAAGTAAAACTAAAGTTTGATGTATAGTGTTCAAAATGTCGTGGTTTTAATAGTTTTAAACAATAGACAATACAGGCAGTTACATATGCGTGACCCTCCATCACCTGCGCCATCAATATATCTCCATTATTGTAGATCTCCATATTTCCCCTCCGCGGGGAAAGAATACAGGCTGACCACTGATAACACCTAAATACATGCAGGCATTTTCAATGTAGTGGGACATATTTAAGACCACTGCCCTTGGAGAGAGGTCAGAATTAGATCAAGCAAAAAGGACTTTTGGTCTTTGGGAAGGAAGAGCCAGCCCAGCTTTCCGTCCGTCCTGTGAGCCTGATTCTGAAGCCTCTCGTGATAATTATTGAAATGACTACCCTGATTGCAAGTTTGCAGCCAGAAAAATAACTCTCAGACTATGCTGTATTCTGAGGTTTCGCTACTATTTATAAGTAATCCAGATGCAATCCTCCTGGTACTTTGGGCGGAATGTGACAGAAATAAGGAGGTTTTTAGGTTATAAAATTCTAAATTAAGCTCAGTTAGAGAGGCTGTAAATCAGGCTCCAGATAGGAACACCTACTGCCCAAACTCACCTTTTTCCCTATGGTGAAATCATTTAAATGTTTGTACCTTCTAGGTTGGAGGATGCATTTAATTTAAATTATGACCTGAAATCCCAAATATTTTAAGACCAACTTAATAGATGAAAGCACGGTACTTTCTCCTGGATAGGGCTTATTAACACTTTAAAAGGGAACGTGCTTTGTAGGATCTCTTATTTGTTCCCCCAGCTGCCTGCTGATGTGCCAGATAAAGAGCTCTTGCCTCTGAAAGCCAAAGGGTGGAATACCACTGAAGGGTTAAATGCTGTATTGTTTCTCAATTAAGTAAAAGGTTCCAACTAGCTGGTTTTAAATATTGATGCTGAAGAGAACGCTATGACATATGAGCAGCTCCCCTCACCACCAAGGATATTTGGCTCCATTTAATTAATTCCATTGGCCATTGTCTTAAGTGTGCCCAGGCTTCACCCAAGAGGAATTCACTTGTGTTACTGTTATTGAAAAGTGTAACATAGCATTATCTGCCTCAGACAGACTTTTTGTAGCATTGAATCAATTCCCCAGTTCTTGAAAACAACTACCTCATTTGATTCCTTTCATAATTAATGAAATTCAGTAGTAATGCTTTTGCCTCTCAGCTCCTGCTGGAAGAATGTTCCAAAACTTCGGTTTTCAAGCTGAAAGCATTCTAATTTTCAGCCTAAATGGACCTGTGGCACGAATGTGTTCTTGTGTCAGCATTTAGCTAGTTCTTTATTTCCAGCAGTTTCTTTCTGTCTCAGGTGTACCATCCCAAATAGAGTTACAGACAGCAGACATATTCCTTCCCCTGCTTGGAGAAGCCAGCCAAGATTTGTGGTCGTCTTTCCTATGATAGGCTGCTGGGGTTTTTTTCCTGATCATCTCAAATAGCCCTTTTCTGAATCTGCCCCAGTTTCAGTCTGTATTTCTTGCACATGGATATTCAAGGCAAGGTCTTCCCACAGCCGTGGGAAGTGGAATTCATTCTTCCATATGGAAATGGCTCACCTGATACAGCCCAGGGATTGAATTTATCTGTTTCATGGCCACTTTTTTTAGAGATAAAAAGTAAACAACCAGAACATGTAGATCCTGCTGTCCTTTAATCTCTTGCAACCAATGCATTCCCCATGAAAACCAAAGAGTAAGCCTGCCTTAAGCCTTTTTATAGCATATAAAATGTGTCCCAACATGTGATAACAGTTTTTGTAATTAATTTTTAAGGGGTTCAATTTATACAGAAAAGTAACATTCTTATACCACTGAGAAACTCTTTTCAAACAGCGCATTTAAAATAAATGAAATTAAAGCAATTTAAAATGCTCCAGTGCTAATACACTTTAAAAAAAATAAAATAAGGAAAAATATCACAACATTTATAATCACTTTTGCAGAAGAAGTTTATACTCCAGTCCAAGGACCCAGAATCTAAGGGAAGGTGGCCAGATGTAGGCAGGTCAGAAAAGGAGAGCAGCCAGATGCAGATTTCATCATTTTCCATTTAACAGGCTCTAAGGTACAAAAATAAGAAACAGAGCAACTTACCTTTAGCTTGGTGGGTATCTATAATAAAAGATTTCATTCAAGGTGTAGGAACATGTGGCTTGTGTCCACATCACTCCATGCTTACTCTTTCTAGGACAGACTGGTTGTGTCCTAATCAGATAAAGCTGTTCCTCTGATCTTCTCTGGGCACCTTGTGATTCCTGGTGTTGTTAATATGTGTGTGTGTCTGATATGAACTGGTGTTTACGTGCATCCCACCAGCCTGGTGCTTTTCAAACATTGCGGTAAATGTGTCTGATGTGTAGACATGTGATATTAGGCTTGAAGGTAAAATTCCTTCTGGGATAAGAGCTAATGGAAAGAGTACATCAAAGGCAAAGAAACTTGATGCTGTCTTGTCCATAATACCTTCTGGGAGGAGCCTCTGGCTCCTGAACAGCACCTAGGCTTTCTCTTGGGAAGAGATAGCTGGAAGGACCAGAAAGTTGACTAAAAATTAAATAGCGCAGGTGATGATCTCAAGATCACTCTTTGACTGTCTTCTATCTGAGCTATAGATACATTCACTTAAATCAAAATCTTTGTATCATTGCTATGGTTTCCAAGAAATTTAGAAATTCTGTTCCTGCAGAGATAATCTTTGTATATATTGTGTGAAAATGTATGCATAGTATCTCTCCTGTCTACGTACAATGAAAGATGATTATTTTAAGGTGTTATAATACTCCTACCTTCCTTTCTTCATATGATGTTTTTTCAGTTGGCGTGCTTGAATGAAAATCAAAACATAGCACCAAAAATTAATGGAGAAATAATGAAAACACTTCAGTACCTGAAATGTTATACAATGTTATCATAAGATCATTGAGATCATTTGTCCAGCCTGGAGAATAGAAGGCTCCGGGGACAGCAGAGGTCTCATCTCATCTGGTACACTTTTTAAAAAAATCATTAGTAGTTGCTGAATGTGAGGATGGAGAGGATCCATTAGAGTTATACTTTCTGTTATTAATAACCCACAGTGAAAATGTTCTTTAAAAATACATCTTTTATTTTGTGGGTTTTAGTCCCGAAAACTAAATTAGTGGAATTCACCTTTTCCAAATAATTGTTTACTTGGAATTTAGCTGTAGCTGTCCCTGCTCAAGTTACAGGTCATTCGTAATAATAAAACTTTCTAATTCTGTGACAGAATATTCATAATGGTTTTAAAATATTCAGCTAGATAATGGTCCCCAGTATCTGGACAGTAAGACTTCAAAAGGCAGAGTCCTCTGATCTCTGGTTTCCTTATTCTCTCTAAGCTTGGAAGGCTTCAACTATCAAGCATAGATTAAGTTTTATTGGTTGATAGCCTAATTGCATTTGTATTATCTTTCCCCTTAATATTATTTTCTTTGCTCTGTGTTGGATTTCATCCAAATATTACTACTTCCATGAAGCAGTTTTCTGAAAATGTTTTGCTTTTGCTTTGATGCTTAACTGCTTAACACGTGAGTGTTGCAATAAGGTGCTGGTTCCTGATAATAGTTTTCCTTCTGTGAGGAAAAGTTTCCACAATCTTCTGTACTTTGCTTATATTTGATTGAGCTCTTCAGTCAAGGCTTTTCATGGACAAGATAAGGTTTGGTTAAACATCTGAACTTTTGAATGTTTATCTGAACTAGATTCGACCTCTAAATTTGTCCATCATTAGTTATTTTGCTTTTCTTTTTAGGGACTAAATTATGCTATTAAATATGCTCTAAAGTAGGTTAAGTCCCTGTGCAGTTTGTCAGCTGGAACATTAATTTTAAAGCTAAAACAGTCTTCTAGTGTATCTTTTTAACATTTTGTCTGAGTTTTAACCATGGCTGGTCAAACACAGGGTCAGTGCACCCATGGAAACCCCACATGTAGCTGATCGAAGTGTCTCAAAGTTGTTGTGATGACTGGTCTGATTTTATTTCAGGAAAATATTGTGATATATAGTAATTATTTGCCTGCTTAGGCAGCGTGTTCCAGTGCAGCTGTTCTGGAGACTGGATGAAGTACTAAATGTCACCACATGTCCTGTGGTGTCTCTGGAGGTCTTCCCCTCCCCTTATGCAAGGGCCAGGCGAACTTAGGGTCCCAGCTACCTGCTGCAGCAAACTCGCTTCCATAACAGTGTGGGACATGCTCATTTCTGGGGTCCCAGTTACACATACTTTCAGGTGACCACATCTTTGTGTCCTCTTTGGACTCATATCATCTTAACTGTACCGACCCAGATCTTGCCCTCATGCTGCCTCTGTGACAAGAATGGGCCACCATTAGATTGTAGGGAGAGTGGGTGGGTGCTGCAGAAAGCCAGGAGAGATGTTTCCAGACCACCTTGCAACTTGGCCAAAGCTGTGTTTGGTAGCACAAGGAAGAGAGAGAGCAATGTATAGTTTCTTTCTGTTCTTAGACAACTCACCTGTATGGCCTGATCTTTATTAGAAGACAATTTTCTGATAAATTCAATGCTAAAAAACCCCACACCTTACTTAAGAAATACACTGGAGTCAGCGCTTTCAGGTAAGCAGTCGAATTTACAACATAGATGACTATAGTACATGGCAAAATATACCAGCAGCTTCATTCTGGGCTTTCCTTTTCCTTCTGTAATTACACTATCTCAATGCAAAAAAGAGGCTGACCCATTGCATATCTCACAAGGCACCTTCTCCCACTTATGGTCTCTGTAGGGTAGGCTCATACAAAGCCTGCATTTGTTCTGTTTCATGCTTATATGTTTATTTTAGGCAGATCCTAAAAAAACGTTAGTGGAAGTCTTTCCCATGTCCTCACAGTGCAACTCTGACACTACCTTGTAAGCAGAGAGCTGTAACTGCTGAAAAGTCTGAAAATCAGTTGGGTTTTAGCAAATCGAAATCATTTACGTAGAAATGCAAAATGAAGTTGATGGCACTAAAGGTCTCTTTGTCTAAGGTTTACATTTATGCGAATATAGGTGTTTGAGATTCCTACCAGAATTTTCACTTGAGGTAAGAAGTAAAAACGGTTCTTAAATCCATTGACTTATTCTTTATAAAAATGAGCTCATGGATGATCATTTGTTCAGTTATACTTACTGTAATGATTTAATCGAGGTAGAGATAATTTGATAAAGTAGAGCTGACATATAAACAGAGTACAGCAAATGGATTTCAGATCTTTGGCTAGATATTTTTTGATTACTTTAAAGATAATGGGTCTGCCTTTCTCCTTCATAAAATATCACATCTACATTCACTGGAAAGTACTAAACTTGCTGTATTAAGAGAAAAAGAATGTACTGAACCTTGTGGTTTGAAACAGCAAATATACAGATGAATACCACTACTGTTTCTCATTGGAAATAAACAATTTAACATGTTGGTTTTCATAACTTATGCACTAAGAATTACTTCTATCCTTTATTGTATGAGAAGCATTAGAAGCTCATCATGAGTCAAAAAATATAAGGTTATGAATATAATTGGAGGCTGAGCGCAATGGAAATAAAATTAAATTTTAAAATAATTTATTTTTTAAATTTAGGAGTACAAAATATAATTGATAGTAATCTTAATAAGAAGTAAATTCTGGTATTATATTCTTTCTGGAAAGATCCCGTAAGATTGGATTTGAATAAAAGATTCAAATAGGTATCCAAGTGCAGGTCTAAATTTAAATATATGAATCATTTGTATGACTCTTAACAAGGGTGATATAAATACAGCAATGCCAAGTCTCCCTTGTTCTCGACAGATAATTAGTTTGTTTTCCAAAGCATAAGGCAGAATTATATGTAGGTTTCCAAGTTAAAAGTGCACCCATGGCCGGCAGTACCCAGCCACTCAGAAGCATTTTCTTTTGGCATAACAATCTATCGGTTGCTCCTGGTAGAAAAAGGAACCATATAATTTTCTTGTCCTTTTGTCTGAGCAATTTTGTGTAAGTGGTGACTATTCATATTATTTGCAAAAGGTTGAAAAGGGCTTTTTTAGACTAACTCAGTCAGGAGGTGAGCATAAAGACTTTAAAGTTGTTGACATATGTACCACGACAGAAGAAAACAAATAGAATTCCATATTCTAAAAAAACCTGAATGCATTACTTGTAAATTACTTGTTCAACTGGATCTGCAACTAGTCTTCAGTTCCTTGCTCTGTCCTTTTCAAACTTAATTGCATGTTTGTTTTCTTTTGGGAAGTCTGCTTAAGTAATATTTTTCTATTATATATGTCAACTTCAAAAGCCATTAATTCAAATATTGCCATTTTTTTCCTTCTATAACCGTAATATTTTATGTGAGTGGGATGAGACTGTATGGCAGAAAACACTGGAATAGGGCAGCGCTGAGTCACCCAGGTAGTGAAGGGCAGGGACACTTCAACTCCCATGTGTTAGACCAGCCAAGTTATTATTTTCCTGGGAATATTACCAACTCTCTCTAAAGGAGAGAAGTACCTCAAATGCAAAAAGCATCTCCTTCGCCCTCCTGACTTTTGCCCATATTCACCTGGTGGCTCTTTACCTGCAGATTCACAGAAAGCAGCTACTGAAGGAGGCTGGAGGTCAGATGAGACCTCAATGATCTGTGCTCATACGTTAACTGCCCTCCTCAGTGCAAGGGGGATAAAAACCTGCAGCTTTCTGCAAAGAGACTCTGTCAAGAGTCCTAATCCTTGGTGCAGCCTCAGAGAGACTGGTTTCCCCTTCCCAAGCATGCTGTACTCTCTCTTCCGAGAGCCTGAATAGTCTGACTTTGTGTACTGCAGCAGATTTCATCCAAGTCCCACATGTTTTACATTAGATGAATATAAACTGGTCATACTGTATGAATAAAACGAACTCATTGATTTCTGGCATTGTGGTTTTTATATTCAAGTTAAGTGTGTATTTCTAATATTGTGACAATACCAAAAAAATTGTGGAAAGAAAGGCTTGGCATGCCCTGGGTGATCTAGTCCAGTCCCTCCTGTCACAAGGTACCATGTTCTGTGTCCCCTTTCATAAATTTATTAAGCTTCATCTTAAATTCTTTTAGTTTTATTTGCCACCACGACTTCTTTGAAAGGGTGTTTTAGAACTTCATATGATGGCCAGTTTATACTCATTTATTCTTGTGCCAACATTGTTCTTCAGTTTAAACAGCTCTTCTCCCTCCCTGCTGTCCTCTTCTCCTCTCCTGCTCCTTTTCCCACCCCCACCAGCAAATTCATAGAGAACAATCACAGCATTTCTCAGCCATTTTCTGGCTTGTCAAACGTGCCAACCTCCCCGTCTGCTTTCGAAAGCTCAGCAGCCCGTTCTCCTGGTACTTCTCACAGCCACCGCCTGCACCTTTTCTGGCATGAAGCACCATCTTGCACATGAGAGTCCAAGGTTGCACACTCATAAGAGAGAAGTATTTTGTATTAATCCTTCTCTGACCATGCATTGCATAGTATTAGGTCTAATTTGGCTTCTCCAGCTTCCAGTCTCAAAGACAGTAAGATTTTTCTCTGATATACCGATTCTTGTCTCAACTGATGATGCTTCCCAGCCTTGAGTCACCAACAAGTATTTTTGAATGCTCCTACTATTTCTGTGGAAGTTATTGATGAAAACACAAAGATCAGTTCCAAGAATAGATAAGGACTTGCACTGGTAACTTTCCTTCAATACAATAGTTCTCCTTTCAACGAAGCTCATTTTAAGACCTTATTTAGTCACTTCACAGTTATTATTTTAATTCTCTAGATCTTCTTTAGTTTAACCAATAATTTCCCATTTGGCATCATATCAAGTGCTCAGCTGAAGTCCTGATAGATTTCATCTATTGCACTTTCCTTTTCTAAAAAAAGCCCAATTATTTTATTAAAGAAGGATACCAGGTTAGTTTGGTATGATCTCCCTTTATAAATCCTATCCATACTCAGAAATATTGCTTTACTTTTCTAAATATTTATGGTACAAATACCACTAAGAAAAGATGTGTGGAGAGTGCCAGTTTCACAAAGTAAGCGTATAGTGGTATTTAACACACTATTAATATATTTCCATTTATTATTATTGGGGGACAATATTTTTTAAAAGTTTATATGCATAAAAGCCTGATGCAAAATATGAATTATACAGTCATTTTATTGAATCTTTACTGCTAATGCACACAAATTTCACAAAGTCTAATGACACTACTGAGCACTTAAGTTGTTAGACTGTCATATTACAGAAAAGTTATTTGTGCTATATAATCACTGCTTTCTTTTTCCTATTGTTTATTTCTGAGCTTGCTTCATAAACATTTTTAAATGCAGATACACTTGCTGTGGCAAATATCTGCTTTAAGACCACAAACCTCAATGACTTCAGGTGCCTTGGTACCCATGTGAAGAAAATTTTCCCAGCATCTCCTGGTTGGTGATACCCATTCTGTCACCTGATACTGCAGCTCTTGGGTCTATGCTCTGTAGTTACAAAATCTGTAATTTTAAAGCTTATCATAAACATAGGGATTAGAGATAATGCCTGATTCCTTCATTTCCCCCACCAATCATTTGTGTAGTGCCTTTAAGCAAACCATGTGTCTGCCTCTCATTTTACTCTTAGAAAAAAGATATAGTAATTATAGCGTGGGGATAACGCATGAGACCTGCCCAGGAATTTCACTAAAGGGTAAAAAAGAATGACTGACAAAAGCCTTTAGCTCAATAAAGCAGGTGAAGTGAATTCTTTATCCTTAGTGACCAGGCTTTATTGACTCCATCTCAGAGAATCACAAAGAAAAGGAAGGAGGCAGGAACTAATTTCTTTCACTCTCAGAACTTTGGTGCTGGTTGAAAAACTGACCATTTGTACAAGTGATAATGTGCATTGCTCACTCCTTATAGGTCTATCAGTGGTTTCACATCTGCTGCAGGCCAAAATAATCTGAAAAAATGTTGAATCCCGAGTTCCAATGAAATCCAATAAAACTTAAAAGCCATGAGTCATTATATATTCTTAAATTACAGTGTCTTCTGGAATGTAGGCATAGTCATACGCCTCTGCATGTTAAGATATATTTCTTCAGGAGGATGAGACACTTGGCAATTAAGCATTCCCATTACTTGAAATCAATTAATTAACTAATTAATTCCTTTAAATTAATATTTTCACACATATGTGATAGTTCTGCTGTTAGACTGGCACATTCATTATCCAAAGTCATAGAGACCTACTTCTACCGCCCTTTTTGCCATCTCAGCTTTGATTCAGTCCTGCAAGATGCTGCTGAGGACTCTGGGTATGAATCTGTAAAGCATTTAAGAAAATGGTTAATTTAAGACATCAGAGATCACAGTTAAGTCCATGGATCTGTTCATACGTATTTCAAGAAAGTTGCTGCTAGGATTTTGATCAGTATATTCTGTATTTTGAATGGTAAAGCTTGTCACTTTTAGTATTCCTTTGGAATAGGATTATTAAATCTCAGTTTATGGGTCAGCATTGTACAAGTCATCTCCATTTCTAAGAAATTCCCGAAATGTTGAAGTCCTCAAGAATGTTAAAAACATTTACAGGATCTGGACTAGTTGTGGGGTTTTTCCTGCAGAACAAGACTAATGGAGGAGAAGGTACTGATGTAAAACTATTTGAATCTCTTAGTGCCATATCCACTTGCACTGCTGTTCTTCATTCTGTATGAGCCCTTCCCATCCAGAGGAATTACATACGATAATTTTGGGTGTTCTAATAAACAGATAGGCACCATTATAATATATTGCAGTTAGGAAGAAGTACTTGGAAGAAATTGGTTTTGCTATACACATGATGTGAGACAATCAATAGTGCTTTAGTCTGACAAGCACTGTCAATATCCATTGTCACAGTTCAGAAAGTCATTAATGGATAGTTCTTCAAAAACCAATGCTTTCAACACATTAGAAGTGTTCAGATATACTGAACCTGGCAGGAATTAATCATAGGTAAACCCTTGAGATTATGTATAAATGTTTTGTAAATTAAGAGTGAAATAAAAGTCACTGGAAGGAATGTGAGATCATGTTATACAGAGTTACAAAACCTTGCCAATAAAATATGGAGTTGTTTAGAACACATTAAAACATTTTACTTTCTGAATCATTCAGGCTCTGCCCAGAACATCACACCCACGAAAAGCAGTCTGCTAGAAATATATTGTCTAGGTACATGACTGAATTCACAGAAAGTAATCATATAACGATTTTGATCCTTGCCCTGAAAAGGGTAGAACCTTGCTTGGTTCTTTTACTTGTGGCCATGCAAAAACCCTGGAGAAAGGCTTTTGTACTTTCACCTTGCAAATATGTTAGCCACTGCTTAATCCTGCTTAAATTATAATATGTTTACTGTTATTGCATCATATACACAGTTTAGTGCAATTATAGCAAGCAATTCTTCATCTATATATCTCAAAACTTCCATTGACTGACGGTACTATTTCTGTAGAACCGTATGATTTGGAGATAATGAATTAATTCTTTTAGTTCCACCTATCTTGTGTAAAAGCTGTTGTACAGACTTTATTTTGTGGTTTTGCATGATACTTCTAGGTTTTATATGTTATTAGGAATATTAAGGCTGAAGTTGTGACATTGAGTAAGTATTCAGAGGATTTGTTTAGGCCTAAAAAAAGAGAGGTCAGTTTTTTTCTTGGTGCAATTTTTTTGAGAAGAGTTTATTCAATAGGTATCTTTCCTAATTCAGCTGATGTTAATACAGTTTTATCAACATTAGGGGCCAAAGATGTGTTCTTTCTTTTATGCCCAAGGATGTTTTTATACTATTTTCTTTTTGTACCCAGTCTGTACTTCACTTCCCTAATGTGATAAGCTGGTGTGATTTAATATAGCTTAATTCTAGAACAAGTTGTCTGAGGAAAAGATCTTGCCCCTTTTTTTCATTTTTCCATTCATACCTTTCACACCTGTGGAATAGATACTGAATAAAGTGACCATAGGCATCAGAAATGCTTTTCTAGATCTGAGGGTCCAACTTTATTTCCAGCCAAACGTGAAAGTCAGTCAGTATCCAGGTTATTTTTTTTGCTGCTGGATTGAAGTGTCCTCGCACCCACTTGCACTAGAAGAATAAATTTAACATAATATTGGACCATGTTGGGTTCCCCTCTACATGTGTTCTAAAAAGCCCAAGAAGAGCAAGCACATGTCTCCTTTTTCTGCCTCAGGAGCTCTTAGTGAAATACAAGAAATACTTACTTGAAGAATCTGTGCAAGGGGAGGGAAATTATCCTTCTGTGTTGGTTTTGAAGCATATGTGTGGATATGTCAGTGTGAGTAGCTTCAGAAACTGAGGACACAAGTTTATTCAGTACAATGAATCAAATGGTACACCTATGCAGTTTATGCCGGGGGCATAAGTAGAAGAAGCAACAGGTTTTATTTCCTATTTTATACTTAGATCCTTAAGTATGCTATTTTACTTCTGTATGGAACTGCTTTTGGCTTTTTTTATGTTGTTTGAAGTTTGCTGGCTCTCTTTCATGGAGGATTCTTCTGGCCAAATCCAGAACCTTAAATTTAAAAAGGAAGGTTCTCCAAAAAATATTTATTGTGGTTTTTGAGTTTTATAACTATTTTTTTTCTCAAGGAAGTAACATTTGGTCCTCGTTGTATTTGTGATAGCAAAGTCATTTTAATGTGGGGATATCGCGATAAGAATGGTTTGGCAAAATAATGAATACTTATACATGGGATCCCAACAAGAATATTTCTGGCTAAGCTGGGTTTTGGAATGTGCTATCTAAACCCTTGAATTTCTGGGAGGCTTGGCGTTTCCCTCTGGTGATTCACACATGTTTAATAGAATAAAAAAAGAAGTTCATCAAAATTATCTTTGCTGCTGTTTTTAACGATGTGCTTTACAGTTCAATATGAACATATAAAAGTATCCATGACAATAACTATTCCTACCTCTAGATGTAGTTTTAACACCATAATTGCTGTTACAGGTATAAAACTTTCAGCTGAGTTAATGCAACTTTCTAAACAGTGGGATCTTTAGCCTGGTGTCAAGTCATAGATCTCTTATCCCTACCATTTACAGTATGATCACATTCACTTCAGTTAGAATATCTTATAAAGTCTGGTGTACACTCAGAGCTAAGCGTGTAGTTCAAGTGGGCATAAAACACTTCAGAGTCCTGCAGGAAGGGAAATGTAGCATCTTAAGTGACTTAAGAAATGTTTTCCCTCCTGCATCATTTGTGCTGGGGAACCTTCACTGTAAGTCAGGAAAAAGCAAACCTAAATATGAATCGCTACGGACAGAATGGCCCTAAGCAACAAGAGAGTCCCCAAACTAAATACAATTCACTTCACTGTTTCAAAGTACCATTAAGATGCAGAATTAGAAACATCCATTTGTTGTTCTTTTTATAGCACAGCCAAGTGACTTGGAATTTTAGCTTGTCCCTGCCAAGGATTGCTCAATTTCGAACAAAAAGTCCTCCGCTATAATGTTAAAAAAGCACCAACCATCAATTGAATGCTAATATTTATATTCTATGATACATCACTCGAAGAATGCTACCATTAAAAAATGTGAATTCTATTTTTCATAAGTGATGGATTATTGTACCAAGCTGTGTATTTTCCAGTAAAGTGTCCTTTTATTTGTCCTGTGTGATTACTAGTTTGTGGAAGTATGTGTGGGGTCATTTTAGTGCTGTGGGAAAATGGAGCACTCTTCTGTTAAAATCAGTAGTGAAATCAGAAGCAAACTATGCTCTGATCATCGCAGGCATGTGTTTAAATATTGCTTTCCTTAATTGGCTATGTTCTATTTACTTAAAATGAACAATTTGGCAAGTTTTTCTCCCTTGACAACAGCAAAGCGTAAACCATTTTATAAGTTTGGCTGTTAAAATCGGATTTGTAATGTAAACCACAATATTCCAGGGTTGTTACTGTTGCTTAACCAGTTATTTTAGCTTGCCATTGTTTTATAATTGTGCACCTTTAAACATTCTGGTTCTGTTTATAACTTATGAAAAACTTCTTGCTACAAAATATCCCAATAATTTTTATCATAATTTTAATTTTGCTCTCTTTCTCTTCCTTTGGATCCTCTGTTAAGATCACTGCATTATAGGAGAGTTTCAAACTGGGTGAGGAGATTAGGGAGTGTCTCTGTAACCCCACCTAAATTACCCAGGGTGCTATTTAGAAATCCTGTTGAAGGGACAATGGACTGTCTCCTGCAAGTTCAGCTTGTGAAGAACACTGTGTTTTGGTGCACTGATTGATTGGTTGACTGATTGATTGAGTGATTGATTATTTTCAAGAGAAGATGGAAAGCTATTCTTTTCTCAGAAAGCAGAGGCCACCCCTCTCTCAGCTGAAGGTCCTTATCAAGGAAGGGAGCTCTAGCTGCCCCATTGGCCTCATCAGTGTTTGGGGAACAGACCGGGTGAGAGAGCCCAGGACTCAGGACAAGGGTTATTCAAGAGAGACTCAGGTAATTTGTTAGAAAGCTTTAGAAATCTGCTTGTTCAGGGAAACCTTTGGAGAAGGTCTTCCCATGGTATCGCTGCTGTTTCTGGGGCATGCTGAGTTTCTCCTTCCTACTAAAACAGCTTATTTTGATAGCTATGATGGTGCCCTGTAAGCACCTCAGCAGAGAAAAAGTTAAATTTATGCCTTTGAAACTTCCTCCAGGGGATTTTCTGCAGCTGGGTTCTATGTCTTTTTGACACAGAGCAGGAATAAATTGAGCTCAAAATGTTTCTCAGTTTGGTAAATGCCTAAATATAATAAAATATAATCATTAGGACGGGAATACTTTTCTTTCCATAAATTAATGCATCTTGCACACATTTCATGGCATATAGCCATGTTTTCTATAACTGCATTAAATATATATATAACGCTTAATCCATCTTGGCAAGAGAATTCAGTCCTTCACTAGTGGTGTAACTATCCATCCTTTCTCATAACAAGTAGTATAGAGCTAATCGTGCATAGCACACTTTGAGTCCAGAGTTTCGGTTGAAAAATCATCCATGTGAAACTTGTGGGATTCGTGAACATTTCATGAGTAAACTGGTCGCCATCCAAATACTTATGGGCAATAAATAATACAACCCTGTGAATAACCAGCAGAGTGAACTCATCGTGTTTATTCACAGGAGTATTAAGATGTTTTGTACCATCCAACCAGCTACACTCCCGACCTACCGCATGATTCTACTAGGGAGGCTATGGCCTTTATTTTTGAGCAAACTACTTTTGGTTTGAAAATAACATTTCACTGAAGCTTTTTCTTTTGATTTCCTTTAGTTTTCAGACTGAACTACAGTGCCTCTGACACAAATGACAGAAACCGAGTGAAAAGCAGATTAAAGAAGTTCATCTCCCGAAGACCCTCCTTGAAAACGTTGCAAGACAAGGGACTTATTAAAGGTGTGTTCAGTCTTCCATACTTTTTTGGAGTAAAAAGTAAAAATCCACAAGTGAATTTTTCATTCTCAGAGATATGAATAAGTGCATTGGATAAATACTTCTTAGATATGCTTTTGTTGTTGTATCTTGTAAAACTTACACTGCTGAACTACAAAGAAAAAATCAACATATTGTTACATATATCTCTGTGAAATCCGATTACTTCAATTTTTCTGCTTTGGTGTGAATTTGGAAGAAGCCCCTGCACTTCACACAGGCACTCACCATACACATTGAAAATCAATATGCTGCAAAACTTCATTTCTTTTTAAGAAAAGAATGCTGATATAGTTTTATAGCTTAGAATTTGAAAGAGGAACTTCAGATGCTGTGTTGACTAATTTTTTTTTTAGGGGAGGTTGGAATACTTTCTGCTGTCTTCTCTCATTACTTTTCTAACTCACCAACAAAATACATTTTTAACAATTTAAAATACGTGCCAGGGAATAATAAACGCTTTGAATCCGTGATTTTTTTCTGCTCCAACTTCTTGCTGAGTTTGTCAGCCATCACTTTCACATATCCTTAAAAAAATGTCTCTTTGATAAAACGTGCTTGTTAGTTTATCCAAGGAGCAAGAGTTTTGCTAAGAAGCTGGTAGTTAACTTGAAGGCAGTAGCTTTCTGACCACTAATAATCAAGCAAAGCCATGTTTTCAAATATTGTCTGGAATAATGCTTTAAAAATTTACGCACTCCCAAATTATTATGTGTGAAACCCACAACTGCACATGCAAATTGACTAGAAAGAGGCACTTTGCCAGCAGCCCCTGTCAATCTCTGGAGTGTGAGTTTTCCAGTGGTGTGTCAAAAATGGCAAGGGGTGTTGCTAGTGTGTATTAAACTTGTCTGTCTTGAGCCAAGAGATTGACCCCAGCCAGCAAAAGCTACAGCAGCCACAAGGGTTAAACACCAGCTGGGGCCCTGTCTGGAGAGAAGGAGAAGATTTTATGAATTAAGTTCTTATGGTTTGGATACTTGCAGAAATGTTCAGTGCGAAGTTGCTTACTGTAAGGAAGTCTTCATTATATGGAATCATTACATGCCTTAGTGATGGGCTTCTGCTTCTAACTGATATAGAAACTTTAAAAAAAAGTCATTTATACATAAATATATGTGTGAGGTGGGCGCACTCACGCACCAAACTTTCAGGATCTGTCCTTACACATTCATACTGTCTGATTTCAATACGTTCAAGGGTTTTGCTTCTTTGAAGTACTCTGTGGGTTAAGGGTGGGATTTGAATGCATCATATTAGTTTGTTTCAGTTATTACAGTAATAGAGTTGTAATTTATAGTCTTTTAATTTCTGGATTTAAGGGGTTTTTTTTTTAGTTTTAATAAAGTGTGGCTGATGAATCTCCTGCGGTGTTACATAGGGATCAGATGTGATCCCTGCTAACAAATCCAGATTCATTAGCATAACTCAAATCCATCCTCTAATATATCTCTCTAGGAAAGCCAGATGCATTTGGTCTTGGCTACAGTTGCATTAAGCTCTTGATTCGTAAATATAGCTTGGTTCTACCTGGGATACTCTTCCATGGGTAACGAAGATTCATGATTTGTGACGCAGTAATTCAGAACTGGTGCCCAGCACAGTTTTATTACCACACTAATGTTACCATGAAGAAAACATGTTAGTTGTCTACCATGGAGTTTCATTAGGATTAGGTTTTGGCCATGCAAATGAGGCAGGATTCGTTAGCACGGCTTAATTCCAATCTACAGTAAGTCTATGTGAAATGCTTATTTGATAAGGTTCCTTCATTGTCTTCACCACAGTTTATCCCTTAATCTGTTAAAATGTTATGAAAATGCAGTTGCACTGCTTATACAGAGACCACTTTTAAATGTTAATTTTTAGGCTCACATTAGAATATTTTAAAATCACAAAATGCAACCATCCAGATTAAAAATGAAAAGCTTGCCAAATTTGGTATTATAAGATGCATCTATTTATTTTTCTAAAGGTGACTTAAATGGTTGCAGAAACCTCTGAAAACTATTTATTTGCTTGGTTCTTAAGGGAAAAAAATGTTAACCAATTTTTACAAGAAAAAATTCCTCCAGCTCTGAGAACATGCATACTAACTTTTATCCCATAGGGAAATACTTCTGTCAGAATTGTAAATCCCTTAAAATAGGGGCTCGTAATAAAAGTGTGTCTAAAGCCTTGCAGGACATCTCAGTACTGAATTTCTGACAAAGAGCTGTTCTGTGTGCTAGTGAAGAATTGATATAAATATCGGTGAAGCGTGTGGTGTTAATTACTCCAATGCAGTGGCACTGTAGGTGCTGTGAAAACCTTCACTTTTCATCAAGTGCTATTCATATTTGCCAGGGGCACTATAAAGCTCTCAAATCTATATTGATTTTTTACATTGTATGTCACATTGGAACCAAAACTCCAATAAATTTAACACGTAAATTATAGTCATGAGTAAATACATTTTAAGGTGGTAAGTTCACTTAAACACAGTTCTGTGCTCTGTTAAGTCACTGATGTGTACACACTTGGCCAGAAGACTCGACACATTTCTCCACATTAACCAAATTTGGGAATACAGGCTTCAAAATTAAATAGCAGTTTGATCTCCTGGGGTACTTTGTTCTGCCAACACTGTTATCAGAAAATCTAGAAATTATGTGATTGTCATTTAACTCTTAACAAAACTTGGTTTAAGTAGAACATAGCAAATATCCATGTGGTATATAAAGCAGGTAGTTAATGAACGAGAAGAGGTAGGGAGATAATAATCAGACAAGGGAATGTAGCAGACCAATGTGTAAATGTTAGCTGCATGTTGATCTGAAAATGAAGACACATCAATGCTTTACACGATTAAAAGTTATTTTTCCCGTTGCTGTCCCATTTGCTATCTAGTCTCCTGCATGAAAGAAACCAGAATGGGGAGACCACATTGGCTCCATTCATTGTGATAGGCTGGGAACTGGGGCTTCTCATGCCCCAAGGAGAGCCCTAATGAAGATTGTTAGTCCTCGTTCCATCTCACTTATGCCTACACAAAATATCAGTGGTCTGGAAGCATTTTGAATCATTTTTGGGATGATGTATAATACAGTATTTTTTTGTAATGTGGATGTGTCTATGTGCACATGCGTGTTCACATATATCCACACACACACAAACCTAGAAATAGTAGATAAGAGGCATGTTCCATGTCTGCCATTTTAACAGTGTTATTTCAAGAACAACTGCATTCAAATTTATATGCTAGGGCAGGGGTCTTCAGTTCCTCGGGACTGAAATATTCTCAGAATTTACAGAATCTGCACTAATATGCTAAAAAAATAATATATAAATCTTCTCTTTTAAAACTACTTTATAGTCTATAATTGAACTTTGAACTTTGTGTTTGAGCTTTGTCATGATTTAATATTGCCCAAAATGAATTGCCAACCTTCAACTTGATATTGGCCTGTTAACTTCCTGATTTCTGAGGTTTTCTAGTCCACAAAAAAAAAAAAAAAAAGCTTCTGTGAAACTGATTTTAAAGCTATGGTGCTTGTGTTGGTAATAGACTATCACAAAATACACTTCCAGTAAATGGTAAAAATACAAGACTAACAACTTAACATAAATGACACTGTGGGAAATGAGGAAAATGCAGCTATGCAGCTGGCAAGAAATTAATCTAGTTTTTTTGGGGGTGGATTTTTTTTTTTCCTGAAAGCTAGACACCAAAGTATCTTCACTGAATTTATTTCATAAGTTAAGGCAAAAACCAAAACAGCATAAAAATTGGAATGGTTACAACTGTTGCAAGATGAAAATAAAAGCCACTCAATTGCTAGTGAAAGGAACTAGCTGTGATTTGGCTTGATAGCCTACAGAGCAGGGCTCAGCATATGTTGGTGGTTGTGCAGATAGCAGCACAGAGATCACCAACCATTTTATTTCCAGACAAGGGAAAACATCTATATTGTCTCATGTGTCTCAATGGACATTGGATTAGTTCAATGTAATGAGTGTAATTCTCATGAGAAGTTCAAAAGAGTAGATTAAGACCTACCTTCGGTGTGTTCTGTAATTCTTTGGGGTTGTACAGGAATTTAGCAAGTGATGTGGTGTCCATAATAACTTAGGAAAAGTTAGAAAACTGTTCCTTTGACTTGCAGGGACAGTGGGTCACAAGAATATTTCTTTCTTTCTTTGACCACTACATGGATGTTTGGAAGTAGATTTCCCAAGCCCTGTAGATGGCCAAACACTGGACAAAGTTTTTTGTTTTTTTTTCTTTGACATGATGGTCAGAAATAATTCAGATCATTTTAAAATATCTCATTTTTGGAGATTTGTTTTGAGGAGTGCAGTAGACCAACTCTCTTTAAATTCAAATCAGCTGTTGTCCCCAGTAAAACATCATCATTTCTTAAAAGAGACCAGTGGCTGCAGTACTCTCTATTTCCCCTTTTTCTGAGAACGTGAAACAAATCTGGTAGCTCATATGCCACTTAATAGTAACTGTTCACAAATGTATTTTTTTTTTTAAATTGATGACCACCACAGATCAACGATATATAATAAATCTCCAAGTTAAAAGGACTGGCAAGATTCCCAGCTAGTATAAATCAGGGGAGCTCCGTTGACAACCTCGCTGACTTCAGTCAGCTGAGGACCTGGCCCACTTATTGTAAAAGTGTCATGGCATTATTTGGAGCCCAGTCTGGGCTCAGCATCGTTTTAATGTCTGACTTAATATGTCTGACTCTACAGATGGAGAAGCCAGAAGAAGTCACCTTTTAGAATATGGCCCTTTCCAGCTACATCCCTTCCACCTCCAAAAAACCCACTTCTGTGGTGCCTACTCTTCCGTCCCTCTCTCTGTACAGTCCTCTTTTACTTTGCCTTTTTGTTCCCTTTCCCCCTTTTCCCTCCCAGCATTCAGATACAAAGAAAACCAACAACTTAGATGTTAATACAAAGCTCTGGTAGTCCAGCAGTTCAAATTCAGATGTAGCAGAGTTAACTCTGCTCCTGGAAGGCACTGAATCACATAGATACAATTCGTGTTTCTAAAACCTTGGGCATTACACCATTATACCTTCTCCTCTCGTGTCAGAATTTGAGCTTCTCCCCGAGAAATGGGAATATTAGCCAAGCCCTTCCTTGTTTTTTTAATAAAAAACACTGAAGCATAAGTTCCTTCCAAGTGTGGCCACATCTCATCCATGTACACCAAAAACAGTTAAACAATGACATTCTCAGTGAGGATGTGGCTTTAGTGATTTTGTTTTAATTGTTTCTTTTCCAGAAGTATTGTCTCCCATAGACTAGATTTCTGCAGCTCAAAATTAGTGGCTTTGCTGCAGCCTGCAAGAGTTACTCAAAAAAAATAAAAAAAGAAAAAAAAAAAAGTAGCTCTGTCAGGCTTAGGGAAAACTTGAAGCTGCCCAGAACGAGCAATTCATTGCAGCTGTAATCATCATTTTATATTATACAACTTGTGAATGTCCATTCCCTCCTCTTCTGGTGTCTCGTTTTATATCCATGTGCAAAGCTGTCACACACCCCACCATCTCAAATAGAAAGTTTAATGTGCAGATATCGGGGATGCGTAATGTAAACCATACCACCAAACATATTATGAATATATTGCTCTTCTTAAAAATGCTTGTTGGTTTTTCATACTACAGTATTGACTAACTGTCTGTGTTTGATGTATGGTTTACCAGCCTGATGTAGACTTATGGTTAGAGCTTAACTTGTTAGTTCTGCTTTTGCAGCCAATTCAGAATAACTACAGATGCCCCAAGATATTAAAATTGACTGCTCAAATGGACTCAGTGTGGGAGTTTCATTGGTTTTAAATTGATAACAGCTGAAAGAGTGAATGATTAAAGCTGTATATGGGCATAGTATGCAGCTCCTTTGTACAAGCTCTTGTGAACAGAATCCACTGTATGGGAATTGCCTTTGTTCTAATAAAAGATATTTCTGAACAATTGTTAGTTTAAATTTTTAAATGATGAAACAAGAGCATTTCAGGAGCCTGTAGAGGAAATAATTCCTGAGAAACTGGAATGACTCTGAGAAGATAAAGTGGATTTCTATTCAGAGGGGAGCATTTAAAGTTAAGTAGCATTCCATAAGGTGGTAATTGTGTCTATTTCCCAGGCATTTGAGTTAAATAAGCTGGATAGGAAACATAAACTGTCATAACAGGAGGTTAGGAGTGTTGTGTACATCTTTTTTTCTCCAAGTCATAAAAAGTGAAGTTTTGAAGGGCCTTATCACAAATAAATCAAACAAAGCCTTTTTTCTTTTATCCTCTTGGGAGCAGTTCTTACTTTTTGAAAAAAAAAATGTTCTGGATACTTTCCTCTCAAACCAGTTTTAAAATATGTATACGCACCTATTAAAGAATAAGTGAATAATATTTTAATCTTAGTAACACATAAATCTAGTTCACAAAAGTTAGTAATTTGCCATTCCTGTAATTCCTTGTTTTCAAAATCCTGCACAAACAAAGCTTAACTGAGTTTTCCTCGACTATCCCTGTGACCTCTAAGAGTGTAAATATGGCAGTGTAACTACTGCCATTCCCATGTTTATGTACAGAAACAGATCCAGCAAAAAATCAATTGACTAGAGAGAGTCACGGAGTTTGCGGTTCAGGCGTACCCAGAATTCAGAGTATTTGGATGACTCATGAGATCATGTACTTATAAATGCTCATGAATTTCTAGAAGGGGGGGGGGAGAATCCAAAGCTGTTGTGTGATGTTGTTTTACTGTAGTTTCTTTTGGTGCCCAGCAACTATTAATGCTGATTTGCTGCCCCTTCCACTCAAGACAAAACCCCTGAGTGCCTATTTTCTAAAGAAATGCATTTTAAAGCTTAACTACAGGATACAGAATGTGAGTATATCCATATACTGAGAGGTATATAAAATGAGGTTAAACATTTTGCTGAAGATAAAGAATCTGCACCCAGAAAAGAAGTAATGGATTAGGTAAGAACTGCAATTTCTTAATTTCCTCCCAGGAATACCACGTATTCTGCATTCCTACTGGGGTTTGAAAAAGTAACTGCAAAATAATCCTGGAAGTTGGTTATAAAGTGGTTATAATAGAGAAGAGAAGCTGCTCGAACACCCATGCTTTGATTTTGTTTCAGTTCTTCACGTATTGCCATCTAAGCACACTGCAGTTCTTTGCCTGTGTTGCTTCTGAAATTGTTTACGAGTGTCTTTGTCCACCAAATAAGACACATTTTTACTTCTTTTTAACATAATTTACATTGGAGACCGTTTCATATTATGCAAAGAATTTGACAGGTCTTTGCTAAAATTTTAAAAAACAATTAAGATGTCAAAAGAGGAAGTGCTAGTACATTTTAATCATAAATCTCTGTATATATAATTACCACTGAAGGCAGCTATAAATGTTTTATGAAGAAAATGTAACCAGACTGTGCTTTGTCAGAAACATAACCCCAAAACATGTAACAGACTGTTCGCTAATGCTTAACGCCACACATGCACACAACCTTCTTCAGTGTAGTTCTGTGAACCCAGAACTCCATCCCTTCTGCAGCCGAAACTCCGACTAACTTAAATTCAGGCTTTGATGTACTCTACCAGAATGCAGATCACATGCACTGGGAAGTGCTGGAATTGACTTCCCCAATTACCTATCAAGAAGTCCAAACTATCCTACGCACCCCACCGTGTTGCCCGGATTGTTCCCTACTCTGGTCTGTTAGGAAAGAAAAGGCAAACGAGTTGCTCTTGAAATCTAAGCTTAGTAAGAAATAGTAGTGGTTAGAGATAGCTAACCTACAAGGAGAGTGAAACTCCTTGTAAAGTAGAAAATAAACAAATGACGTTTGCCTGTTAGTGAGAAAAAGGTGTGCTGCTGGGAGGAAGAAGCACTCAAACTGCTTACAGTGTAAGATAACTGGGCAGCATCCCCAGCAGCGTGGCCAGCAGGTCAAGGGAGGTGATTCTGCCCCTCTGCTCCGCTCTGGTGAGACCCCACCAGGAGTACCACCTCCAGCTCTGGGGCCCTCAGCACAGGAAAGACATGTACCTGTTGAGTCGAGTCCAGAGGAAGGCCATGAAGATGCTCAGGGGGCTGGAACACCTCTCCTGAGAAGACAAAGAGAGTTGGGGTTGTTCAGCCTGGAGAAGAGAAGGCTCTGGCAAGATCTTATTGCAGCCTTCCAGTACCTGAAAGGGGCCAAAAAAAAAGATAGGGACAGTCTTTTTAGCAGGACCTCTTGCGGTAGGACAAGGGATAACGGTTTTAAACTAAAAGTGGGTAGATTTAGACTAAATATAGGGAAGAATTTTTTTACAATTAGGGTGGTGAAATGCTGGCCCAGGTTGCCCAGAGAGGTGGAACATGCCCCATCCCTGGAAACAGTCCAGGTCAGGTTAAACGGGGCTCTGAGCAACCTGATCTAGTTGAAGATGTCCCTGCTCATGGCAGGGGGGTTAGACTAGATGAGCTTTAAAGGTCCCTTCCAATCCAAACTGTTCTATGATTCTGCTCTATGATTCTATTCTCTGATGGGACTGACTATGGAGGAAATATCTAGTGCCGTGGGAGTTGTAGAGGACAGCAGGAGCTCCTGGAGCGTGCTTGTTGGGTTTGCTGTGCAGAGACCAGGTTTGTGCTAGCACCTTTCAGCTATCTACACAAAAGGTTTTCAAAGCCTCTACACCAATTTCCAAAACGTAGTACTTTGTTGAAATGCTATATGGAGACTGTCTCTTTGGATAAATGATGGTAGTACACTCCTATTGTTTGAACATTTAACTGGCTCCTATTGAGTAGTTTCTCTCATCTGTTTGATTCATTTTGATTCTAGCTGACAACGACCACATTACTGATTGCTCTTTTCATAATTTCTCAAACATATAGAGTGGAAATGAGGTAGAAGAAGCTAATTAGTAATCTGAGGAGTTTAATCTGCTTATACAAATAAGTTTAAGATCAGCATTCAAAGTTACTCAAGACTTTAAAATCATAAAAACTTCAAGGTAGCATTATCTACTTAAATGATTATTCATCAGAGAAACAGACAAATCACAAGTTAAACTTGGTCTAAGATCCTCATCAAAAGACATCTAGTACATTCTATTTTTTTAACAGGTAATTTGGTGACAAAAACCCCTTCTTGTAAAGATAAGATGAACTTGTATGAAGTCCTAATGATGCAAAGTAATAAAGCCTTTGTATCCCTATGGTAGTCTATGAAATTCCATATGAACGGACGAGACAGGCTACCTGGTAATATGAGTTTCAAGGTTGGACATCGCTTAATGTCATTCAGGATTTTGGATTCAACAAGATATGGAACTGTATTTCTAGGTCCAATCAAACTCCAGAGACCTCCAAGCCTTAGAAAGGTCAAGTTTAAGGTCTAACTGGCAACTGAAACTTGAGCCTGGAGGAAGTGTCTGGGTGCTACAGTCAGCAGGTATTGAGAAGTTTGGTTCTGTGGCAGAAGTTAACCACCACTCGGGCTCAGAAAAGCTTTGTTTCCAACTTTGTCTGTCTATATTCGATAGCTGAGTTTTTAATTAATGTGCAAGCTCAGAAGAAAGAAAAATACCACTACTAGTAATATGCCTTAATGTATTTTCCTCTTTTTTTTCCAAATGTAGATCAAATTTTTGGCTCTCATTTGCATGTTGTTTGTGAGCATGAAAAATCTACGGTTCCCCAGTTTGTAAGACTCTGTATAAAAGCTGTTGAAAGAAGAGGTGAGTACCTTAATATTAAACACTTTGGTTTTACTTTTTTTTTTTTTTTTAAATCTATTACTAATCAAAACTTTGTAACTCTGCTCAAATTGCCAGGGTAGACAGACAGTTCAATTTATGATATAGTTATGAACTGAACTATATCCCATTCTGTATCTTCATTTTCTTTATATGATAAGACACTAATAGAACCCATTCATGCTGATTATTCCTTATATTTTGTTTGACATGTTGGTTTAGTCTTTCTCTGGGTAAGCAAATGCTAGACATCAATAAAATGTCAGTAACTTTCATTCTGAAGTCTCTGGTGAGTGCAATGCCAATACTTTTTCCTAAGTCCTGAACTGTATTCAACTAAAATAAATGTTATTCTAGTGTGACCATTTTTTTTTTTTTTAATACTTGCAGGTGTCTAGTTTTTTAGAGTTATTTTAAAAAGCCATAATATTGTAAGAATATTGGAATGAGTATTCATCCTCATTAAAAGTTTTGATTCATTTAATAATAAGAATTTTTATGGTATAAAAAGATGTGTTTAACTCAATTGCCTGCCTTCCTTTCTTCAGAGTGTATCTTCTCTCATTGAAGGTCATTTTCTTTGGAAGGTACATGCGGTAGATGCAGAATCTTAAAATGTATTGTATAAAAATGTGAGGCTTCATCACCATCTGTTACAAGTTTACAACTTGTTCCAGGGATCTGGGGAAACATATATCTTGCAAAAGATAGAAAATTTATTTTCAGAATAAGGCTGGGTGAACCCATTGTCACTGCCATATACTAGAGTCTCAGAACAAGAGAACCAATGAAAAATAAAAAGATACTTAGACCGTTAACCACAAAGGAAAAAAGCTATTTTAATTCCATCTTTGTTACCTGGTTTTATAGTGAAAGGTGCAATAAAACTACCCCAGAGTTTCAAACTCTGGGAAATTCATACTTTAATTATATAGCAAAGAGAGCACTGGGATATTATTATTCCCAGAATGGTTGGCAGGAAGTCAGAGAGTAACAAACTGGAGATCGTTCGGTAGGGGGAGATAGTAGCATTGGTTTTTTGGAGGAAGGCTGGAGGCTGGATAAAAAAAAGAGACAAAGAAAGGGGAGAAATGTGTGAAGTGACTATTAATAGAGGAGGAATTGTGAGGAGAAATTCAGAACATGAAAAGGAAAGGCAGAGATTAGATTATAAAAGTGCCATGCCATGCAAAACATGTCTAATCAACTATTTGGTTATGATCTTAGCACAGGTTCTCAAAAAGATGCACTAGATATTTCATAGATGTTTTGTGCTATCTAACCGCTCTTTCAGGAGAAGTGAGGCCAGAAGTCTCTGCACTGCTGAACTGTAATAGAAAAATCCAAGAAACCTAATTAGATGTTTATTGTCTGTGTGATTATCAGAGAAATGTTCATGGAAGAAAATGAAAATATCACTGTTTCTTCAGAGGACCTCATCCTTTGGAGTATTGCATTATTGTTCTTGTGTTTCCTTCAAACTTGCTGTGACTTAGAGAAATCTACCGCTTTTAGTTAGCTTAGTATGTAAATAAAAGCTAATCATATGGCATGAGATAAAATTTTCATTTTATCACTGTATTTATGAGTTTATATTTGATATACAGTTTTTTCTATTATTATTTTCTTGGATTAAGATGCTTGCATTTACTCACATTCTATTTACTCAAAGTGTTGTTTTTACTAAGTTCTGGCATAAACTATCTCAGGACAGCAGTAATTTATGTGAAGCTAAGTCCAATGTTTATGCAAGCTTCTGATGACATTTTATACCGGGGTTGGTATTAGGAAGCAGTATGTGGAGGTGCCAAGTCTCCCGGCATGGCTGAGACTCAACAGATCTGAAGCCCTCCTCTTAATGGCCAGATATGCCTCCAGCCAAGATACTCAACTGCAGAGTCATGGGAAATACTTATGTACCAATTATGGGAAAGGCACATTTAATGAAAACTGTATGTTTACTTTCATAGTCTTAGTAAGATGGCCTAGATACTCCGTACAGCTGGCATATTGGCTGTTGTAGAAAAGCTTTTTTTCCTATTTAGAAAATATATCATCTACATACTGTAACTGTACCAAAAATGTTACTTGCGTGCTTCGTTTAAGATAAAGGATTATTAGGCAAAAAGACCTTAGGAGACTAATCCTAAATGTTACTTACAAAACATTCATACTTTGCTGATCATTTGTGTTCTTATTTATCAGCCCATGGGTTTAATTATTATTTACCTATTGATTTTCTATTTGATTTTTTAAATTATTTTTAAAACATTTTCACTGTGCACAGAAAGAAAGTCTAGCAGCGATCTAAATAAACCATATTAATTAGTACATTTTCTGTGTAGATGAGGTTACATGCAGTAGTCATCTGTAGCAATATTCTCCCACAGATTAAAAAATGTAGAGAGAGTCATTAACTGTTGGCAAGATTTCCTGCTCAGTTACACTATTTTTAAATTAATATCTGCACTGAAATCAAAGGAATTATTCTGAAATTATTTGCTGCAACTTAGATCAGATTCTGGTCATTTATCCCCGAGGCTACAGTTCGCTTATTCACCATTGCAGGACAGAGGTGCTTTATAAGGTTTAGTCTAAAAATTCTCACACCATAATGCATATTTCTTTATCCGACAAGGATTCACTTGTTCAAGAGTGAATTCCATTTTTTCAGCCTCTTTTGCTATTTGTAGTTACTGAAATAGGACCGGGAGGCAGGAGGTCTTTCTCCATTTACTCAGCCATCTTGCAGAGATGGTAGTGGCATTTAATAAAGAGAGTCAATAAAAATGTGCCAGTTCTTGTAAACTTGCAAGACAATTGTCACGTTAATTCTTTTTTTTTTTAAAAAACAAGCTCAGTTTTATTTCTTCATTCTTCCTGCATTATTTATTCATTCATAATTTTTGATGAACTTCTTTTCCTGAGTCTTTAGTGATACAGACCTGTGCAACTGAAGTCAATAGTATCTAGGCAAAGAGTGTTGCACCCTAATGCAATATCCTAAATATAAAAAACCTCCCAGGTATATGAGCTGGTGAGGCTGAGAGAATTATTCTGTACCATGCAATGATCAGATTGAAGAAATACAGTGGCTACTCAAAGATTTCTAGCATTTCTTCACTTTCTACTTTTTCAGGGACTCGGAGGGAAAGCTTTTCATGAAACCGTGTCTTACTTGGGTTAGTCTGCGTAGTCTTTTACTTTGCCATCAACACCTTCCTTGGATGTACCTCGAGGTTTTCTGGGGCTATCTGATGAGCTGCCTTTTTCAATCTGTATTCCGTGTTTTAAGTGTCCGATAGGTAGCCCCAGCCCTGGGCTGAGCGGTGCAGCAAGGAAAGCCTGGGACAATCCTCCCAGTGTACTATAACTCTCACGCTCTGCGCTCCTGCCAAGGGTGGGGCCCATTGCAAGATTTTTTGGTGTTTCTAGGCCAGATATTATTTCAAGCCATTTCTCGAGTCTCCTATTTATTTTGTTATCCACGACCCTTTAAAAGTGCTGGCGGGGTTTTTTTTTTCATCATTTTTTTTTTTCAAATATGTGAAAGGCATGAGTAGAACGCATTAAAAAAATAAAAATATCAGTCTGCATTGTACCTAAACAAAATGCCATCCAATACTTCTCAAAGTAATGTTTTATCGTGTGAAAACAGTCTTGATACTAAACTCTTTTCCAGGGATGATCATTTGTCTGTGTGTCTAATGACAGAGTAAATGAACACCCCAAGCAGTCAGTATCCTAAACCTATCGAGGGTATCCAGTGCAGTTTAGGTTTTGTAAAGGAATATAGTACTAATGCTCCAGGGAAATATAATTTAACTTTCATCTCTCTTTGGAAACGTCCTTCATTTTCTCCCTCCATTCCCAAATCCAAGCTAGTGTTCTCCAATCAGCGAAAATTACTTGAAAAATGACACTGCAGGCAGCAAAGCTGATGATTACAGGTACCATTTCCATTCTAAACTGGACATTGCAGACATTGTTTTCTGTTGCTTTTCTTGGAGCACAGGATGCTCTGACAGGAATGATACACAAAATTACATATTTGATTCCATGCCTAAAAGCCACCCTGGGATCCATAACCTTGCTTAAAGATTTAAGAAAGACCTTTAGTCCACTTCTGAGAAGGTTCTTAGCTTAGAAAACTTTATCTTTCAACTTTACTTCTTAGCAGCTGTTATGTTTTTTTGCTGTCGTTTGTTTGACAGGATCCAGTTATAGGTTCC
The DNA here is from genome assembly GCA_033628505.1 of Tringa tobata. Taxonomy (NCBI): domain Eukaryota; kingdom Metazoa; phylum Chordata; class Aves; order Charadriiformes; family Scolopacidae; genus Tringa; species Tringa tobata. The sequence continues at coordinate 3,678,095 of JAHREE010000229.1, forward strand.
GATGTCTGTTTAAAGAAACAGGGAGGTTGTTGGCTTTAAAATTCCCTTACTGCTTGTGTGTTCAACATTTTCCCAGGCTTTTCTACATAGTTTGCCAAGTAAAGGGACTGACCTTTTGTAGCAAACACTTTTTCATTTCTAAATGCTCACTTTGATTTTTGTCCCATTTTATGCTCATTCCAAACTGTTTACAACCCACTAAAAATGACTGTGAATTATATGTTTGTGTAATGGATTCCTTTTGTGGTCGGAGTGGAATGTTTACTTTGAACAATTAGTTATCTTTGGGCAGATTATAGTGACCTGAAAAAAGAATGGCTAAAATTATTATAGTACCTTAACTATTTCCTTTTGTTATCTTCTCTGTTTGTTCAATGTATTATTTACTGGGTTTCCTTGCTCTGAGCCCCAGTGAACAAATCATGTTAAATAAGAGCAGTAACAAAAAAGCCCAGAGCATAGGGCTTTTGGTTTTGGTGGCTGATCTGCTGGGGTAGGACTTCAGAAGTCACCATCAGACACTTAAAGGCTTGGTTTCCAATTTTAAGAAGACATGGTTTTGGAAGAAGTTTTATGTGCTCACTCTCTGAAAGTCAGATTTCTCAAAGGTGGCCAAAGTTTGACACCCCAAAGCACCTAAAAGCAAGACTTAGTTCGGCTTTAATTAGCTGTGATTTGATTGTGCAGAATAACATTGCAGAAACACACATAAACAAAGTCTCATACTGCAGAATATTCAGTGTTTAAGGAATAAAATGCCTTTATGGGCAAAGATGAAGTACCTTATGGGGTGTAGTAAAGTAATACAATCATCTCAATGAAGAGAAATGAAGATTAAAATGGTATTTTAAACTACCTCACCTCCCAAATGCCATGCTGCCCTGTGACAGAAGGTTGTGTCCCTTTCATCAGTTTTATCTCTTAATCTAAAAGCTAAAGTGCAGCTAAAAGCACTTTAAAACCTATTTATAAAAAAAAAAAAAAAGAAAGAAAGTGATATTTCATTACCTTCTAAATCATATACCGCTTAAAAGGTAGTCAGTATTCTGGTAGGAAGTTTACATAGAGGAGAGTTCACTTATCTTAAGGAGTTAGTTAAGCAAAGAGGAAATGAGTTTTAAAAATATAAAGTATTGTGAGTATATTTATATAGCTAGGAAAAAAATGAGCTTTTAAAACAGTTTAATGCTATCTCACTTTCTAATGGAAGAAAACACCTCAGAAGAATTAAAAAAAAAAAATAAAAAAAATTCCCAAACGCCTCCTAAAACTGATGACTCCCATGCTGGGATCACTAATTTTGGTACTATGTAATAAGTGGATTATAGAAGCACAGTGAGAATGGCAGAAGACATGAGGCCTGTGCAGCCAAGGTATGCATTAATAGCCACTATATACAACCTCTAGAAGCTTATATCCTTATATATATTGTAATACTCCATGTTATTGATTTGTGTTCAGCGACTTGCTTCTCCAGGGTGTATTTAGCTTAACCACTATCTTCTACGTATTTGGTTCTCAAAAATACTTTAGTCTCATTCCCGAGGACCTGAGGAAGGCAGAGGGAAAATACAGAGTAGTTTTGCCAGAGTATGTTCACCACCATCTCTGAACTTCCACCAAATGTAGAGTGTTCCCGGGCTACTTCCCAGCACGATTAGACCAAACCCATCAGCCGGTGGCATAAAGGATTTGTTCTGGCAAGTTTTCCTTGAGAAGAAGGGAAACCTCAGGAGACTGACCTATCCTGTGCAGTTTTATATTTCTGTCTGAGTGCAGGATTATTCCCAAACACCACTTGGCCCCTGAATAACCACTTAAATGTATTTTATTTGTGTTTTCTCTCTATCATATCTTTTAGCATATTTCTATCCTCTGAGCAAGAAATAGTTCATGAATAGCAGTTTGTTTCCTACAAGTTCATTCACTGAATTTCAGTACTTATTCTCCTTTGGAAAGGTATTTTCCAAACTTTTTTTTTTTCCTTCTCCCAGGCCTACACGTGCTTCCTTGCTTTCCCTGATATAATTTTACATGCTGTTTCCAGTGGCTTTAGAATTCAGTACCCTGAAAGTACGGAGATCATATTGCTCCAGCAAATGATCTGAGCTCCCAGTTCTGCTAATTTTGTACTGTTCATTCTTTCCCACTTTGGGATAATCTATTATGCTTGGATCCAGGCACGCACTAAAAGCTAATACTTCCATGAAGAATGTGCAATTTGTACTGTTTAGCTTGTGATGAGATTCCTGAAGTCCTTTTATGATTCTATCTTGTTCCAAGGCGGCTTCTGCTCCCAACTTTTATATGCACTGAATTTAGAGGGGGGGGGAAGGAAGGAAAACAAACTGATAGGAAAAAAAAATTACACACACACACAAATATCCAGCAGTTCAGCAGATAAAGCCTTTTTCCAGGGAATTCTAGTGGGCTGAAGAAAACTGTTTCTGAGGGTATTGAACTATGTTTACTTTAAAGTGGCCAACAAGCATAAAATTAAACATACAGATGAATGCAATACAAAGCAACAGAGTTCTGAGAAAAGCCCTTGCAAGTTGGTGATTTAAAATGTTTTGCTTTTTTTTTTTTTTCTTTAATAATTATTATTGTTATTCTTTTGAGTAGAAATTAGGAGCGGTTGAATTTAGTGCAAAGATATTGGCAAGCTTTCCTCAACCATTTCTGTCTTCAGGCTCAGGCAATCCCGCTATAGCCACCTTTCTTAGAGCAGGAGCCAGTTAATAGCGTTGTGCAAGGTCCAAGTCAGAGTTGGCTCTGAAGGGTATTCACTCTGGGGCCTCTGTGTCTGCTAGAAAGCCACATTCTGAGTTAGAAAAAAATATCAAGAAGTGTCAACAGGAAACATCACGGAAGGGCATACAAGACAAATTAGAGAAAAGGAGACAACAGCAGAATGAAAAAAAAAAAAAGGCAAAAAAAAAAGCGCCTTGCAATGACAATGCACAAAAGAGAATAAATATATATTTAAAACATTTAAAAGCAGAGACTGTAAGCTAGTCAGAAGAAGAAAAAGCCATTAAAAAAGACAGGCATTTGAACTAGTTGCTGTCTTTGTCCTAGTTACCTGATACCTGGTTCATTGATTAATCTGTTCCAGAGAAATGCATCCATTTCTATGAAAAACGGGGGATTTGTATTTTAAGCCTTGCCAGTAACAACAGGCAGACACTCAGTGTGCACCAGAGTAACATTTACAATGCCTGGGCCAAATTCATGCCTTGTGTAATTTTATTGCTTTTACTGGAATTACACCAGAGATGAGTTTGGCCTTTTGCCTTTTTCTAGCATTGTATAATATATCTATTAGTGAACACGTAGAAGGAAACAGGGCATTTTGTCTTCAGAATTTTCCATAAAATCTTTTTCAATGGGCTTAATAAATAAAATAAACCACTTAACCTATGAAATAAAAAAGAATCAAACAACATTTTCTAGGTATTGAAATAATGTTAATATACTTTGTAAATCAAGTAGCTGACATTTGTACATGCTGAAACAAAAAGTCCGGAGAAATTTAAAGCCAGCTGACTGTCTCTGGTGCTTGCTGTGTGCCAATGAGAAAATGAAGGTCCTGACATACCCCCTGGTCAGAGGCAGATTCAGGGAAGCTCACGCATGAGGGTACCCACCTCCTAGCCATGCAAAAGATAAAAAGATAGACACAAAAATCCTCTCTTTTCCTCCTGAATAAACCGAGGATGGGAGGCACTATGCCCTAGTACAGTACACATGCCATCACAGAGAAGGAGCTGGCAGTACTTCCACTGCAAACCCCATTTAGTCAGACTTTACAGTTCAGCCATTAATAGAACACTTTGGGCAAACACTTGACAAAATGAATCTTGGCCTAGAGGAGATGTTCACACACACACACACACAAAAAAAAGTAAAGTCCATTAGGTTCCTTTAGGGGAAAAAAAAAGAGGTAGTTGTAGTTTCAGATTCTTTCAACATCCCAGTTGCTTAAAAATAAAGTTATGTTTTTTAAATAAAATTATGAAGGCATAATTCCACAATGTAGACTAATCGCTTTTCCTGTGGAAAAAAAAATAAATTACTACAACTACAGTATATTTTTTTTCAAAAAAGTTTTACAGCAATAAAAGAAAGCACATAAAAAAAAGTTTTGCTGTCTGTATGCAACTCTGTGGGGTCTGCTTAAAAAAACCCTGTCTCCTTTTTTTCTGCCTGCAATTCAAGTGAGCAAATAACTGCAGTTGTATTTTATTACTTCAATTATTTGCTGTAGCAGCTTGTGTTACATCAGTGTTTTAACCATATAATATAGCAGTCTAATGGGATTGATACCTAAGTGAGAGAAATTGTACCAACAGAAAGCTTCAGGAGCAAGGCAGAGGGTGAATCAAGAGGGCAGCGTAAAAAGGAGGCTTTATGTTAAGGTTTCACTTCTTTAAGAAAAGATTTTTCAGCTTATTTTACTCCCCTGAATTTATGAAACTGATACTGTTAGCAATCTAGTAACTGAATTGTCCCTAAATTAGCTACTGCATGATAAACCCCCGAGGAATTAACAAGTCTTTTAAAGATCTCCAGTTGTATATTCACTTAGCAGATTGTTTTATTATAGTCAGGATCCTCACAGATCATGGATGTAATTATATAGCAAACCAACTTCTTTTTGTCTTTGCGCAGACAAACAATGCTCCCTGGTTTGGGAGGAATGGCGCATATGTAAATGAGAGCAAAATGTGGCTGGTTTTGTTTCATAACACAACAGAACCGTATCGTTTGGATCCTCATTAGCTCTAACCAGCCTGATCCTGATCTCTCTTCATGATCCCTACATGCATGATTTTTTTGTGTGTGTCAGAGATGATGCTTTTCAAATAATTGAAATTCCTGGAAAACAGATACTCTTATTAGAAACTGCTTTCTCGTGTTTATTCTACTTCTTAATGGATATAGGTTGTTTCAGTCTATAATTCCCACTTTACTGATACCAGCCTCTGTCCACCAAAACAAGTGGTTTTCTATTTCTTTCTCTATTCAGGTCTCTTAAGAACCTGAATAGATCTGTTTTGCGGTCAATAATTGTTCCTTACAGTTAAGGAAATGCTTCAGTGTTTTGTTGGATCAGGGCCTTAAGCTTTATGCATTTGGATCAGAAATGTAAATATCCAGATTTTCTCTCAGGATTTAAAAACAAAGAACAAGTTGTTCAGTTGCCCAGAATATGGGCCATTTACAGGTAATACTGAGGGTCTTCAAATCACTGAGGAGCCCTCCAAATCAAGGGTAAGGTTGTGGGGTTTCTCTGAGATGTCTTCATTCAGAAAATAAGGAAGTCCTCAAAAGACAGAGGCTATTCCATGCTCCTAACCTATCTTCCCAGTAAAAATTCCCCCCAATATTTTGAACCACATGTCTGGATTTGTCAGTCCTGAACTGACATGGTGTTACGTGACATAACACACCAAAGTAGCTGCCACCAAACGGCTTTCCTGTGCCAGCAGTAACCACACAATGGTGTTGGAGGTACCACAACTTTTTGTTTGCTTAGAAATGAAATAATTTTGATGAGTGCATGGTATCAGTTAGCAAGTGTTGAGTTCTTTATGGTGATACTGCTCATGTTGACTTAAATGGAAAATGGATCAGCCCAGAAATCTTTATTAAGAAAAGTTTCTTAGTGTACTTGTAGTGATGCCCCGTGGAGCCACTAGAACTAAAAATCTGTCAGCATACTTGGTAGAAACTTTGTTTCATGGTTCTCTAACTCATATGATTGAGATTAAAGTGAACAAAATCTTGGCACATAGTTTGGCAGTCGAGAAGCATTCCAGTGTTTGTGTGTAGATGTGTGCGTGTGTGAGACAGAGAGGCAGAGAGAAGGGGAAATTTAGCAGCCACTCATTCGGTGTTAAATTATCAGGTGTTACATATTTTTAATAAACCTTAGAAGAAAGATAAGATACTTCCTCTTCTAATGAAAACTGCTTTCACTTAGCCTATAAACTTAACTTTGAGCAAGCTGAGCATCTACTCTGACCACTGAAAAAAAAAAAAATCATCCAAATTTTCCAGCCTGGCTAAACTATGAGCCTGACTTGAACCAAAAAGGAAGGTGAAAGATGCTGGAAGGGTGCTCTTTAGGCAGTCAGGTTTTCCTACGTTACTGCTAGAACAGAGGATTTATATAGAACAAACTGATTTATTTAGCGCCTCAATGTATGACCTGCAGGACTATCCTCACAGCAGTGGTTACTCTCTGGTCATAAATAGCACTGATCCAGTGTTGGAGCTTTTTGCCCAGGAGCACTTCTACCATCTCTGAGCAAAACCACAAGCTTTTTAGATACTTTGCAAACAGTCGTGATATATCAATGTTTGAAAACTATCTGAATTTGCACACTAGAAATCATTCACAAAGGTTTCTTGTATTATATCTATTTCAGTGGCATTTGTTGTATTCTGATATGTCATATGTTAAAAACACAAAAAACACAGCTCACAGTAAGAGTTTGTGTCAGAAACTTTGCAACTGTCTTGGATGTCTCTATAGTAAATGTCATTAATAATCACTGGAATTTTCACCAAAGAAGGAAATTAGATATGGAAAGCAGTGTATGCCAACTTCTCCTTTCCAAGGCTTCAGAGATACCAGAGGGTCTGTGTGAACTCTAGTAAAAGGGATGAGATTGGATTTCCACCTTCCTTACATCACTCCATGCCACAGTCAGCATTAAGATACAAAGACAATGATTCAAATCAAAATTCATCCTGTAGCTTCAAATTTTAAAATAATCGTCTTGCATGAAAGTATCAAATGATACTGATATTTATGCATTTGTTTCACCCAAAATTCAGCTAACAGATATCCAGTGCATTTTACTGTCAGCAACTCGTTTCTTCTCCTGCATGTCTTGGTTATGTTTCAGTTATATTATTTGTATTTCGTTGTGATTTTATTTTTTTTTGCATATTTCAAAGTAGAAAGCAATTTGTTTCATTTCAGACTATACTTAACCAACCTCTTCTCAGGAATTCCTGAGCAATTAAAACACAAGTTTTGTGCTATTTTAATGTAGTGTACCGTAGTATGCATGTCAAACCATAAAATGAAAACTATAGAGTTGCTTCTGTCAAAGCGAGGAAGTATGCACTAGCCTATTAAGTTTTGGTACTTATCACTCTTTCTAACCCAGTTCAGGATTTTTATGTTTTCTGCAGATATCTTGACTACATTTTTTGCCAAATGTGGCTTTGGTGATGGTTCTGATTTTGCCCAAATTAAATGGAGGCAGAAAAAAAAAGGGGTTTAAGTTACCTGAACCTGTTTGGGTTCATTAAATGTAGTGGGAATGACAGGAAAAATAATATATAACTGCAGAGTCCCACAGCTAAGATGGGGAAAAAAGTGTAAAAACAGCTAAGCATGATAAGCTTCTGTCATATTAAAACTAACGTTTATATTTTTCCACATAATACTGCTTAATGTCTCTGCTTCATAAGACTAAATATGACTTTTGCAAAAGACAGGAACATTTTGCTCACTTTTTAGACTAGAGGTTTGTCATGCAAAAGAAGGCGTAAGAGCATTCAGTGGAATCCCATGATTTTAATTATTTATTGTACTTTTAAATGTGTGCAATGTACACCAGGAAAAATACTATTCAGTTCAAAGTTATCTATGTGTATACATATACACACACACCTTTGTCTTTTCACATTTATATGTAAAACAGATATGCAATGCTAAGCATTCAGTAAGTTGGTGTTAGATAGCCATATGAATGCTTATCTTCCAGGAGAGCCTGTGTGTTTTCCACACAGGCATGGTCTGTAACACCCAAAGGTGACTGATAGTTTGCCTCAGACTAAAGACTCTGATTTTTAAATGTTTTCTCCCACTTAAAGATAACAAGCAAATACAAAGATAGATGCCTACAATGCGATATGAATAAGCAAATACCGTTACCAACTGCACATGAGAGCCCAAACTCCATTTATAGAGTAGGGTTCTGCACATTCCCTCTGCTAGAAATCCAGAACCGAGCAGGTCTAATTCCCAACCATAAGAAACAGATCCAACCTTCTGTGTTATGCAACGAAACAAGTCCTTTTTTTTTTCAAAGTGATATTCCTTTAACCATTGTGGAACTACAGCAGTTAAATGCTGCATCCACATCCACTACCCAATGACTCCCAACAGCTGTAGGAAATGCCCACAGATGGTTGGGCAGGACCCATTCCTGAAGACAAGGTAGATAACCTTGAGACATCTCAGCTAGAACAGAGCATAGCTTCAATCTGTCAAGTGAAAAATGGACCTGTTAGAAGACTATTGGGCCTATGCGGGCTCCTCGACTATCCTAAAGCCAAGGAATGATGGAAGAAGCAGTCCTGTGACCTTCAGTTTCCATCCTAAAGATCCCTATCCCATCCTAAATTTCCTATCCCAGCCACTATTATTAAAATATATATATCTCTCTTTGCCAAGCAAAGGTACTACAGTCCAGAAAATGTAAACTCCTTACCCTTTTAGGCTGAAGATTATGTGTGCCCACATGTATAGTTCTTCTGTTCTAGTTTCCAACTGTTAAAAGTCCAATAAGCGGCAGTACTAGTCAGGATGGGGAGGTGACATTACTGAGGTCTAATTTAATCTCTCATTATTGTGAAAGACAGGAAAAAAGATTTGTCCCCACTGCCCACTAAATTCTCTTTAAAATCAGCATTGGGAGGCAGGGATGTTTGGAGAATTGTATCTGTCCCTTAGCTTTTAACCACAGTTCCTTCTGATGTCAGTGGACCTGACTGAAAGTCCTATAGAGTCCTAAGAGGAGAGTTCGACCCCCCAAAGTGCAATTTCCCTCAGTGTTCTGATGCCGCTCAAAAAGACACAGGCGTGATGCCGGTGATGATGGATCCCCAAATGAAGCACAGTTTAACCAAAGGGGGAGGATTTAGCAAAATGCATAAATTTCTTGTATGCTACTGTCTGTAACAGGCAGATCTTCAGCCAGTTTAGCGAGCATAAGTTACAGCTGGCTTTTGCTGGAATAGTTTATGCTCTTGACCCTCCTCAGTTGTATAGCCAATAGGGAGTTGTCAGGCTACATGTGTTTTTAAACTTCTTTCAGCTAAATCAGAAATCCAAAAGCAAAATACAGCTCTCAGCAGTATCATGTGGAGTTGTGACAGTCCCTGGAGGGCTCGGGGTCCATAAACCAATGAATGGATTACAATGAGGCATAAATGTAGTATTTTCATCCATGACAGATATAATCTTGAGCCTGTATTTTTCATGTTACTTAACTCTTTCAGAACGTAATGTGTGACAGAAAATGTCTTATAATGCACATTGCAGTAAATATCAGTCAAGTATGCTTTATTGCTGAGCTTTACATGTTTCCAGAAGTTAACAGGCACAGCTGGGATATAAGAAATGGCAATGTTGTATACATTTCTTGAACATACAAAATACCTTGGCTCTCTTCCCCCCCACCCTCCACATTGCATCCCCAGCTGTTCTGATCATGTCACACAGTGGATGAGTTTTTCCATCGTCAGCTCCTCCTAAAATGATAACCTTTATTCAGGCTTTCATTCTCCTAAAAATAAACTCCATTATCCACATTGTCATCACATTCAAATTAGACTATCACGGCCTATATTGCACAACACGAAATAATAGAAATGGTAACTGAGGGAAGGTGGTAAACTCTCCGTTGGTAGCTGGATCTAACAGAAAATACTCAGTGCTAGTATTTAACATCTATTGACTTACCTACAGATGACCCAAATCTCTCTGCTTGAAATGCCCTTCTGTCGCTCACCGTAGTGTCGTATGGCCACAAATCCAGGGAGGTAAGGATGGGAAACTGCCCATCTCTGGGGACATGAAGCTGCTTGTATCCCAGAAGAATTACTGATGAAGGATTTTCAAAGATTACTGATACTCCTGAAAGACCTTTTTGCTCAAGCTGGGAAAAAATATGCATGATAAAGTAGCAAAGAACTATAGAAATACTATTTTATTCCAAATAAATTAAGCATTGGTCAGAATGGACCTACTGACCAATATGTGAGAAGCAGTAACTGCGGCAAATGAGAGCCGATAGGAGTGGTGAAGGAAGTATTAAAAGAGAAAACAAACAAACAAAAAAGAAATAAGCATTCACAAAATTAAATACTAACATGTTACAGAGAATTCCTATTTCCAAACATTTGGTAATTTCGGATGTTATACTGTGTTGCATAAAGTAAGACAATGTTATTTCCTTTTAAACTGCCAATCCATTCAAACCAGCGAGCTGATGTGTGTACTTGAGGTCTGTATTTAGTAGGGATTTTTTTCCCCTTTAGCATAAACCTTGTTGATTTAAAAAGTGAACAAAGATGAATCAGGTGGTAAATGTATTCATGTAATCATTTTCATTAATAAGCTGTTATAAATAATAGAGGGAAGGTTTTAAGTGTATAATTTTCTGTAGCACAATTGAGATTTTTCCACATCTTCAGCAGTAAGTTAATTAGAATCACCTGCATTTTCTTGGGCGGACACCAAATGGATTGCAAACAAAAACAGATTAAAATAGCTGTAGCTCATGGCATACAGATGACAAGATTCACAAAGAGGACAATCAGGCAATGAAAACCTCCTCTTTTTCAAACATTTTTAAAGGAAATTCAGCTCTTCTGAGTCGCTGTAAAAAGACGTTTGTAAGTGTTTCGCTGAAAGACTAGAATGGCTTTGTTTCTGATCCCATGATGAGTGAAAGAAATGTTTAAGAAAGATCACTTTACAGAGAGATTCAGACTGAAATGTGATGACTGTGATTCAAGCCAAGCCAAAAATTACAGCTCAGAATTAAAGGGGATGGACGTGGCTTGGGAATCCATTTTCCCACATTCCTGAATCTCAATCATCCCAGCCAATGTTTAAAAGAAAATACAGTGGAAAGCAATGAGGTCACTTTGTTTAGCTGCAAGAAGTGGGACTATGGGCATGGCAAAAGTATATATTGGAGGTAACGGCAAAATTACAGTGAACACGCTGCGTGTTCGACGGTTTCATTCAAAACAAATAGCTTCAAAGCTGAGTTTTGTTTCTTGTTAGAGGGAGCCGTCTGAGTTAAGTCTTGCTGTTCCTGGGGCTTTTAAACCATAAACTTCTTGAATGTCAAAGACAGTACAACACAATAGAGAAGACGACGAAGGCACAGAGAGCTTGATTTAGGCATTAAACAGCGGCCCTGCATAGCAGTGAACTGTGTGCTACTTTAAATTGCACGGGCTTTGTACTGTCGCTACCCTTATTTATTTGTATGTAAATATCTAAGTGGAAATTCTACCATCAAGTGATATGAAACAGAATAAAGTATATCATCCATCATATTCACTTGTTACTTATTCTCGGTACGTAATGCTCATATTCAGGGTTGTAATTGCTTCCATTAAACCGTTTCTACAGGGTCTTGAAAACAATAAGATCTTAGTCAAGCTTTTCTCCTTTCATTGCGTCTTGAAGTTATTACTGCAAGAAAAAATGAGATTCTCTTTTTATGTAGGAATGCCCCTCATCTTCTTGATATTATTGCAGTCAAACACAGAATTATTTCTTGTTAGCTAATTTCCTAAAGAGATTCACCAAACCTCATGCCAGACACCTTCTATAGAGTAATTTCTTAGCTTGTTAATAACTAGTACAACTTCTCCTCTCCTTTCCTTCACCCAGTATCTCTTCCTTTGCTAAATTCTGATGCAGTGTTAGATTTCTACTAGTATTAGAGCAAAGAAAATCTTGTTTGTGCTACCTTGAACTTGAGCTTGTCTGTCACAGGTTCCTCAGCTGGGAAGTGCTGGTCACGAGTCCAGTACCTGCAAACCATGTGAAAAGTACCGATGGAGAAGACATCTCTCCATCCACTCTTTAATTCAAAGCAACGAAACACATATCTTTTGTTTCATTTTATTTGCTTCAATATCAAGTACAGTGCTTTAGTGGAGATCCTATTTGTAGCACATGAAGAGGTGCAATCTCTTCCCTGCTTCTGTTTGATACTCCTCTTTCTATAATTCAAGGGATGACATTAGTCCTCTCTGTTACAGCACCGAACTGAGAGATCACGTTCAGCTAATTATCTAAAATAACCCTCAAGTCCTTTGTAACCTAGATCCAGTGTTGGATGTACCCTGCTTGTCTCTATGTGAAAACTTATTTAACCAGACTGTGATCATTTCAGGTGGCAGCTCAGATCTTCTGTAATTTTACCTGTCCTCATCATTATTTACTATCTCCCTGATCTTTGTGTCTTCTGCTTACTTTGCCAACACAGATTTTTTTGTCTCCTTGTCCACATCTCTGATAAAGGTATTAGATGGCACTGGACTGAGAGCTCCACTCTTGAGAGCTCTGCCAGTTATGACCTTGTTAACTGATATCTCCCATTAACTACTACATTCTGAGGTCTGTCATTGAGCCAGTTTTTAATCCATGTAATATATGCCCTGCTAATTCCATAAAATGCAAGTGCTTTAATCAAAATGTCATGTGGTACTAAGTCAAAAGCCCCATGGAAATCCAAACATACTATTTCAGCACCATTGTCTTTATCAACCAGACCTGTCAAAAATCCAATCATATCAAAAAATGCAACAAGTTTGCTAGACGAGGCCCTGATTTCCATGAAACCATGCTGGTTGGGATTAATTATATTTTGCTATGAATTATTTGTTTATTGAGTCCTGAATTAATTATTTAAGTAGACTGTCTGGGACTGAGGTCAGTCTAGCCAGTCTCCAAGTGCACTCCTCTTACTGCTTTTACAATATTGGAATAACTCTTCTGCCACTGTTTCCAGCCTTAGTCATCTCCAAGTATTTCTCTATATTTCATTTGCAAATGAGAGACACATGTATAGCATGAGCACTGATAAGTGAAAACTGAATTATTGTTTTTACAACAGTGATTATCTCTTTGTCCTTAAGATTGATTTCCAATACCACCCACTGTTTGGTCTTTCCTAGGTTTGTTTCTCCTTCTTTATCTGGTAAAACTATTTAACATGACATTTGCTTGGTGCCCACTTCTGTGGCAGCTCAGTACTGTCTTTGGACCAGGGATGGGACCTGTGTCAGCTTTATTCTTTGCTACTCTTCATGATTTTCCTTCTACGGGCATATAAATATTGATCCTTCTATGGAACTCTATTTTTTCTTGCACATTGTTTTGTGGTGTTTTTCTCATCAGACACATTATCTTGCCATTGCTATATTTGCTGCATTCACCCATTTTTACTTCTTTAAATGACTTCATGCCTCATTTTTGTGCCCTTAGTAAACTTTTTAAAATTGTTTATATATCAGATATTTATGGTAAGATACATATGAAAACAGGAGGAAAGAATTATAGTTTTAGGGAGAACATACCCTGATAATGACCTCTTAAATATTTGTAAAGATAGCCCTGGGCATCTGAGCCCACAAAATAGTTTATAATACAACAGCTTGATTACATAATGATACTTTAGTTTTAAAACGTATGATCTTTCTGTTTATGGGAAGGCATAATAGGCTCCTTTGAAATACAATATTTTTGCCCTGAACATAACTGATTTTAAATGAAAGGACTAACTAAAGAATGCCTTTCTTCAACTTTGTACTTTACTTTGTTGTTGAATCCAGCATGATGGTTTCTTTTACAAAACTCCTACCAGGCCTGGGGACCACACCTATTTCAGGATACATTAATTGTGAAAGTTTCATGGGTTTCTGTGCAGGAAGTTACCTAGTACCACTTAAAATGGCATGTTTCAAATTCTAAATCTTGTTAAAAAACAGAGAGAGAAATTTCTGTATACCACCCCTCCCTCCCTCCCTCCTGCGTATAGAAAATGTCCCTTTATATTCAGTTTGAAGATATTGTCAAATATAGATTAAGTTTAAGCAGAATAAAATGGGATTTGGGAGAGCGATTTGTTCTATGCAACAGAAAGAAATTAATGAAAATATTTCATTCAAGGAATTTCATAAAGCATCAAAACTACCTCAACTAATAGTCTCATATTTTAAAAAGTATGTCTGGATAAACATATCACCTAAGCTGTAATTATTTTCTGAATTTTTGATGCTTCTCTGCACTACCTTGTTTCAGCTCAAACTGCTACTGGAGCTGACACTGACCTGCACTCATGGTTATTCCCATTTTGGCTAGAAGCAGGTGTGCAAGAAATGTTCTTAAATAAGTGTTCTAATATCACTTATGCAGAGTGCGTATAACATTTATTATTGTTCATTATTCTCAACTCAGCCTGAGTTCAGTTGCCTTTTAACTTTCTCATCAGGGAGTACCTGTATGATTTTTTAATGAAAGTAGTTAAAATTTGTCTAGAGTTTGGCGGCTAAACTGATGTATTATTCAATAAGTCCTTTTCCTACATTTCCTATACCTTCACAAAATTTAGAGTGGAAATATTGAAGTCTTTACCATGATTTTGGCTGCCATTTCTAATTTTGGGTCTGTCCTGTTCTCAGGTTCCTCATTAAAACAAACAGAAACAAAGTTGGAGAAGGGGATATAAAGCAAATAAAACACCAAAAAGTTCTCCTGTAGGGCACAATCCAGTGATTCTTCCCTGATAAACCCCACTCCAAAACACATGAAGGTCACCCTATAGTGAACAACAGTTGGACTTTATTACAATGAATATTTTTTTCTGAAACGTTCTTTACCACTGTACTTAAATGCCAGCACCAGATAGGAAACTTTGCAAGGCTTTTGTTTCATCTTGTTCCCTAAGTATTTATAGCCTGATGTGAAGAAACACTGACAGCAGTGCAGCGATGATTTTATTCTTGATAGAGGTGCCCTTAAAAGTGAATTTGCTTTGATAATTGTTCATAGGATTGGGATATTAGAACTATAAAGACATATTTCTCCCTCTATTTCTCTCTCTTTCTCTTTTGCACCTAGTTGGATTTCCAAAATAAGTTGTTAACAATCCAGCTAAGATAATGTGGTCATGAAAAGGATGTCCAAATCCACCAATTTGCATTGGTTTGGTTTGGCTTAACTTTCAAAGTTCTTGGAGCAGAAAGTTGATGGCACGTGAACGCTATAATTGCCTTGATAGTCGTGGATTTTTTTTATTGATTTTTTTTTCTCTCTGCCATATTGTATAATGTCCAAATGAAATGCTAATCAGACCTTGTTTCTGGACCAAAGTAAATTTATAACAATAGTAATGCACTTGTATACTCCAGATTGTTCTGCAAGATGTAATATCCTCCAATTTACAACATGGTTTGTCATTTTCATTCGATCTGGATAATTTATATAGGTTCCAAACGGATGCTATTAATGTGAGACATTGCTATTTCTTGCAAAGTGACATATATTGCTTTCACTTCCATTTACCCAAAAAGGTTAAGAACTAAATAGAGTTAGATCTGAATAAAAGTTAACATTCTGCTTTGGGCTTGGTTTTTTGATTGTTGTTTTGCTTGATTTTTCTTCTTTACTTTCTGGTTTAGACTTCAATTTACATGATGCAATTCTTAATCCCTTATCACAAGAGTTCCACATTCCTATGCTGGGAATTACTCTTGATTTCTCGCTCTCCTCTTACTAAAACAGAATGAGACTCCTCAGATTTAGGATAGAATTGCATTACTTAAACATTTTAGTAATTTCCATTTGCTCATATGTTATATATCCAGTAGATGGATAACTTCCAAGTGGTCTTGATTACCAAATCCTTTTTGATTTCTCTTAAATAAACTTTTTCTTTATCCCTCTGTAACCAAAGGGGATCTTCCTGAAATGAATCATCACTCTCAGTATTATGTTGCAGGACACCCACAGGTGCAGGGTAGAAAATTGTCTCATAAAAGTCATAGATAACCAATGTATAACATGGAATTATTATTCCTTTTTTAAAATAGATCCAAATCAGGACATTCTTAACAGGATGGAACTGTTAATAAAATAAGAACTTTATTTTGTTAAGAGAGAAAGCAAACACACAAACAAATGAAAGACTTTATTTGGTTTCAGTCTGCATCAAAAGGAAAAGTAAATCTTTTAAAATTATTCAAGATCAGTGAGGAATACCTCCAAGCAGTTGAGTCCACTGGCTACAGGCCTCATCTGCAAAGGCACAGTGCAAGTATCTTTGACCTAAGACTTGAACGTCACCTCCCTCCTTTTTAAGTCTAATTACAACCTGGTTTCTGGGCTTTTGCACTTGTTTTCCCCCCACCACAAATTGGAAAAAAGTTTCCCCCTAGATATATTGTAAGGAAATAATTCCTGAAAATTTTTAGTTTTAACAAATTAATGTTTTCCAAGAGAAAGGTTTTTTTCTGAAATTGCTTGCCAAAAGCTAATTAAAACTTGTGTTCCAAGTGATGAGTAGCCTTAAAAAAACCTGTTTTGTATAGAGTCTCTTTGCTTCTTATGTACTTGCAAGTTTTAAATGTGAAATGACAATGTACAATTTAATGTTTTCCATTTTTAAGCATGCAGATTTGGTCGTTTTTTGCACAATAGCTAATTCTCCTGGGAAAGGAGAGCAGTTCCCATGTGCTTTGAAATGCTACAGCTATGCAACCGGGCTGGAAGTGCTATTTTAAACAGTCATATCAGCAGAGCTTGCTGTAGGAGATAATATGTCACAAAAGGGAGTATGACATCTAGTTTCACCTAGAAGATAAACCTTGAGTAGATATGCAGGGAGAAACAAAACTGTCAGGTTGTCCTTGAAAAGAATGGCCTATATTAATGAAGAAATGTACTCCAGGGCATATGCTATTTGGGTTATTTAATTTCATCTTCAAACTTGTCTGATCCGCTATGAAGAATATAGTAGAGAAACGGTAGTTGTGTGTAGTCTCAAGCACGTCATGATCTCAGGGTGGGCATCTCATCGCTTTATTTTCAGAAAGGTCACAGCCTCAGAAATTCACGTCTGAAAAGCCCCGGCCCCAGACTGAGAAGTTTCTCCAGCACTATTAATATAAACTCCCCACGTTCAAGCAGGGCTTGCAAAGCATCGTGCGTATCCCAACCAGCCCTTCTCTATAACACGAGAGCTAATTCACTCTTCCTTTCCCTGTCACACTCGAATACCCTTGCAGAACCGCACTCTGCTGACAGAATTACAAGATAATTATAGTCAGGTGTTTTGTTTTCACTTAAGTTAATCTACCCCTTTTATTTTTCATTGTTGTTTTAATCAGGCAGGCGGCACTTCAGTTGTTGTCAGGTGGATTATTTTTCAGTCGTTCACTACATGGCTCTTCTTCATACTTGTTAGGGCGCTTCTGGCTTCCTGACAGACGTACAAAGAAAAATACTTATATGATCTAAAATGAAATATGTGTTTCTCTTTCAGGTCTAGATGTTGATGGAATATACAGAGTTAGCGGCAATCTGGCAACAATACAGAAGTTACGATTTCTTGTCAATCAGGGTAAGTGATTCCTCCACCCTGGTAATGTTTTGTTTAGTACTTAACTGTCTCAGATGACAGTATTTCAGAATCTGCTATACATTAGTGGCATAGAATGATGAGCCGTGCTTTGGAAAAGAGAGGAAAAGGAAGGTAGAAAGATATTGCACAGAGGAAAGTGTCAGCCAGGAGGGAGGAAAAACAGCAGAGTAAGCAGAGGAAAAGAGTAGTTAAACAGGAGATGAGAAATAAACAAACAAAACCAAAAAAAAACCCACCAAAAAAAAAAAGAAAGAAAAAAGGAGGAAATGGATACATGAAATAAGATGGCAAAAACCAAAGCATATGTAGAAATCAAAGAATCAAAGTGTGGAAAAAAGAAAAGATTAAAAGGCAAAATAGCAGATTGGATGTTGAAAGTTAAACAAAGCCAAAAGTAGAACAGGGATCCAAAGGAAACCAGTAGAAGGAAAAAGGTGCTGAAAAGAACTGAAAAAGAAATACTAAAAGTGCAGTAATGACTCCGTCAAAGTCAGTGGAGAGTTACCTCTGTTTTTGAAATTGCAAAGATTTGACTCCAGGAAATGAGGAGAGATGAATATTTTGGGCACTTGAGAGCCAGAATTAGAACCAACCTGTAAACATTTGCTGAACATATTTCTGCACATAATTAACGTATTTCCACAAATACAAAAGAACATTTTTCACAGATGTGGCCTAAATGAATCTAACATTGATCAATAGATACTGTTACAGGTGTAGAAGTCAATATTGGTAGCTAATTAGGGTACATGACAAATACATTCACATCTCTGAACAGTTTACTACTCTTGGCAAAGACTAAACATCACCATATTTAATAGCTTAGCAAATATTATCTATGACAGTGAATCTCCTGATACAACTTAATGAGAAATAAAATGAAGCTTCTCAGAAGTAAGGAAAAATCCCAAATCTTAAACTGAATTACAGACTTTATACACTTTTGCATTAATGAAGTATGAACGTGAAGTTGCTGCAACATTTTCTCCTACTTTTCATTAACTCTTTTAAAAGTTACCCGGAGCCTATTACCAGGACTTCTAAATATTGTGTATTGTATGTTTTTTCCGGAGATGATAGCTGTTGGAGAACAACTTCCTCAATTAGTTTTGTACTATACATAAACTAAGAGTTTTGACTCACAAATTCTCATGAAATAGAGAGACTTGAGAGACATAAAAACGTTCCCACCTTCAAGCCTCCATTTACATTTCTAGTGAAGGTTTCAGGGGAGCAGTAGATGTTTGCCATCTCCTGAGCTGCTCCAGATTGGTCTTGTCGTCAGCTGAAACTGGAGGGTGAACGCTGGTTTATGAGGAATCAGTATTTATGCCAGTAAAGTCGGTGAGACTGAATAAATCATCAGCCTCACGGTTTTGACTCATTGCTTGGGTTGCCTTAGATTTATAGTTGCTGGGTATTTGTGTGTCAATAATGTAGTCTGCCTTGGCTTTCAGATGACCATATACTGTATTTTGTTTGGAGACAGAGAGGCAAAACCGGCATTTTCTATCCCTCTTCACCGCCTAGGATCTTTGCTGAGGAAAAAATGTGCCCTAAAAATAATGGTCATGTCTACCATGTCTTGTGGCATCCAAAGGTTAACGTATTTGAGGTTAACATTGCTGCTCAAGTTTTCGCCTAAAACAGATGGGCTGATACTGTAAAGCTAGACAAAGTCTGGCTAGCTAGAAGTCTAAGCTGGCTTTTTGCAGCACAGAGGTACCAGGCACCTTTTTCTTCTGGTTTATACCACTGTGAAAATTTAATATATAAAAGGGGAGTTAATGGTACATTAGAACAACTCTGACACTGGCTACTTAGGACACGTGCAAGAAATCTGCCAATTGAGCGACTAATGGAAAGTGCAGGCAGGCCACAGCCCATGGAGGCACCACGTACCTGTAAAAAACACCTTGGGGAAATGGTTTAAACAGGATTTACTTAACATGTGCTTGGGAGGACAACAGCAGTCTCCACCTGATGTCCACAAGGGCCTGTTGTCCCCTGTGAGTTAGATACTGAAGACAGCAGCCATTTCAGAGTGTTTCATAACTCACATAAGTTACTTTAAAAACCAGTGTGTGATCTCAAACTGCTTATTTACAAGTCCTCTAAATCTCTGCCATGGGATGATGTTTAATAACACACTTGCCACACATCACTTTTTCACTTGGTAATTATTGTGACCTTCTAGTTCCAATCTCTATACCTTCATTTTTCTGTAGTTATCCGTGAGAAAGCACTATTTATATATATGATTTTCTCATAGAGATTTTTTTAATTATACTTAAACTTTAATTTAATTATAATTGCAAACAAATGTTCTGAAAAAGCCTATTGACATTGCAGAGATTGACTGTGCAATCAGTTCTTATACAGGCCAAATACTTAATGGGCTCTTTCTTCCTGCTTGCTTTGCCATTGTGTTACACCTACATTTACAGGATATAAATAATATGTATCACATTGAAAATTAAAGATCATAGAAGAGACTCTAGGCTGGCTGCCATATCAAAGTATTTTTTATTAGAATAATAATTAATTAGAATATAGCAAAGCTTTATTTGGCTCCTTTTCCTATACTGTTAATGTCGCAGCATCAAAAATTAAATGAGAGAACTGGTGAATATGAAAAGAAAACAAACTAACAGTTGACAACTTCATTATTAAAGAAGAAATAAGAAGAGTAAAAATCAAAAAAGACCCTTTACATTCTAGGTTTTTGGTGGTGAGGATGGTCTTACAATAAAAAAAAAAACATGCCTTGTATCTTTTTAAGTTCTCTGAATATACTTTGTGGTTCCTTCTCATTTCTTGAGGTAGGCAGCTTCTGAACAGGGCTTTGACCTTGCCAACACGAGCATCAGCAGAACAAACTACCTTATTTACTTTATTCCTTTTACAGAGTTTTCTTTTTCTATAAAAGTCTATTGATATCACACCTTTTTTGCTTCTGTGCAACAGGATTATCTTTTATCTATGATTTATTTTCCCATTAAGAGCTGAAAAGATCAGTTGATCATAAGAGGACCAGGCTATAACATCTCTCAGCACTTTCGAAACTCTAAGTCATCAGTTTTCAAATCACTGAATCAAGGCAGTAGATGCTGTTTGGACCAAGGTGACATCAGGAAATTCATACTTCTCTTAGTCTACAAGCATTGAAAGAATTTTGGATTTAGAAACTAAGCAACCAGTCATTCAATATTTCTGGCTGAGAACTTTTATTATAAGGAGTTCTATAATCGCCAGAGACAGACAGAAACAACAGCCATTCCTCTTATGCTTTCCATATTTTTGCTTAAGCATAATAGTTGCAAACTGTAAAAAAAAAAATAAAATAAAAATATAAAAGAATTTTTGGCACTTGACAATTCTTTAGGGATTTTATGAAAAATCTGGAGGAGTTTTGCAGATTTTAAGCAAGGTCCAGTAAGCTTGAGACTTTACAGATATTTATAAGGATGTTCTTTTAATTCACACTGTAGGAAAAGGGATAAGGTCCTCTAAATGGGTCTGTTGAGCTATGTAAAGCGTGCTGGCAGTGCTAGGGTATGAGAATGCTATTGAGAAGATCAGTTGTTTTGGCCAAAACCCCAAGGGTGGGGCTGACTTGGGTTCCTGACCCATGGGCAGGGCTGGTCACCTGGAGCCCCAGGTGAGGCTAATCAGGATCATTAAGGCACCACTATATCAAAGTGAGGACAGATGGGAGATGTTTTTCAAAAGTGAGCTTCTGACCTGGTCAAAAGTGCCTGAGAAAGGAAAAAGAAGGATAGCTCTCCATCCATAAGGATGTTAGCATGTAAGTAAGAGTATGAATTTCTGGTGTGCTTCCTGCTTTGGCTGAACTCCTTGTGTTGATGCCCACTGCGATATTATGGGGGTAAGAACTTCTTTGTTCCCTGTCCTGCTTGTCCCAACAATCCTAGATTTCCCTCTGTGCATGAAGACCAGAGATACCTGTAGGTTGAGGTAGGAGCTTATTTCTTTATGTCTTCTGTGCCTTTCTTCTGGAAAGGCATTCAATTTCTGTAACTGTCAAACAAGTGATTTTCATGAGTACTAAATTAACTGAAAAAAAATGGAGCTATAAAGGGTCCATAACACGTTGCTGAAACACTAGGTTTCTATCCTAATGCATATATGTTCAGGGAAACTAACCATAGAAATACAAATTTCAATAGTTATTGGTTCGTTCAGTGAGTGTTGGTTCATACATAATACAAGAGAGCTCCTAATTGTCTTTATATCCAGTGCTTTGTTTGCAAAATGCTTGGTATTTGCTGTACAGATGACCTTTGCATCCCGTAATTTCTTGTGGAATACCTTGTGAGTTAACTGTGAAACACCACGTACTGTCCGAAGGTGAATTACTGTGTTTTTATGGCTTAGTTACTATACTTATGTACCAAAGGGGAGGAAAAATACAATTTTTTACAAAGGCTAAATATTTCAGAAGGGTACATTTCTTGTGGAACGTGGAAAAGGACAGCTAAAGATACTCGAATTGGTAACTACATTGTGGGAAAAGGTGAATTTAATCTTACCCTGACATTACCTCCAGTTAACAGAAAAACACTTTGGCAAAAAGAATTATATTTCAGTTGTTTCTTCTAGAAGAATATACTGGAATATAATTCAGTTTAAGAAAAATTAAAAGTAAAATTTAAACCACAAATACGTGAACTGATTGTGAATATTTATTAACTAAATAATTTAATAATAAAGAAAATGCCTACTTGATTAATTGTTACAGAGTAAAAATTACAATAAAACTGTCTTGATCAGTGCTTTGCAGAAGCACCATTACTGTCTGTGCAGTTGTTTAACAAGGATTTAATTGGAAAGATAAGTGAATGCACATTTAAAAGTATTGTTAATTTGCTTTATAATCACCCCATCCTTCACAGTATTGACAGCACCAGGCACAAACCCCTTTCTCTCTTACAAGTATTATTTTCCATATGTGCACAATAAATTCTGAAGCAGTAATTGGAAATTTTATGGATTTCAACATACCTAGCGTTTTGAGTTTATAGGTGCCATATCCCCTCTCTAAAGGTAGCTTATAGGTGGCATTTTAAGTAAAATCAGTGCCTTTTTATTACCCATGGGCTGTTTTGGAGGTTGTGGTGTGCAATTTTGTTAGGTTTTTTTGGTGGGTTTTTTTTGTTTGTTTGTTTCCAAAGGAATATCTAATTCCTATTTACTTTTCCTTTCCATTTGAAATATCAACAAAATCCTCATTGCAACATTATTTTTGATTTAATAAACAACAGCCGTCAAAAACAGTAATCTTCAATATGTTTATATTCCATCTGTACTTATATTTATTGTTCTAAAATGGCTTGGATTAATCTAATTGACAAGTAAGAGCCCAGACCATATGAGCAGCTAAGGATGATACCTTTAACCAGCAGGATTCTTCAGCTGCACTGACATGTTCTTTATCAATGAACTATGAGAAAAGAGGAACAAATTTTGGGATTTTTTTATTATTATTTTTTTTAATATTACTGATTATGTGTGCTTGCTGGGACCATATGTCTGAGCCTCGGCTATCAGGAACCAGAGTGGTTTCCTGGCTGGCTCTGTGTCGGGGAGTAGAGCCCATGGAGATGACACAAGACCCAAGCTGCCTTTAAAATGGAGCTGCCAGGTCAATGCAAATGGGCTGGGTGGTTTTGAAGCAAGCATTTAGGAGAAAATAAAAATGGGGGGGGGCAGGGAAAAATAAAGGAAGAAAAAAAAAACCAAAAAAACCACAAGATAAAGAGAAGCAGCTCATTTTCACAGCTTTATTTCTTTAAAATAAGAAAAAAATCCAAACAAACCAACAAAGCTTCCCATTCAAAAATACCCAAGCCTTTCCATTGATCCAATATACCCTTTTCAAAGGCTCAGAGGGCAGGGGAGAGCAG
This sequence comes from Tringa tobata, assembly GCA_033628505.1. NCBI lineage: Eukaryota > Metazoa > Chordata > Aves > Charadriiformes > Scolopacidae > Tringa > Tringa tobata. The sequence goes on from JAHREE010000229.1 coordinate 3,701,502, forward strand.
GTCCTCTGTCAGCTGCCAATTTCCAGAGAGCAGCTAAAAATACAAAGGTCTAATGGGACCTTTGCGGGCTTTATTTAAAATTGCAGCAAAGATCACTGCAAAAAGAGGGGAAAAAAGAAAAAGTGGAATTGGTTCTCTCTTGCAGTCACTTTCCCTTTTGTTTGCCAGTCTTTAATTTATTTTGCATATGTGTTAGTAAGATTTCCCGTTGTATCCGGTCATCTCCTTCGGTTTTTTTGAGTTTTAGGAGGTTATTGGTTTTCCAGGCATACGTGAGTACGTTTAGAGACACATTGGGGTCTAACCTTAGAGCCATCTTCCAGCCTTGGTGACGTTCTCCTGGTGATCAAGCGTGGCCCAGACAGTGAAGCCTTCCTCACTTTTGCCACCAGTTACTTGTGTAGCCAGTTTCCCTGAGAAACCGGTGAGAGTGGTCCGAAGTTCATGTTGGAAATATCAGGCTCAAACTGGGTTACTTGCTAGCTGAGAACCAAAATGTCTTGAAAGCCTTGAGTCAAAAATAGTTTTTTCTTTCTTTTTCACACTTCCCAGGCAAGCACAGAAAATAAAATGGACTGAAGCAATTTTCAGAAATAATTATAAAACAGCTTGTTTCTGGGTTAAGACCTGCATATGCCAAGCTGTAGCCAAGAATTTCTTTTTTTTTTTTTAATTTAATTTTTTCCAAGCTTTAAAACTCTGACAACAGAATACTTTAATTGAGCCCACAGTAGTTGGTGAATCAATTAATATGTACATGTTACTGATGTGGGTTCTTCCCTGTTCTCTCTCTGTTTGAATGTCTATTTTAAGATACAGAACATTTTATTTTTTTTGTACTCAAAAGAAGGTGTGGTTTCCACATCTTCTCTTTCCAGTGGGGATGGGAGGGAAGTGTAGTACCCCAAAGAGCGATTTGTAAGTATAAGGTGATGAAACCTGATGGAAATTCTAATTTTTGCAACCAATGCTTTGAATTATTTTGTAAATAATGTGCATCGTATAAAAACAAAAAGGACAATATTAGCTAGAATATTAGTTTTTCCATTATAATTTATTTTGTTCTCAGTGTGAAGGGAAAAAATAAAAAAGATAAATATAATCAGAAGTCTTAGTTGCCCAATCTGTACCTATAGACACTGTATGATTTCTCTTACCAATGGTCTTGTCGTGTTTTTCTTTTCACCAGTGTGATGAATAAGTCAGTGTTGGGGCAGAAAAGGCAGTAAACTGGGTTAGTGTGGTCAGCCACAAACATACCATGGATTTTATGGCACGTATTGTATGATCAAGCATTTAAGACATGACTTTTATTTCTTTTCTAACCACAGCACTCTTTGCATTACAATAGCTTTTTGCTTAGTAACACTTTGAGAAGTTGAAGAGCTTCTTGATAACCCCTCAAGGAGTGTTATTTAGGCACTGAGGAGGACTGTAGTTTTGGACACTACACTGTAGCAAGGGATTGTCTTTTTTTTTTTTTTTGGATGCTCATCGTTGTCATGGATGACTTTTTGTTTGGGTTTGTTGTTCTGATAATAATGCTACAGGAAATACCATTCCACAGAGCTCCGAAATAACAAGGAAAGGAAATAATTTATTGAGACTTTTGTTAAAAGTATTAACAGGAAAACTTTCTAACAATGATTTTTAGGATGATAGAATAATCTCCAGAAGCTGGAGGTTGCCAGGCTTATTTATAGAGAAACTGAGCCAAGTGTCAAAGGTATTTTGCATGGGATCATCTTCTGCTGCAAGGAGATGGATACTCTGGGGAGCTAAGCTGCATAGTTCCTACTTAAAGCTGGTTGTGCTCAATGTCTGACAAGATCATGGTGTGGCCTAATATTTGGGGTGTTTTTCACCCCTGTGGTCAACATCTGTAATTCTGTGGTTTGTGTGTAATACTAGCTGACAAATAGGAACTTGCAATAGGGGCTGCAACAAGAAGGGTGATGTTATGTGTGTATGTATGGTGCATAATATTATGCAGGGTGGCAAGGGATGAGAAGTTACCACACTGCAGAATTAGGCTTTATCATGGTGTTTGTGGTCTTCTGTATACTGAAAAGTGGGAAAACCATAAATGCTGTGGTAGACGCAACTGTTGTCAGTAGTGAGCGATTTTGGCTGGGGGAGACTTTGGTAATGTATTTAACTGTTGAACTTCAGTGGTTATTTTAGTGGGAGGTAAGAGCGCTGGGCCAAACTGGGACATCTTTGTGGATCAAACTGGAAAACTTTCAAAAAAAAAAAAACCAACCAAACAAAAAAAAAAACCAACAAACCTTGGGGGAAATTTAAAAGAAAGAAAAAAATGTAAAGTACATCTTCTGTGATCATTGGAAACTTTTTTGGTTTTATGAGGAAATCTATGTTTTTTCATTGACTGTCTTATTTGTTGATACAGTCTTTCTTAGAAATATATTCCTGCTAAAAATAAATTGATTTTCTTAAGAAATTTTCAATTCACTCATCCCATCATTTTTTATGGATCTAGAATTGAATATTCTTGTGTCTCTGGTTTCTTTATTTCTCTTCTCTCTTTTTTATTTTAAGAATTATCGCTAAATTCAGTGGAATTTCTTGCATGAGCAAACTATCCTGGTCCTGAAAAGTGTCGTTCCTTAATACATTCTTTGGACATTCTGAGCTTGATTCAGTTACCTAACAAATGTTGTGAAGTGCCACTTGAGAGGATGCTGAATACCGGACTGACTCACAAGGCTGGTGGGTCTAGCAGAGCATATACGGTTGAGTTATGCCCTTGGAGACTTGGTGCTAGAAGCCAGTTGAGATGTCTAAGAGCATTTAAGAAGCATTAGATGCCTATATATAGGCAAATGAATATTTTTTTCTTGACTACACCATTGTCTTTTCCCTTTTAAAAAAAATCCTATCACATATATGTATATAATAATTATTGTGTATATATTTAGTGTGAAAACCAAGATTTTTTTAAAAAGAAGCTTTAAGAAAACCTGATATAGAAAAGTTTTGTATCCCACTGTCCTGAGCAAATACATACAACATAAAAAAGATAAAGAAAGAGACATTCTTTTTTCCTTCTCTTGCAAGTCTTAATTTGCTTTTTTCACTTATTATTGTAGGGATTATTAAACATATTAATTTAAACACTTAGAGAGGTAGTCACACTGTATTTTAATTTCTAAGTTATGCACGGTACTAGAGGCTTAAAAGTGAGAACGTAGCATAGCTCTCACTTGAGTTTTCAGCTCTCATCTGAATGTTAACACTATTCAGTCTGTAGCCTGCGTGTTGTCAGTAAAAGTAATGGGGATAGTTCAGATCTCTTGACATCAAAGGTCCTGTTTCTCAACTCTTCTGTAATAATCTGAGCCTAATCAAAACCCTTCGTGGGGACAAACACCTCAGGGTGAGTTGTGAAAATGACGCCTTTTGAAATCAACCTATGAATCCGTGGTTCTAATTTCAACGTATTGTCTCTTCTTCATATAATTACTATTATTATTTATATGACAACTATGATAAAATTTTGAAATAATCAGGATGTGGAGAAATGAATATAATGGAAAAAGTATTTTATAATATTCTTCCCCTCCTACTTCTCAAGCAATGTCCAAGATGCAGCTAGATCTGCTTGTTTATAATCCCTTTCTGCTCCCTGTTGCACACTCTTTTTTCCCTAGTACCAGCTGACATAATGTGGGAGACTTGGTTTATCCATGAGTTACAACCTGGACTGGCATTGGGACATATATGGGCAGGAGATATTTTGGGGTGACAGTAGCCTGAATATGCCAAAATCCTGGTATAAACCTCATTGGACTCTCAGCAAGGCATTCCTCACCTCTCACAGGCTGAGTAAAGATCATAATAATAGGCATCTTTAACCTGAAACCAGGTTTTAAAGGATGTTACCAAACACTGGCCGCAATTGGATTCATCACACTTTTTAAATCCCATGAGCTATAAAGACTACACTGGGTAGACTGTAGAAGGTGAAAAAAATCTCTTGAAAGAGAAAAAGATAGAGCACTGTTGCTGGATTTTTACTTATTGTGGTATACCAGAGAGATCTTTTATTTTTTTCCCCTCACATAATCAGATAATTAAAAACCAAACAAACAGGGATTTCAAAACACAATTCCAACAACCAACATTATATGCTTATGATACAGAAGATTGAGAATGACTTAGTAAAGTAGATAGGAGCAGTGAAGAGAAGATGGATGTGAGGAGGAGATTACTTGCTCTTGGCGGTACTTTTCTTTAGCTGCTGTTGGACACTGTTCTTGAGAAAGAACATCAATGCAAAAAGGAAAGGAAACTACGGGAGAAAAATGGCTGGAAGATGATACCACTTTGGTGCTAAAGCTATTTCTTACTGTAAGAAAAGTTAGCTGCTTGGTAAGTGTTTTGTTTCAGGATATTATGGACAGCAGCTGAAGAGACAGGATAACTAGTTTCAAAATATGTAGTACTCAGAGCTCAGAAAAACAGTACTTTATAGCAGCTGAATAACTTCAGGCAAAGCTGGATGATACCTGACTTGAGAACTATATGGGTGTGACAGGAGGGAATTGGTTCTGTCTAGAAAAAAAGGTTCCATTGAGTGGGCAAACTACAGATGTGAGACTACATGAGGACATCTGGGGTAAAGAGTGATGTCAAAAAAACACCCAAAACAGCTGAAAGGGCTTGTGGGATCATCGGTGGTCCTGCTGAATCTAGGGGAAGAAACTTACTTTTGTTTTTTCCATGTTTAATGCTTTGCACAAATGAAGATGCTAAGGCAACTTAGAGATACGTATTTTTGAATCGGAGCCACATGATAAAGCATTCAAACATAATGCAAATAATTGCAAACTGATGTATCCAGCAGTTTTTTTAAAAAAAGAATAAATAATTTAGCTTTACACATGGGCAATCCTTGCTAAAAATTGCAAATCAGAACTCTTCTGTTTGAATGTATTTTATTTTGTTAATGGATTCACTAATATGAAAGGCATCTAATTGTATAATGTATTATTAGTCATTTTCTTTGGCATCCTATTAACTTTAAATAATTCTAATATTTAACATTTTATAACATGCACAACAAAGTTCTTCTATCTCCAGCAGAGGAAAAAACATGCATTAATAATAAATTTTTCATAACTCTTTCTACTGTGTATGTTGTGATACATATTTGAGCAGAAACATTGAAAAGCGAAGCGTAAAATAACAAAGCATCTTAGATGGCATTTTAAAAATATACATTGTAATATACTGTGGCGCTGTAAATACAAAAGCTAGAATATAATTCAGCACAAATAACTAGTTTTAAAATTGAGTCACATATAAAGTGTGAGAAGATATAACTAAGTGCATCCACTAAACATCTTTTCTTCAGTGATAGCTGAACTGGAGTGTATAAAATGGTGATTAATGCCTCCTAATGGAAGTGGTCTCCACCACAAGTTGTGAGTGCTGTGGTTGTGGCTGAGTGTAATAACCACACACAGAAACACTGATAATCTCTAGCAAATCCCCAAGTTTTCCTGGGCTAGAAATAAGATGACAGGTGACATCAGAAATTTTCTCCTTATGGCGTTTTTCCTTTTGTTTTAGTAGGTCAGATCTTGTTCCCCTGCATTGTGGAAGTATTATGGGAATGAGCAATGTCTAAGCTGCTTAACAAATGCACACTTTCCCCACACCAATCTGTTTTCTGGGGACAGCCAGGCTAGTGCTATACAGCATCCTCTCGGTTGGGTGCTATTAATGTTAATAAAATGCACTTAGCACTTAACATCTCGAGATCTCAAAAGAGCTTGCAAAGCAGCATCATTATCTTTACATTATGGGTACGGAAAATGAAGGATAGGGAGAGTAAAAGATTTGCCCAAGTTTCCATGGTAAATCAGTGACAGAGCCAGGAGCGGAGCCAAAATCTGTTGATTTATAGTCAGCCTCCTATGTAGTGCGCCGTGCCATTTCACCAAACTCCATTTGCCAAGTCCCTACTGTGTACAGAGACTGCAGATAAGGCTGCAGTCGCCCTCTGAAATGTGGATTTGGGGGTCAGAATAATGTGAAGCCAAATTAGCTCTTCAAATGCGGGTCTCCCCTGTGATGCATCTCCAAGCGCAGGGCCACCTGTGCGATGGATGGCGGCGCAAAGATCCTTGAATAAGCTGCTTTAAATTCCTCTGTGCTGGGGTTACTGAGTAAAGGGACCTAGTCCTCGAGGAGCTGCAAGTACGTTTTACATGTGAATGAGGTCCCGGTTTTCATTCCCGTGGTCCTAGGGATGCGTGGCCACGCACTGTGTTTTGCATGACTAAGCCTCGTGGAGCTATGTGCTTGCACTGAGTATTTTGTAGTTGCTTTTGAAAATGTCTACATTGAGATAATATATGAGCAGATATGTATGTTGAAGGGCTTGTGCTAACATCTCTGCGAGATACCAAAATATTACCAGCTATATTTGGTAAGTAGGAAAATGAGGAGCTGAGTAACATGCCGAAGGAAGTTTGTGATGATTCAGGAATACAAACCAAATCTCCTGTTTCAAATCCTTTGCCCTAGTCCCAGGGTCATCCTCTTCTCAGCTCCCTTAGGGGAGGCACAATACAGACCAAAACCTACAAAGAACTGTCTGTCTTCCTGCCACCATGGATCACGGGAACAAGCAGGCAGCCAAGGGATGGTTTTGGTCAATGTGCTCACCTAGAAAGACTGAGCATCCTTCCTTACAGGAGTGAAATGCTTTCAGATTCCTCCTCACAGTTTTATGCCTCTCTTTATAGTAATTGTATCAGTCATAATGATAGTCCCAGTGATTAATTTCTTCAGTGTGTTTGCATGTATGTGCCTGTGTTTCAAGAGATTGCCCTTGAAGAGCAAAAGTATGTAGTAAACAGGTCAAAAAGGAATTATTTATGTTAGACTAAGGGAAAAATATAATGTCTCCCAGCTCTCTGATTGCTTTTCTGGGATTCCTGCAGGGCTTGTTGAGAAGCTTTGAGCTGGAGTCCTCTAGTTTTTAGATTAAACATACCCCAAGGCACTGAACTGCCTACAAGGGGTTATTTCCCCTCTGCTGAGCCTCTATGCAAGCTTTCACTGGTCAGTCTTCCCCATAGTACGGGCAGCATCTCTCCTTAGCATTCGTTCTTCCTGCTGGCTAACCAGTTTTATCCACCTCTGGTCCCATCTTGGCCAAGTCTGAACTTACCGAAGTGCTTCCTGCAGTTCATCTGCTCCGGTTCCCTGCAAAGGTGCTGCAGTTCAGGAATCTGCTGACTTTCTTCCCACTGCTGGGACTAAGTGGCTGGGGTTCTGCCAGCAGAAGATAGGGCCGCGTAATGCCGTGATTTAATATAAATGCGAGTCGATGGCTGTTTGTTCTCTAACAGACTTTCTGGCTGCAGTCTGGGTGAATAGGTGTGTGTGTGTCTGAACTCAGCTTGGCTCTTCACAGCTCCACAAATGTGTGTGTGTGTATCTGCATACAGCTTGCTGGGGTTTTTTTCCCCGCTCTGTGTCTAAATAGGCCTTAAAAATCTGAGCTATTCTTCCTCTCTTATCCTGGTAAGTGATATCAGAGAGCTTTGAAAGACTCTAGGTCTGCAGTGGAGCTTGTAACTGCTATGCAATTTTGTGTATCTCTGCTGTTGAAAATGAAGAATTTAGGTTGGGCTTTGTATCAAAAAAGCTAATATAAGGTGAACAACTTTATTATACATCCCTATGCATTTAAAAGTCCCAGTTGGAAGAGAAAGCAAGATAGCAAGAAACACAAACATGTGTTGGATTATTTCTTGTTAAGCAAATGTAGTACTGTGAAAGATTGACAGCACGGGAAACTGGAGTCCTCCATTTATCCACACTTCATTTCTATCCATTTATCCACACTTCATTTCTAATATCTGGCTTCAACAGCAGATTGTAACCATAGAAAGGCTACAGACTCTGGGTGAAATGGCACTCCCTTTTGGATCCAGTTTTATAAAAGAAAACAATTATTCACAGAATGCATGTCTTTATTCTTTATTGCACATTTCAAAGTCTCCATGAATACTCATTTGCATGTGACAGCTAATGCTGCATCTTGTATTGGCCAGTAAGAGGCATGATTGCACTAAATTGGAAGCAGCAGGCACAGGTTTTCTTTTAAGAATGGGGGTGGGGGTAGCCATCCACTCGTACTGTTCTCAAGTCTTCAGTCAAAACGATTTTAGAACAGTTGCAAGTCTAGTTACTGGGATAATAAATCCCAAATTAACTGAATATGCAGATTTTGCTTCCATTAGGTTACACTCTTTAAATTGACATACCCCTCACTTTATCTTTTGTTAACAACCCCAACTTTTAAAGCAATTGAGAAGTGGAGAATTGAAAATACTAAACTTGTACTTCAGGAGTGAAAAATGAGGAGAGTAACATTCCCCACACTGGTATTATTATTTCTTTTTCCCCTCATTCCTTTTTGATAAACCTAAATAAATGCATTCACTCACCCTGCATAATTTTTCCAAATGATCTTGTTATCTGAATGACACACAGGATAGCAGAATCCCAGTAATGCAGAAAGGCTGCTGCCGGCGATGCTTACAATAAAAACCTATGTACACAGCAGCAACAGAAAATATTTATTTGGTAACACATTCCTATTCCCTTTTGAAATGCATGCAGTTTTGACTTGGAAGCACTGGAAGATATCGAGATAAATACTTCTATGGTTTCTATGTAATTCCTTTGAAAATTATCTGGAATATAATGGGGACAAAAGCTTCTCCTCAAAAACTACCCGAAACTCACTCTTTTCTTAAATGTAATCTCCCAGCAAAATAAGAGAGCATAATGAACTCGCTGCTTATAAATGGAGATTAAGAAAAACACCTTGAGAAGGTTTACTATAGAAAACAGCGGATCATGATCCTTCATTTCCAAAAAAGTTAAAATTGAAAGTTGTTTTTTTTTTCCTCCTGTTTCCCGACAGCTACAAAGCTTTCATACTTTTCATTAGAAAGCTCTAAAATGCCATCTGAATTGTAGCTAAAACATCAGAAAGTTTTTCCTGCATGCAATTTAACAACGAGATTACCTGCAGTACATTTTTCCCAGCAAGAAAACTATGTAAAACCATTGCATTCCAGTAACAGACAGGACTTACTTTGTAAGATGGATTTCAAAAGATCTGGAGGCTTCTGTTCCTTATAAAACTATGCCAAAGACTATTTAAGTGGCCAGTAATATAAACATTATGCTACTAACACTGAACAGTTTATCACATAAATATAATTGTCTTCTTTTAGAAGAATAATAAAAGCCAAATCCATATGTTACACATTATTTAAAATTGTTTTCTGCAAGATGTATTAATCCCAGCGAAGAAGCAATTCTTCTACTATAGGAGTATAACAGCAGTTTTATTTTATTACATTGTCATTGTTTAATTTGTTTGTTCCCGGTAGTAGTTTCACAGATTTTTATGAACTGTTACTTTTATGGAAAGTCAAGTTACAAATGATGGACGCTGTTTGCTTTCAGGAAAAGAAAGGTCATGAAGGTAGATAATGTATTTATTTATTTACTTACTGTACTCAACTTTTAAAAAAATCCCTCAATTCTTAGCAGAAGCTAAAATAACTTGTGGTTTTCAGACCCAGGAGGCACATATTTTGATATTGCTCCTCAGCAACACTGCTAGCTCTGCAGTCTATTCAAATTTGGGAGTAGAATTTAAAGCTCGGATAAACAGCGTTTGGGAGCAGTGGCTGCGCGGAGCTTACAGTTTGTCTTTACAGAAATGTGATCTTGTAGCTAAATGTCATTTGTGTATTTGTTTTTATGAATTTGAGCTGAACGTTAGAGCAATAACTTATTTGCTAAAAACCTCACAGTTCCACTTTGGACTAAGTTATTTTCCATCGATTAAAAAACAACTATTTTTTTTCCTAGGTAATGTAAGGCTTAATTTTGAATTATTCTGCTTTAGAATTTAAAATTATTAACTGTCATGTGCGAACCTGAACTCTAGATTACTCATAATGCAACTTAATGACAAGATGATACTTTAAATAACTTGGAGACAAAAAGCAGCTCTAAGAAAATCGACTGTTTAAATGTAACACGGAAAAAGGGTTTAAGCTGCTGAAATATTTTGGGCATGTAAATGAGGCTGAAATATCTGGCCTATTTAAACATGAACAAACCTAAAAATATTTTAATTTAAAAAAATAATTATAGCAGCCTCACCAATAAGACAGTCTTTGTAAGGCACCTAAAAAGTAAATGTAAGAGAAGGTAGATAACGCCAAGAATATGAAATATTTAAATTATAATACAAATACAAATCAAAATCAAAGTATAAGAAATATTAAAAAAAAAGTTAATATTCCGTTTTGTTTCATAGTTAACTCATTGTTATCAAATATGTAAAATACAAGAGAGGCTTTCTGAAATTGGATATGTGACGATTGGTTGTAAGAGCTGAAAGAAATTTCTGTGTGCTAGAAAATGCACGTTGTCTGCCTCCTTTTAGCCAGAGTCTTCATCAGCTGGAATACCACCAAGTTTCTTATTTGCTGTCCGTATCCCAATAGGAAGTACATTGCCATTGCTTGTTGGAATCATGATCAGATTCTACAAACAGTTATTTTCTGGATTTTAATTTATTTTTTTTTTAATGGCCTGTGGTTTGAACACTGCTTTGACTGAAGTTAGTCACCAGCAAAGCTCAATCTCATGTTGGCTCTTTGCTATATTGCTTCTGGTCTGTCCAGTTTTGATTAAGATATCTTTTACCTAAGGAAAACAAACTATCAAATCACAGGTTTTTTTTTTCTTTTTCTTTTTTTATCCCTTTTAATCCTGGTATACACTCTTCAAGCTGGATAATATGGTATGCATTAATACATATACATTTGTATAGACAAACAAGCCTGTGTTTAAAGAGATGCTAATTCTGGATATCTGGGGCTTAATGTTGGTTCTCTCCGTGGTGTCCTGTGTCAGTTCATCTCTTTGTGCCTCTGTTTCTCACTACACCTTTTGTCTGCCTTAATTGTTCAAATTATAAACTTTTTCTCACTCTCACTATGTGCTTTTATAATGCCTGACACAATGGGGCATGGATCTTATTAGGTCTTGTCACTACTGTGGTTATAATAATCCAGATGGTGATACTACCATTATTATTACTATTATTATTATTAATAATAATAATAGTATTAAACTACCACCACCAATAAAACCAATAATAATTATCATTATGCTATCTTTCCTAAGAAGAGTGTTCATAGCTCTGGCTGTGAAGCTGCCTTATTCCAAACTCTACAGAAAGTCAGTAAAAGTTTTAATTAATGAAGTTTTAAGGACATATTTATTTATTTAGATTTTGATATAAAAAAAAAAATCAAATTTATGTGCTGCAGTTTTAGAATTAACAAGATGAGTTTCAACATGGCCATGAAAAATCTAACTCATTGTTTCACATTATCATATATATTGGCCTAGACATATATGTGTGAGGTTTCTTGTTTGTTTTGGGTTTTTTTGCTGTCAAGGAAATTACAGCAACGCATTTTTATTTCCTTTGTCTGTGTGACAGAGTGGGATATGCTCAGGTCAAATGTTGAACTATTTTATTTTTTTTTATAAATACATTTTAGATTAGGGCATACTTTTTGCATATGTAAGCAAGATTATTGGGAGGGACTCCAGTCGCTCTTCAGCCTGAGAATAGTTGTTGACACTTCATTAAAGAATATCTGGGATATTTTTATCCTAGATCGGTTCAGTGACCCAGTTTATACCGCAGCCTCGGTTGTGTAGGTGCAATTCAGGGGACAATGAAGCACCACCCAGCAAGTCAAAATGAGCAGGTAGGGCTGGGCAAAGACATTTTTAACAGGCATTGAGCACTGAAGGCAGCTCTTGTGGATCCCTGGGCTGAAACCATCCAAACAACTGTCCGAGAGTGTTAAATGTAATTGTCTCCTGATTAACCATCCCCTTCCTGAGAAACAATAGACCCTACATGGGAACTGGGAGGGCAACCAGAACATGTGGTGCTGGAGCACTGGCAGAAAATAATATGGGCTAGGTCTGGAAAGGGTGTCTCTGGAGGGATTTGCCATCGCTAGACGTCGGAAAATCATTTTTGGGAGCAAGAAAGGAGGAAGCTGCTGCCTGGTTGGGTACACGATGAAGCCAGGGAGGAAGAGGAGCTGAGCCAGGGCATGGGTGCACCCAGGAGGTTTTGCAAATAATCCCGGCTCTGATGATTCTGAAGAATAAACCAGTTAGGACATCCCTGTTCTCAGCTTGTATTTCAGTCCCGTCAGCCAGGTCTCACTGGGGAAGCCATCACGGAGCCAGAGCTTGTGTCCAGGAGCACCCCTGGGAGAGGTGGGGGAGGCAGGGCTGGGGAAGAGCCAAAAGCCAAGAGGAATGGTGGGAGAGGAGGAATGGGAGGTCACTGCAGAGATCACGATTTGGAAAATGAATAAACTTGGCCCAAATTCATTTAACTTCTAGCACCAGCCTCAGATCTCCTCCCAACAGGCGGGTGCTAGAGCAGAAGAAGCTGGATCCAAGTGTACCCATTGGTAAAAAAGAGTGTGCTATATTTGAAACCTCTTCTGCCTCTGCTTGGTCAACTGGTGTGCTTTGCCTAGGAGGGAAAAAACATATTTCACATGCATACTGCTGATTTACTCTTGGAGGGCCAGAGTTCAAATTTTATTCAAGTCAGATACCAAAACATTGAATATTTCTCTCAATTTTCTGAACCCTTAATAACTTTCGAAACTGGACTAATATTTCCTAAGAACAGAGTTTCTCAGGATACCCTCTGTACCTTCTTAGCCTGGCAGGAGATACCGTGAGAACTATCATTCTTGTATTAATTTGGCATTTTTGCTTTAAAGCAGATTCTGTGAGTGGGAGAGGGAAGGTGGAATTTAGATACTTCAGAATTATTTGGCTCCGCGTCTATTTATTCCACAAATAGATAATATTTCAGTGAAATCACTGAGATTTTACTTTTTTGAAACCCTTTTGCCTGCCTTTACCGACTCCCATTTAAAAGTAACCTACTGGCTTTAGAACAGATGTGATCCTCTGTGCTTCTGAATGCTACCTTAAAACTTCTGATCTTCTCAAATCATGTTAAGGTCCTAGTATATATGCAGGAAATGGATGTCACTGAAGTTATCCAGCATCTGGCAAGACCAACTCTTTCTTCTTTGGGCAAGAGACTGCAATCACAGCGATGGTGATGGACTCCCTCCCCTCCCAAACCGCTGCACCCACAGAGGGAAGGGGTTGGGGTTGAGAGATGGGATGGGGTGAAGAAGGACTGCCCCATACGCATCTCAAAGCCCTCACACACTTATCAAATCTGTCATACATGTCCTTACCCTGTACTACAATTGAGTGCTTTGCAGTCTGCCATGTTCAGTGGGTTCAGACAAAATATGAAACCAATTCCCAAAGGCAGGATCCCCAATAAAATAAAAATGCAGGAAGCATTTAATATAAAGGAGCAGCATCAGCAGTGATAGAAATGTGGGGATTTGGGGATTTTTTTTGGTTTGGGTATTTTTTTTTGTGGCTTCATAAATATCTATTCCCAAGGAAAATAATTCCCAAAGGCAAAATAGTAAGGAAGCGGATTTGTTTTTCATGGTGTCAAGTTTGTTCCTGAACTGAAGGATTTCCCATGTACTTAGCAAGTGAGAGAAGTCTGATTAAGGCTAAGAATCTCCTGTTTAATTAAGCTTCTCTATACCCCTTGAGGGCAAGCACTGTCTTCATTTTACATATAGGTAAACTACACCATAGAGAGGTAAAAGGCAATTCCTTTTCCCTGAGCAGATGACACAAGCTAAAGAGAAGGCATCTGTGCACCTTCTGGAGGAAATCCTCCCCTTCTTCAGCTTTGTGGCATCAATACTTCCTAACGCACGTGGTAGACCTGCAAATGCTATATTCACCTTCAAACTTTGGGTGCACGGTCGCTGTACATGGTCATGTCTGGGACAGGACATGGGGCAGGCAGAGGGTTTGGATCCTACCTGTATGTGTTTGGTATCCTGCTCCTGGCTGCTTCCAGAGCTCACCTTAATTCGCTTTGGGTCATGAATGAGCAGTTGAGACTGCACAGACTATCAGTGGTGGAGTGGGGATGAAATCTCCCCAGGAGAAATCTTCATTTCTTCTAATGGAATTAACTCTCCCACTTAAAACTTCTAAGGGTGTCTTTGAGACCCTCACACTAAAGCTCTGCTGACATGTAGGTTGTGTGCTTACTTGCCAGGTACAAGCAGTATAAAAAGTGTGTTCATCACAAGAGATTTATTTTTTAAAGGTTATCAACCATGTATTACATTTTTCCAGAAGAAAGGTAGGCATCCTCAATAACATTGCTTCATGAAGCTGTAATCATAGAATCATAGAATGGTTTGGGTTAGAAGGGACTTTAAAGGCAATGCTACCATTCAGCATGATGTTGTAAAGTAATGCTAGTGTGGTATTATGTTAAGTTATTGCAGAATATATATTAATGAGTGTGAGCTCCTCAGGTGAAAGGTCCCACTAAATTCAGTGGAAGTTGTCATGTTGTTATCTGCAAGAACAGGGTTATATCTCCTTTTTTCTCTCATGCTTAGTGTAATTTTAGACACTACACAGAAACAAATTTTATTAGAAAACCTGCGTAATACTGTATTGAAATTGTGATAAAATTACTGGAAGTATTTGACATTATCTTCTTCTTTTCTTTCTTTGATACCAGTATTTTTTGTAGACTACTTATACAGACTGCACTAATTATTGTAGCATAGAATCCTGTGCCATCAAATAGACTAACACAGCAGCTACTTCTCTCTATATATCTCTTCATGCTTTCTTTCTCTGTGAGTCGCACCAGTGACAGCAGTTAAGTAAATCAAAGTTTATAAGACTCGGAGAAAAATTGTCATATGCTACACACAAAACCAGCTACTGTATTTCAAAGTTTTGGTTGAAGTAACAATATCAAAGGATCTCTGTCATATGGGAATATTTTACTCTCACATTCCTGCACTATATACTATTAAAAGGCTTTAGTAAGTGAAGCGCAGTAAACCCAAAGTGCCAGTTTACTACTGGTAAAAAAAAAAAAAAAGGCAAAATAGCAACAGAGACAAACTAAAACCAAATGAATCTTTCCTCTGGATATGCCTCGTGTGTGTCTGTGTGACAGGGTGGTTGTGCTTTGCTTTTTCTTCTGCCTTTCCAACAACAATGTTGAAAAAGCAAGAAGTATTAGAGCAGAAACGCTCTGATTATTTTAAAGTTCTGTGATCAGCTCCCTGTATCAGCAAAAGAAAACATTTCAGACCTCTCTTACCAGTTGATTCAGGTTGTTTCTTTTCTTAACATTTGCAGGGTGTCCTTTAAAGAAAAGTGCAGTAATACTCTGTTGCTGTTTATTTTTTTGCATAAGTTTCAGAGTAGGAAACTCTTTGGCTTTACTCTTCAGGGTCAGACATTTTAATTTGGGGGAGCAGAGGATGAGTAATTTAAATTACTTTTTTTTTTCCCTTCCCCAGAAGAAAATGCTCCTTCACAAATGGCCTTTGCTTTTCTCCTTAGTCAATAAATCATGGGAGGCCCCAACCTAGTAAACCTGCCTTGGACTGATGCTTTATAAGCACTTTAGAGTAGTAATTAATCAATGTGCCACTCTACAGCTCAGAACATAAGTAATATAGGGAGCGAGGCAGGTAATGTTTTCTATAACAAGATAATGGCAGAGCAGTGCCCGCACTGGAACCTGTCTTGCACAGGGACAGGCACCTTCCTGGGGTTTTCTTTTCAATCATGAAGTGCAACAGGACCAAAGCCTGGCCCTGGTGGCTACTGCTCCTTCCGTTCCCCATTGCCATTTGATGGGGTGTTTAATTTAACAAGGTCTTCTGCTGTGGCACGAGTCCGTTTTGCTTCACTTTCACCACAGCAAGCCCTGGAGCAGTTTGCTCTGCTCCCCAAAACCCTCTGTTCTTCAGGGAGGTGTGAAAGCTTGCAGAATACCTGTATTGTTTTGTCCACATGCAAATACAAATTGCCCAGGCTTGATTGAGGTAGTCTTCTTCCTTGGTAGTGTATTTCTACCTATATGAGGAGAGAACAGGAAAGCTTGAGAGTACTTACTCCCCCAAAGTAAATTTAGTCTTTAATTATATATCTTTGTTTTGTTTATTTGATATTTGTGTGTTTATTTTCTTGGCTGTAAACAGGCTACTTTAAGTGTGAACTGCAAAGGGAGAATGCAAATATTTATGGAATAATCTACTGGAAAAGGAGTGTATGTTTTATGCCAGCCGCTGGCCTCAGTCAATAGGAATATTATCACCTTTTGGTATGCCTCCAGTAAAATTGCACCTTTTACCAATATCTGGTTTGATTTAATACTGGAAAAGGAATGCAAAGCTTTTAGGTTTCAGTTATTCTTTACGGTATATTTTCTCATGAAACAATGCAGAGAAAGTAGCTCTTGACAAGTCACATTTTTCCACACAGTGATCTCCTGTTAGAGACCTGTGAGACTACTGTAATTTCCTTCCCATTACTTTCAATGAATTCCATGCACGTGAAAGAGAAAATGGATAGTGGAGCCTGAGTTCCTGTACTACCCACTGTGTAGGTACCGAAAGGAAGATGGAGACTTACCGTGGGATTCCTTACATTGCTCTTCTGCTATACATTAGCTTTAATCTTCCAGTGAGCAAAATATAGGCGTTTGTAACAAAAATAATGAGAGTTAGCCCTTTGGAGACTCTATGGCATGGGTCAGATTTACCTTTCAGTATCCTGATGTAAAACACTGAGATCAGAGAAGTTACACCAATGTAAACCAGGTGTGCACAGGCACATGCATATATATAGAGAGACGTGTATTTCCTTTCATTTAACAAACATATATAATTCAGACCTTAACCTCTACCAAAATAAACCATTGTTACCTTTAAATTGCTGTTTCTATCAGAGTTTTTACTCGCAGTGTCCCATCAACTGTAGATAAAGAAGATCACCACATAACCTTATGTCTACACAAAACAGCTCCTAAGCCTGACCATGCAAACATCATGGTATCCAAGCCCTGCAACCTCACAATAAACTTCTCTTCTGCTTGAAAAAATGTGAGCGACCACAATACACTCATCCATTTCGTGCGAATCACATGCACGGCTTTAGCTCTGACCTAGGATGAATTAACTTCTATTCCCAAAGCTATATGCACGGTGTTAAGTTATCTGGGGTTAATCTGCTGGAAAAAGGATTAGAAACAAGTCGAGTTTGTGTGTCTCTGAGAAATAAGATTTCGTCTCGGTTGTTTATACGTAGGCATTGAGAGAAATCTGGAAGCAACAGGGTACGTGGAGGAAGAGGGAAAGGGTTACAGCCTCGAGTTTCCCCGAGAAGCACAGCTTGCAGCTCTGCTGCGGAGAAGGTTTCTCCATCTGGCAAGCCTCCTGGGATGCCAGACTGGAGCAACCAGTTTGCAGGAGCTGTACGGGGGGACACCTTCCCCGGCCGTCCATCACCGCAGCCAGCCCCGTGCTGGTGCCAGCGCTCTTCCTCCTACCCATCAGCTTCCCACCAGTCTGCTCCGGGAGGTGAACTGGCTGAGCAGAGGGGCATGTGTGGGGAGGTGGTGGTTGCAAAATCTCTTGAAAATGCAAGGATATAGTATCGGTGTCCTCCAAGTAGTGCGGGTCAACGTGTGAACGAGAAAGAAGAGGGGAAAATCAAAGCAGCCGTCAGAGCAACAAAGGGAGCTCCTTGGGCTTCTTCTTGTAGGGGATAAATTAGGTTATGGGAAGTAAAGGAATGCACTTTTTGTGCTTTAGTGAAACGTTTCTAAACTGTGCAAAATGCGGCAATGGCATTTACTGTGAATGCTTAGTTACAAGCCTTTCCCCCCCCCCCCCCCCACCCCCCTCCCCCCCCCCCCCCCCCCCCCCCCCCCCCCCCCCCCCCCCCCCCCCCCCCCCCCCCCCCCCCNTTAGTTACAAGCCTTTCCCCCCCCCCCCTTTCACCCCGCTGCCCAAATAGTTTCCTGTGACATTAGCAATAAAAAGATGTGCTGAAAAACAGTTCTGCTTCAAGAAAGGGAACGCTCTGGAAAACTCAGTTGGCTGTTGAGGAGCTGCATGTTATACCTGGAGGTGAAATCCTACCACATGGTGTAAAATAGCCCTTCTTCATGCCCAAACAGCAAAGAAGTCTTAACTATAGCATTTCTGATAATGCTTCCATAATGTGTGTGTGTGTGTTCTCTGAGGCATTCATTTGGCTGGCACATTGGAAAATGGTTAACACAGTGAATGTGGGGTGTCATTTTTGTAGTGG
The DNA here is from genome assembly GCA_033628505.1 of Tringa tobata. Classification (NCBI taxonomy): domain Eukaryota; kingdom Metazoa; phylum Chordata; class Aves; order Charadriiformes; family Scolopacidae; genus Tringa; species Tringa tobata. Next base: position 3,719,877 of record JAHREE010000229.1, read on the forward strand.
AGAATGTGTGCCAGAAGAATTCAACTGTAACCACTAAATATTTGCTTAAAAATAATTTTAACCATCTGGACTCCTTTTTTTTTTTTTCTTATTCTTCTTTTGAGGTGGGGTGAGAAGGGAGTATTTTAATAGGAATGATTTGTGGTTACAAAATGAATTTGGTTAATTTGGTTACCACCCCCATTTATATGATGACTACAAATAGTCCCTAACATCTGAAGTTTTAAAGAACCAGCAGATTTTTCTCTCTTGAGCTTCAGAAGCTGGAAACGAACTTACAAAAGACAATAAATTGTTCTTGATGGAATAAATAGTTTGTGGGGTTGCTATTGTTCCTCTCGACAATACACTAACATGTGCTAATAGAGGAAGAATTGAAGAGCTTGCGTAGTACAGGCTCTTCTGCCAGGGGAAATTTTTCCACTTTGGAGCAGGGAATCAGGTTCCCCTCTCGCAGGGCAGGGAAAACGCGGCACTGGGATTCCCGGGAGCCAGCACCTGCTGCCAGTCCCGGCACTGGGAGAGCTTCGGGGCTCCTTCTGCCCTGGGCTCAGCAGGAAAAGCACCTGCTTTGGAGGAAACCCCAGTCTCACCTGCAAACCTCTATCTAGAAGAACCTTGCCAGAGTTTACAGGCTGCCTGAGATTCTTTCCCTTGGCCAGAATAAGGACGCTTGCTAAAAGCAGGGTCGGAATAAGAGTTTTCATGTCTCTAATAGTTAAAAAGGATTTTTGTATCTTTTTTTTCCTGTGTCTTACTCAAGAACGTACACCTTGTTTTTAAATATTCAGAGTTCAGTGACAGATTTTTTAGTTCTGAATCCAGTTAAATATAGTTAAATATAGTTGGTAGATGTACATGTTTCTATGTTCTCTGTGTCTTGCCTTAGCAGATTAAATGAATGTTTTATGGAGCCTGCTATAAATACATCTGTTGAAAGATTTTTATCATACTTCGAAATGCCTTAGTCTTAACAGCTACCTTTCTACACTAACGATGAACTAGTAAATGTGTACAGGAGATAAAGAACTAACAGAAAATAGGTAAACTTGCATGTAGTCTTCTTGCTTTAGTAGCTCTTGGAGATACTTTTCCTCTGTTTTCTCATACACTGCAGCACCAGTTTCATCCAACTCATTGTACATTAGGAACAATTTAGTATCATTGCATTTAAAATATGCAAGCTTTATATTGAGAGTAAATGTGTAGCCACGAGGTAAAATTAAAAAAATATATTAGTCTCATCATTAAAAAAAGCCTTTAAAGTTTCCATTATCCATTATGTCAGGTAGCAAATATCTTCTCAATGTAACTCCAGACATTAAATCTGTCAAGAGGCATGCAGTAAAATAAATGTCTGGGATACCTTCATAAACAAAAATCTTATTTCCATAATTCATACAGCTGGCTGGCATTTATTGGCACGTCAGGTGCAATGGGGACATTTCAGGAACATTAACATGTACAGCATCATTTGTCAACAAAGCAACAATGTAAGCAAATCGTTCAGAACTCGTACAGATTTACAGCTTTCTCTGCCAGCTGCTAATTACGGTGTGCTCTGCCTATTTGGTATGGTCTTTTTTATTGGAAAATGACAAAGGGGTTATGGTATCCCAGTTTGGAATATAGATGCGCTTTTAGTAATAATATGAGTGGTAATATGACTACACAGCCTGGAGTTTTGATCTAGTTGCACTAGTCTTATAATTGACCGGGTTTGATTGATGAAGGACAAAGAGAAATTCACGGTGATATTTACTTACTGATAGAAGTAACCTCTGCAAACAAAGAAATAATAAAATATCAGAGAGCAAAAAGAAGTATCCTTGCTCTAATATTGTGTTGTTTTTTTTTCCCTACTGAACATGACAGGGAAAATTCAATCCTCACTGAAAACCTGATTTGTTTATTGAGCAATGTTTAGCAAGCCCTATAAGTTACAAACGACAAATATCCTTTGAACACTGCAGAATCCGCTTTGATAAAAAAGAATTAAACTTTCAGCATTTTAAACAATGCAAAGGTTAAATAAAAGCCGACAATGCCATCTGTAAGGGCCAAAATATGTGCTAATTATCTGCTTTCAACATCCTCTGTGTCTGTCTGTCTGTATTTCTCTCCCTTCATTTGTTTGAGCTTGTCTGTTTATGAATGTATGTGTTTTTGCAAGTTAACGACAGCAAGTCAGTTTTACTTTTTATTTCCAAGCTTTGGCCAGTTTGCATTTTAATCTCATAAAAATATAATTAGTAGAGCTTTATGCTTCAGATGTATAAATTAAATACGCTTTCATAATTATTATACCTGTTATTCAGCCAAAGGTAAGAGGATTCTATTAGCTAAATACATATTTAGACACCTAATAAAATTCCTTATTCAGTTCTATTTCTTAGTTTCAGTTCATGAACAGTAACCACTATTCTGAGTTAAGATCTTGACCATTTAATTTTTAAGAAAAAAGTAATTAGACCATATTATGGATTAATCCCTTGCCAATTTTCATTTTTTAAATCAAAGTAATTTTAGACTTGGGAACTACATAATTTTATGCAAAGAAAGTATGTTTTGCCAACCTTATTAAAATCTTTAAAGACCATATTTTCTATAGGCTTCCAAAAATTATCCCAGAAAAATGTGTGGGTGCACCCATCTGTACACATGAATGGGCAGCTCGGAGCATAATTATCCAGTTTTGCACGTGCAAATGTAGGTGTTTAAGCACAAATTAGCTGACCCCCAGATTCTGCTGGTGCCTTTTTGTGAGCTGATTAATAATATTTCTTTGAATTCCATAATATAGGTTAAAATCCCCAAAGACTTTTAGAGAGAATAATAACTTTGCTGTAAAGTATCTGAGATTACTAAAGTAATTTAAAGTGTTACTGATGGTAATGAGGTGTAGTTTAGTGCCAGTATTTTGGGTGTTATTTTGGTTATAACAACTATATGATTCTTCCAATATAACAAGCTCTATCGGCTCTGGCTCCGGAGCGATTACTGTCTGACACTGCTTCTCCAGAAGCAAAATGCACATGTTCCAAAAGGAAAAACTAGGATTATAAAAAAATTGACCATCAGTCTAAGTTTGTATGAGCAATCACAGCCGCTTCCGAATAGAGGTTATTTTGTATTAGGAGCAATTTACCCATCTGGGAGAACAAAGATCTTTGCAAATGCTGAAGTGATTGACTTTCAGCAGATGCTTACAGAAAGTTAAAAACCTCAACTACTTCTGAGGTGCACAGCAGTTTTCTAGGAAAGGGGAGCAGTTGCAAAGCTTCTTGAATGAGAGGTGGAAATTAGTGGTCACGTTGCATCCGTATTAATTGCATGAGTATTGTGGGAGAGCAGGCTGTCTGGGAAGAGATGAGCTATGGGTATGAACCTCGATAGGGGCTTTGTGGGGTGAAGGAAGAAGTCAGAAGTGAGAAGAAGGGATGAGACGTAGGGCATTTGAGGGGATGTGAGTTTCTTGGATGTGGGGTTAAATTGTGTCTTCGTGCTGCTACAGGGGCTTAGGGATAATGAGGAAACAAATATTTAACACAGGGCTTAAAATGTAAGGTTGACGACCCCTGGAATTCACAATTACCCCCAATACAGTACTCAAATACAACAAAACCAGTGAAAGTCCAGATAGACCAAGACCAGTTAACAGAAAACCAACTTTATACTGTAATTCAAGATCGTTTGAATTTACTTTATTTGTGAAATTTTTCCATTTGTGTTCATGTCTCTGTACATTTGAAGAGGAAGTTTAGTCATTCCTTGATCCATAAAGATTGCTTTTCTTCCTGCTTCTTTTGATTCCCCTTGCCTAATAATAATGGGCATTATCTTATATCCATATTTAATTTTATTATGTCACTAGCATTGCAAGAAAAGGATGTTCTTTTCAAACATTGTAATGCATTTAGTATTTCACTAGTCATCAGTTAAATCAATTTTTCCCTTTATTGGATCTGAATTATAAATCAACTAGTCATTGTATGGGATACTGTATATGAATGTACAGTATATCATTATGATGTATCCTATAATAATGTCTCTTAGACATGAAAACTAAAGATGGTGGTTTAAAGTGCTGAGAGAGAAAAAATTGGAAACATCTGTTAGTAGGAAGTAGAGAAGACTTTTCATTAAAGTTTGTCAAGTGTATTTGATAGGAAGAACACACTGGGCCGTATTCTGCCACCCCTTACATACATCCACTCCAGTATCCAGCATCTTATTTCTATATTTCATGTAGAAAAGCCAATATTATTGGAGACACTAAAAAGCCAGCTCTCTACTTTGGGTAAGGCAGAGTACAGCAGCTCAAGAAATCCGAGACCTCAGGCAGATCGAGGATTCACAAGTTTTATGGAAAAAGAGATAGAGCATATTACAATAGAGTTGGTGTTTCGGTCTTTGTCTGTGCAGGGGTAATGACAGCTGCCTGCTCTTACACTGAGTATGTCAGTTTTGGGTAAAAAACTCATTTATTTCCACTTAGGTGTTATTTTCAAGAAGAGGAAGTTTTCAAAATGAAAAAATAATTTTAAAAAAGTGTGAGGAGGTCATAGATAAGGTCTTTAGAGGCATCCAGTTAGTAGATTTCACCACCCAACTTGCTAGGGACAAGCTGGTCAAAATAGAGAAAAAATGGCTAAAAGTTTTTGGGGTGGCGTGTTTAAGCTTAATTGCACTGGAATCCTTTTAAGCAGAGGCAACTGTCTACTTAAGGAATCTCAACAAAAGCCATTTTACATGTACACGGGGACTGTATATTGATGGGCTACTGCTCCAGCTGTGCGAACCCCGCTCCGGTGCGGGTGCTGCCAGCACCACCTCACAGCCTTGTCCTGGGGCTACAGGAGCTCCCGTGGGCGCTGGGAGGAAAACATGATATTTAGATGCTCATCTCACTCACATTATCATTTTTGTGTGCTACCAAAGGCAAGTATGAATGTGTGCCTGTACGTGCTCTTGGCTTCATAACTGCTTGGGAGCAAGACAAAATACCTTTTGCGTCCCTTGGAAGAGCACAGTGAACATGGATGCAGCCTTTGAAACTGCAGCAAAGACCACTCATACCTCCTCCTCCTGCAGGTATAACACCTTAAAAGCCAGTATCGCTCCTTGGCTTTGCAAGCTTTTCCCATTTCTTCCTGCACTAAGCGGCCTCTGGGCCCCATCGTTTCCATGATGACATCCAGGACTATAAAATCAGGCAGAGCGGTGGTGGGGCCCAGTGCGAATTACCCCCTGAGTCAATAGAAAACAGAATATTGCTTATTGATTTGGTCTGGCCTGTTGCGTAGTCGATGGAGAACAAACTAATACAAATAAAATGAATCAATTGGAAGCTGGTTGTGGGCCTCAATGAGTCACATGAAGTAGGTTTCTGATATCCTTTATCATCACGCACAGCCAGTGAAACAAGAGTGCTACTGTCTTCTGCTGGCGCAGAGAGTTACCTCAGGCTATTCTGAAAAAAAACGCTTTTTTTCTTATTTTTAGACCTGAATCAGCCCATGCTAGTAAATGTATTCTTGAGAATACAGATCCCACTTTGTTGTAAAGCCCATGGGAAGGCGGTAGTGTAACCTGTTTGGATGCAGCTGCAGACCACCTGTAGAGAAAGTCAAATTAGGGAGAGACCCCACTGTTCTTTGCATTAATGCTTTTTGTGTTGTGGCTTGACTCCCCCCTCTCCCCCCCCTTCGATGTATCTTTCTCAACTGGGGAGATAGAGAGCACATTTTAAGACCTTCTGTCCCTTTAAGGCATCTTGTGATTGAAAGAAGATTTGAAAGACTGTAAAAACTCCCCAGTCACCAATGAGTAATGGTGTGCAAGGAGTCTTAATGCTTTTAGGATGACTTTTCTTCCTGGTCTTCTTGCAGGTTTGGGGGATGTTGGATTTGTTTGTTTGGGTTTTTTTTCATTCTGTGCTTAAAAGGCACATTGATATCTCCCTCAAGGAAGCCACGCAGTTAGGGGAATCTTCTAAGTTTTCAATGAAAAAAGTGGTCGTCAAGAATTAAAGCCCTAACTTGCTGCACTTTTTTGTTCCATTGTTTTGTTCCCTTGTCATACAGATGTGTCTGAGTTCAGGACAGAGGGAGAGTTAGGCACGTGAACCAACTGGTTTGAGGAGATTATGTGTCCTTGGTATGAGAGGCAGTTTTAGTTAGTTCTCCTGTTATCTCAGTAGCAACTGCTTAATGCTTCTGGTGTCTGTAGCTTCTCGGTAGATTCGGCTTTTGTTCATTTACCAGGTGGTATTTTCTTGCATAATGATGCAATATCCTACCTTATGTCACACAAAAACTGCTTGTAATGAAAATTTCCTGTCATTACTTCATTTCACCCAGTTTCTTCATAGATGAATTCCACTGTTTTACCAATCGTTGACGTACTAGTTAACACAGGCAGAGTTTGTAGATGGAGGTAGTGTCACCAAGCGTTGCCTCATTTTAAATTCCTTCCTCTTGCTGGTGGTATCAATGTTCACTGCAAAGACACTGATGATACTGAATTTAATTGGTATTTATGTGTAAGGTCATGTGTACTCTCCAAGAAGTTTCTGTGTAACTTTTCCCTAATTGAAATTAGATTGAAGTGTTGCTGTGTACACTGCGACTTAATGGTGACAACGTTGAGCCAGCTTCGAAGCTCAGATGCATGGCACGCATCCCAAGAAATCTGCTATGATGCTCCCACATACATCTATGCATATTTTTATGGTACAAGAGACATAAGGTGTGGAAAAGGAGCAGTCTCTTTAAGGGGGATGTGGCAACCCTATCTGCCAGTCATCTTGCCTCTGCTGTTCTATTCCTTTTACAGCCATTCTGCCTTTCTGGTGTCTATAACATCTTTACATACGTGTTTATGGTCTGCACAGCTGTTAGAATCCATGGGAAGGTGAGATGCCGTAAGACTAATGGACCAGTAGCACTGGTCCTTTGTAGAAACGCTTTTTGGCTGATTTGGGGATGGCTTGCTCACTGATGAATGGCCATCTTATATTCCAGATAACATAATATATCTGACCGACACGGTCTGTGAACCGTTTTGGGAATCAGTCTGAAGCTCACAGCTGCTGTGCAATGCCAGGGCCCGGTGCCGCCGTTGGCTATAATGGCATCTCACCGTGAAATACCTGCAGCACAGTGCTCTGACTTCATGCAAGGGCAGACCAGTGCACCCTCTCCTCCGTGATGCATAGATAGAGTATGGAAAAGTAACTTCTCACTGGTAAAAGTGTTTTGACTGGGAGCCTAATTTATAGTGGCTCAGGGCATAGCAATGTGTAATCAGCAATGTCCTTGAACATTCTTCATGGGCTTCTAAGTAACTCTTTGAAAAGCATTGGTTTTCCTTCTAAAAGTCATTAAACTTTTTAAAGAAGAAGTAGTAGTCTAAGTTAGTAATTGTTACAGTGCTTTAAATACTAGTTAGCGACGTGAATAAATTAAATACATTTCAGGTACAATAGCAAAATTAGGGGAAAATCACTAAATATTAGCAAAGCTCCAAAATCTAACTACTTTTTGTTGCATGCTGTTTTAATGACTGCGATTTAAAAATGTGCATAATTCCAAAGAGATCACATGTTTCACATAATAAAAATTACTATGACATAAAATATATATTTTCTTAAAAAGTACTTGTAATATCAAAAGGACTGTGAAGTATTAGCCATTTAATACAAATTTATCTTTTCTTGCAGATGATTACATTTTCATTTTAATTGCTCACATTTCCCGTTCTGATCTTAATGTTTTATAGTAGGCAAGACATGCCACAAAGAAAAAAAAAAAAAAAAGATTTTATTTGTTAGTTAACAGTCTTCAGAAGTCCTAATTTGGCCAATGTGTTCTGCTGCAAAGTCTTGGAATGCTGTCTTGCAGTTTCAAAAGTGATCTTATTTGGCTTCCCAGAAACTATTATGCCTGGAGGATGCCATGAGAACAAGGGCTGCCTTGTTAACAAGTAGAAAACTCTCAAAAACAAGATAGGATCCTGATATAAATCATAATTTAGATGCACAGAGCTATGTTCACAACCACAGTAATGTAATTCATTTACATCTAGTTATTACTTATCTCCACCCGAACTACTAAGTTCAGGAATGCAGCTGCCTTGTGCCTTGTGACTCGGGGGGTTAGGGAAGAATGACATCACCAAATTTAAGCACATTACCATGCTGACATAGTGGCACCTTGTTTTCCCCTCCGCGGATAGAGCGAGGATTGTGTGCTACCCCCCATTCTTCCAAAGAATACCTTTTTTCCCCTTTCAAGCAGCTGCTATATGAAGGGTTGCAAATGTCACTTCAACTAATGATGAATGATGCTTGACCCTTGGACCTGTTACTATGAATTTTATGCAATGCTAAATTAATATGAAAGATCTCTGCTAGAAGACTTCAGCTATTATGCATGCAGCATAAATGATATGTTAAACAATCCAAATTTTTTTCTCATAACCATGGTAAAATGCAGAGCTGCTTTAACGTTTTGATGTGTATTTCCACTTAAGATTAGTATCTTTTAGTTCTAAAAATATTTTTGGTAAGCAAATCAGTTTGCGAAAAACATTGTCAAAAGGGCAACTGGCCCACATGTCTTTGTTGTTCGCGTTTGAATATAATTAATTATGTAAAGCAATAGTTAGTGGGAGCTTAACAATTAGTAGAATCTGTCAAATAGTCACACGGAAATTACTAACTAATTGAACTACTGGTCTTTTATTGTTTCAGGAAGCAGTACAGAGTGTCATTCTTTTATCTCATGAGTTCGTTATTATCACACATCACATTTTTCGAGCAGTATATGCTTCCTTGTAGACTAATACATAAATAACCCTCCTGGTAATGTCACAGTGTGCAAGAGTGTTTGAAATAAAAACACCTGTTTTAATTAGTATTCAGATTTCTGCCGTTAAAAAATGATAATCCTCTTGCAGTTATATGACATTTTTAAAGCTTTGAATTTCCATCTGTATCTTATATTATGATGTTTCAGGATTGTCGTGAGTTAATTATGTTAACTTCGGAAACATTGCTTGCATTTAGAATGAAAAACTTCAGCTTGAATAGCCAGGAAAGCAGATGCTATCTTTCTTGTCAACTGCTTTGTTGTGCGTTGCCTTGAAACTTTTTATAAGATTCTATATCCAAAAGGAAGTATAAATCTCCATTTATTTGAAATGTTACCCTAATCTAATCAATATTTTAATATATTTCTTGTGGGAGGGACCTGAATGTATCTCAAGGAACCAAAGACAGGAAAATCTCTTATTTTATGTTGAAATCCTCCTGTTATTGCAAGTCCATTCACAAGATTAATTTGAAGAACAGGAGAAATGCATGCATTATAAAGTTTAAAAATTGTTTCAAAGGATACCTTTTCTCTCCTGAAATATATGGCTGTGAGTTCAGGTGGAATAAGAGGAATTGGAAATATTATAATTAGGACACACATGGAGATAAACCCCACAGAAGGGAAAGGTGGGCACAAATACACCGCTGATGTGGCAAATCTGCATCACGTCCTATCACAGAGCAAGTGAAAATGCAAAATGTTGGCTGTGTGCATGAGCTGGAGGAGAAGGTGAGGTGTTAGAAGCGATTTGGTGTCTCCTCCTTCCACGTGAGACTGTGAGGCATGTGTGGGAAATGGGGCAGCATCAAGCCACTGAGTCACCTGTATTTCATTACACCCCTTCTCTGCCAAGGAGGAACCATAAATGTTGGTGAGGGTGTTTACACATACCCGGCGGGGGCGGTATTTATGCATCTTCTGAGGCTTATTAAGAGAAGATATAGTTGTGCTCATGGGATTGCGTGTGGCAGGGTGGCTGGAGTTACGTTTTCAAGCCCACAGTGGTCTTGAAATGTCAACCTTTTGGTTAAAAAGACCTAGGCAAGGTCTTAAATGTTCCTGTGTACACAGAATTAACTCTACTGGTCATGCAAGTCCATGCATTTCATGAACACAGGTTGGATCACAAACTTCGGGCTTCCATATTTTGAAAAGTATCATATTCCTGAAACAAAAGCTACTTTCATTACCGTAAAATTTTCAATGTCTGTAAGCAGGTGCTGTACAAGAGAAGCTAAAATACTCAGAGTGACCCATGCCTGGATCAGGACATACTTTAGTATCTGATTCTCAGCTGGCCTGGCTTCAGAGTGGGCGTAGCACTGAAGGTGATGAATTTGTGTGAAAAAAGTGCATTTACCGAGAACCTTCCCTATTCAGGATAACATGCGATTCTCAAAATGCATAAAAATATTTGAAAATTCATGTTATTATTAGCACTATTATTATCAAAGGACATTTCCTTAACATTTGAAAGTCCTTCAGTGCACTTGAAGATATATTTGTTTTAGCAACTTATATAATCCCCTCCTGTTTAAAGTTTTGTTTTAAATACATACAATTATCATCTCATATGCCCTGATTCAGTAAGCACTTAGAAGCATTCCTATCTTTAACGGCATAGCTAGTCCTGCTAATATCCAGGGAATGGAATTAGAGCTTCAGATATTAGCAAAAAGTAATGCAAATGTGAATTAAGCAACATGGTTTTGAAGTAAGTTGACTGAAGACTTTTTATTTCTTAGACTGAATGCGAAAGTTTGACACACAAAAAAAATCAAAGCAAGCATTACTGATATTAAGAATTATTAAAAAAATATATAAAGTTGAGCATTTTCAGCTGGTAACTAGAAGGAATTAGGCACTGAAATAACCTTCCAGTAAGGGTAGTGAAGAAAAATACTAAGAGCTTTTAGGCAGAGCCATCAGCAGAAATATAAGATAGATAGATAGATAGACGGACATCTACAATAGGAATAATATTGTTGTTGTTAAACATCTACGTCACATTAACTAAAACACATGAATTTAAGTGCGGTATAGAATATAACCATTTCCAAGCTAATGAGTCATTTGCATGCATCAAATTTATATACTAAACTTTTCCATAACAGTTAACCCTATATCTAATGTGGGACTTTGCTACTGAAAGCTCTTACTGCCTGTGGGGCAACCTACATGACATGAAGTGACAGTCTCTGTCCTACATAATGTTGATAACGATACTGTATATAGAGGTATGTATGCAACACTGGTATAGAGATGATAACAAATTGGCACATTAGGTCCCAATTTCAGCCAAAATTTCATGAACTGAACTAGGACATATGAAGCATGAATTATTCTTACGACCCAAATGCAGACTTGGGTTCTCTGTCTTGCATTTTTTGAGATAGCTCACTTTATTGCTAATAGAGAAAATAAGTAATGCCTAAAGGCAAGGTGCAAGTATTAAAGTGTTAGTTTGAAAGTATTTAACAAAATTGTCCTTTCGTTTTGAATAACTTGAATAAAGTGTTTAAATGACCTCTTCCTAACCAGAAGAGAATATAGAGAAGAAATTAAGCTTTATTGGTAAATTAAAGCCCAAATCCCATGGTTGATGAGAGATATGGTCCGTTTGAAATAGTTACACTTTCAGACTTTCTCTTCTACAATCAGCGGGTGGAGACCAACATAATCCAATTAATTGTAATTCCCTTTTGTGGCACTGGTACAGTGGTGAATGATATAGTAAGTCCATTGAAGTCTTATCTTTGGTCAGATAATCCAAATGGATTCATATTATGAAACAGTCCTTTATAAAAGTTCTGATGAACAGAAGTGTTTTGACTTTAGTGAACCAAAAGATAAATTCTGTACAAAATAAAATGTTTTGTCCTTGACATTTATAGAGCTTGTATATACCTGATTTCATGTAAAAGTACTTCTTTCAGCTGGCTTATATTCAAAGAGGCCTTTTATTTTAAAAAAATAATAATGAAAAATCCAGAATTTGTTCTCTGAACATCCTACAAACTGGTGTGTGAGAACAGAGATTTACATGTATGGGTAATCTTTATTCTCATAAATAGTCCCATTAAAATAAATGTGATTACAGATGTAAGGAATATAGGTATAGCATTTTGAGAATTGTTTCAATTTCTATTTTTCTAATAAAACAAGAATGTTCAATAATATTCCCTATAACTGTAAACAAATCATATATGTATGTTCCTTTTCAGTGTTGCAAGTGGACTAGGGGAATTGCTTAATTTTAGCTCAAGCTTTGATCCATTTACATTTGGAAGTCATTTACATAAGGGAAGTCATAATGATCTTTATTGTTTTGTTAATTATTTCCTTTGATTATTGAAACTCACTCACTGAGGCACAAGCTTATTGTTATTGGGGTCATTCCCAATAATATATTTGGCTATGTGCAATGAGTAAGGATTGGGTGGTATTCGTGTTTTTTTAATTGTTTTTGTATAGACCTTTTCAGTTTAACAATCATTGGACACAAGATTGATTTAATGCATCAGTGGCCTGATCCAGTGCTACACATTTTGGATTTCTCCTTTCCTTTAAAGTTGTCTGTACCAAGCCCACGTTACGGCAGGAGTGTTTTCACTTGTAGCGTGTTGAAATCTCATATTTACTAAAGGATACTGAAATGTCGTGTGTGGGAGACAACACACTAGACCATATATTGAGGTCAGATCTTTTCAGAGTGTCTCAAAAATACTTTTTTTTTTTTTCCTCTATTCCCCCCTTCCCTCCCCCTTAAACTGTCTGGTTGAAATGTAATACAAAGAATTTTTTACCCTTTGGGGTGCATTACATATGAAATAATTTATGACCCATGAATCACAAGAAGGCGGTGAATTAGGTTTCAGATAAGTCTGCCAAATATTACAAAACATTGTGTACAGATTTTTGGACTATGAAAAGGCTTTTGACAAGAATGGAAATAGAAGCAGTGTTAGAAACAGCAAGAAGGGGAAGAACAGAAGAGCTATATGACAGAATCCTGAAGCACTCTGAGTTAGTAGTACAATTAAAAAGATAGGAATATGAACATATTTTTGAAGTATGAAAATGGGACAGAGAGTCATTGTCCAATTCCTTTCTCTATTAGATCTTCAGAGCCTTCAATTTACTTAAAATGTAGATTTATAGACACTGATACACACAATTCTGATAAAAGACCTGACTGTAAATGGGGAAAAAAAAGAAAGAAACCTCTACAATTCGGTTGCAGATAAGCTTACTGGAGAGCAATTACACCATAAAAAAAGTTAATAACAGATTTGAAGTTGGGAGGGAGATATTTACCTTGACTTAGTCGTATGTATAGACAACATATGACTAGGCGAGGAAGATCAAGCTGAAAGCAGAATTCAGAATGGACTTTTGCCTTTGAATAGTAAAATGTATCATGAAAAGTAAGTTCCTGATCTAGACCAGTATTTGATATTTGTGTTCTGCAGTCTAGGCTATATTAGCTGGCATGGAGAAATGAGAAAGTTCAGGATAAAGAGGGAAGAATAAACAGAAAGAAAAGCAACGAAAAGTGTGCTTTAACTACTGGGAAGAAGCTGAAGTTACCCTCAACAACTAAGTAGAGAGAATTAGATAGAGGACAGAATCTTACCACTGTAAGACAAAAGTAATTTTTTTTCTTAGCATAGCAATTTAATTACTATGAGTTGCAGAAAGTCTGCCAAGATCCATCCTTGTGCTTGGGCAATCTTGGTGCTCTGAAGCTGAGAAGCCTCCACACCGTGGGAGGGTATGAGCTGGGTAGGAATTCCTCTGTGCTCTTTCTTGTCCCCTTCTTTAAACCCTTGGGGATTTTCTCCGTACTTCTTTGACCCCAAAGGAAGGAATAATTTGGCTCTGCAGGTTTCAGTTGCTTAGGCTGGGAATGCCTGCTCCTACTCGTTAACAAGTCACCTCTGAGAGAGTCTCTCAGAAGTATGTTGATCTCTAGGCCAGTGGACTCTTTATTCTTAGGGAGCTTTCAGCTGCATTTTGAGGGGAAATATTCTGTATTTAAAATCACTCTTTCTCCCATGCGGAGTAGTTGATTCAGCTAAATTCAATCAATTTTAAAAGTACTTGTAATTATAATCCTATTACAGCAATTATTGCTTCACATCACAATGATAGAACGTGCTAAGTCAAACCCAACATTGCTGCCATCTAACCCTGTAGCAGGTATTGGCAGTGAATGATGTATGAGTGTCTTAGTGGAGATACCTGTTTCTGTCCACCAAAAGGATTCTCCTTTCAGTCCTACTGTGTATTTTTTATGCTTCCAGTTTCAAACAGCAACTGATGGCCTAGAAATTTCCCTGACACTTTGGTGTCGCTAGCTGACCACTTTTCTAAACCTTTGAACTACTCTGCCTGCTCTCGGGATGTGCCATTTCTGAACTTCTCGAATGTGCTGGATCTTTTGCGCGGAAACAATGGGATAGTTCATCCCCCTCTTACTCTGCAGACTTCTCTGGAATGATGCGAGGATGAATATGACCCAGTGTGCCCAAGTACAGAAATCTTTTCTTTTTCCTGGCGCAGATTGAGATTTAAGTTAGCAGAACTTGGTTGTTCCAGCATGCCCCCAGGTCAGAGAGCTGTCATTTCAGAGAACTGGCATAAACACCACAGAGATGTTCTGCTTTTTAGCTTAAGTTGCTCGGTAATTTCGTGCCTGGGCTCCATGGAAATGGGTACTCCAATAATAAACAAATTCTCAGGCATTGTAACACTGTGCCTTAAATTTTCTGTTAAAAGGTCATGTCATGTTCCTGTAGAAGAGAAGGAGTAGCGCACACAAACTTTGTCTTGCTGACTATATCTTTGATAATTCATCAGCAGTAGCATTGGATGGTTTCAGGGGAAGCTGCTTAGAAATACACCGTATACAAAATTTCGTTATTTGCTTAGCTGACATTTTCTTTGATTTGTTTAAACACTCTTGGAAATGAAGGACCATACCCTGAGTGCAGGCAGGACCCGAGCCTAGCAAGAGAGGGGAGGAAGTTTTCTCCCTTTAACTGGGAGAAAACTCACAAAAACCTGGCTGATCGAGGAGAGCTTTGCATGAGTTGAGGCTTCTGCTGTAGTATTTCATCAAAGTTCAAGGGGTTGTGTGCACTTTGGAGTGTGTATATGAAATGCAATGTCAGGTCAGGACCGCTGGAGCGGGAGGAAGAGAAGCATCATGTGCCGCATCGCCAAGGGGTGAGCTCCTTGTCATATGATGAGCAAGAGCCTTCACCACCTCACAGCATCCCATTGCTGTGCTGTCTCCAGACTCTATTACTGCTCTAAATTGAGTGAAATCACTTCGAAAGAAGCTGTTTGTCCCAAATAGCAACACTTTGCAGTAATTTTTGAGCTCCTATTGTCCCTGGGTGGGTTAAGAAGGTTGCTGTGTCTCTGCACTAGTGATCAGAGAAGCTGTGGCTTGTGAAATGCAGGTATAGCTATGGAACACACATACCTTCAGTGTATAGAATCATAGAATTGTTGAGGTTGGAATGGATATAAATTAATATTTGTGCTGTCAGCCCTGAGAACAGCTCTCACAAAGGGATTTAGCGATGGAGTGTGTTGATGCAAGGGAAGAACTCCTGCTTGACTCTGTTCTTTCTTCTTTTTTTCCTATTGAAGACCTTAAATAACAAGCAAATTCTTTTTGAAGAATATAGTAACTTTTAAGAAAAGGAGGAAAAAAAGGGGGGGGAAAAAGAAATAAAAGAAAAAGAAAAAAGACGTGTCTTCAAGTTTGAGAAAGAAAGAAGAGGAATGACACTGACAGTTTGTCTTTTCCTAGTATGTGCAAGAGGAATTTTCTTCTCCTCCTTCAACCACAGGCCTCTGTTTCAGATCTCTCACTAGTAAACTGTCCATTGGGATGAGTCAGTCCAGCAAGTTTCCTAAGTTTTCAGTCAACTGGGAATGCATTGTGCACACCCAGCTCTTCTGAAAAGACTTCGATGTGAAGGAAATGGTATGCATTAGCTAACAGTGCCGAGCAGGGCTTTCTCCAGGGGACATCTCCTTTGGCACATGTGCTGGCCTCTGGGATGGAGACTCCAGTGCGCTGTGATTTCTCACCCTGGAGCTGAGGGTCTATCAGTCCCCAAATGCCAAAGGTTTGTAGGGGACTACAGAGCTGTCATGTCCAAGTGCCTTCCATGCGGCCGGCAGCCTGGAAATGATGAAAAAGGGAGTGACGTGAGCAAACAGATTTCAGCCTGAGACTCAATCAGACACATCTCACCAAAGGCTTCAGAAAGTTTTTTTGAGGCATAACCTCCATAGCAAACCAGGCACTGATAGTTGGGTTTGCAGGATAGTTGGGTTTGCAGGAACTGCTTTCCACACTATTTGAGGTCATCCATGAGACCACCTGGAGGAAGACATACTAACCTAAGTGATGGGTTGCCCAGAGAGGTGGTAGATGCCCCATCCCTGGAAACATTCAGGGTCAGGTTGGACGGGGCTCTGGGCAACCTGATCTAGTTGAAGAAGTCCCTGCCCATGGCAGGAGAGGTTGGACTAGGTGACCCTTAAAGGTCCCTTCTAACCCTAACTGATCTATGATTCTGTGATTCTAAGTAGATCCTCTGAACATAGTGCTCAGGATTTAATGGCAGCACGGGCAAAAACCAGTATATAGCTGGCAAAATATTTGTATAAATTATCTTAAAAGAAAAATGGATGACCAGTGCTTTCAGATGACTGCATTTTGCTCCCAGAGTCTAGTCTAGATCCCAGGCAGGGCATATGGTTAGAGGAACCACATCCATTTTCTTTCAAAACTGGGCTTTCTGTACTGCTTTGGTTGATTTGCTGTCCCCCCTTTTTTTTTTTTTTGTTTTTCATCTTTAGCTGATCTTTCCATAGATTACTTTCTTCCTTTTTGGACACGGATAAGCTTATGAGGGTATGTTGGGTATGTTTAAACCAAGGCTGAACTCCCGTTTGCTTCTACTGCAGACATTGCTAGTGCCATTAAAAATGTGTATGGCTGAAAAGGCTGATTTACTAAGAATAATAACACAGTAAAACACACATTCTCTTCGCCAATGTATTGTATATTGACTTTTTTTAACTAATAACCTTGACAGGTGCCCGCACTATTTTTTTTTTTACTTAATGTGGTCTTTATATTTTCAGCCTGAGTATTAGCATAAATTTTATGGGATTTTCTGGGCATATTTGTGTCTGTATCTAAGATATATGATATCAACTGGCAGTGATGGTTGAACTAATCAAATACTACTGACAAGTTAAAGCAAATTTTTAGGACTGTGAGATTTTGAGCATCTTCCCAGATACAGCATCTCCTGACTGAAAGCAGTCCTTGACTGTCAAGTTTAAATACCAGATTTGGGACTTAATCTTTATATAAGCAAAACACCCCAGTAAGAAATATGTCTGATTAAAGCCAAAAAGTCAGGTCCACCCCCTAAACCTAGCCTGAAATGTGTGTGTGTTTGTTTATGGCCCTATTGCCATGGTATGTGAGCGATTCCAACCAGTGGGAACCAAACGAGAGTCTTACACTGAATGGACTTCTATTTTCTTTTTAATTTTTTTTTCTTGACTTGGCATTTGTTCCTTCTAGCAAACATTTTTAAAAACTCTCTTATTGCTAGAGGGAAAATTGACACCCTTTGCTTTCACGATGATACATTCCTAACACGTTTCCTTGAAGAGCTGGAAATGGTGCAAAAATCTGGTAAGATAAGTCTCTATAAAGCCTTAGAAGTCAAGCATTCCACTTTAGACATTTAAGACAAATGCATGGCAAAAACAAGTTGTTTTTTTTTTAAGGTTTCTACTTAAAGTTCTGTGCCAAAGCTACAGTACTTATACATTTTCTAAATGTGTTTTAAGCAATAAGTTGTACAACATTTTTAGAACATGTGTTAAGCTATTTCTCTAAGAATGAAGCTCTTAACAAAACATAAGCACTCTGCATGAGATCTTAGCAGCAAAGTGCTTAAAAGATAAAGTAAGAATTGGTACCATGGGAAGAACACCAGCTGTAGAGCACACAGGTCCATTATGAGAAGTATGGTAGTGGGTAGGGAGAAAATGATTTAATCAGGAGTAAAACCAATTTTATTATAAGGGCACGCAGGGGGTGTGGCACCATAGTGAGAGGGACATTTCAAAATATCTGACAGATTTCAACAATGTGAAAACCCACCCTGTTCTTTAAAGTGACAGTAAACCCCATCAGGTCTCTCTTTTTGATGCTATTGTTAACAGTTGACTGTTTAAAGCTGGCCTGCTAAGATGCTGTCGATCTAGTTCAATAGTGTGTGGCAAAATAAAAGGCTAATTGTTGAAATACGATCAATCAAATATGATCTCAGAGTCTAAAGAAGATCCCCTCTGGTAACTCATTTGAGATCAAATCATTACTTTTATGATTGAGGTAATTCAATGGGAAGAAAGAAAGAAAAAAAAAAAAGAGGGGAAAAAAAAAAGGGGGGCTTGAAACCAAAGAAACAAGCAAGACAACTGAATGAAATGCACAAGTCTGCCTTTGTTCCAGCTTTGTCTCACATTACTCCAAGTCAAGGAATTTGGTCCAGTCCTTTATTTGTATACATTTCCTGAATCCAGAAATTTAAAGGGTATTTAATAATATTTATTAAATGAAAGTTGAAAGACAACTCTATTTCGAATAAGATTTTCTGTCCAAAAGTAAACTCTATAGTGAGAAAACTATTATGTTAAAGCACCAGGGATCTGGAGTTGTGGGTGTCCATGTGTCTCCAATAATTTTACCATTTTGTTTAACAACAGTTCAATAAAGAGGCTGCTCTTGAAGCCAGCTGAATTGCTAAACATGAAATTTCAGTGACATTTAGTAAAACATTTCAGGATTATGTTGCTTCAAATTAAATTTGTTCAGTAGTTTTCATGGTTGGCCCCCGATTTGCATTCAGACTGAAATTTTCTAAAAAAGAGAATCATAGCACATGTGAAAAAAAGCAAACTCCATTTTTGGAGTAACAGAACTTGGAGAAAGCGTGTGTCATTTTAATTTGGACTAATAAGGATTTGCACTTTCCTAGAGTTTTATATGGATTATGATCTCACTGTTTAATATGGTCTAACAGTATCACACTACTAGAATTAAAAAGAAAAAACAAAACCAAAGAAAAACAGCATAATCATCCAATCTTGTTTTATTTTTATTAGAAACTCTATTTTAGCATTTAGTTTCTTTTATATTTAAATTCCTTAGCTCAGTCAAGCTTCAAAAGAAAACATTTTTTTTGTTTGCAAAACAGTTTTGTAAGCACTTGTGGTTTGTCTTTAGCGTGTTATCATTTTTGACAGCTTTGCATAGCCTAGGTAGGCCAACAGGGGTCTGTCTAATATTGTTGCTGGGCAAATCTTCCTCCCAGAGACGAAAACCAAACAAAATATTTTTGAAGCAGTAAGAAGGAATTAATATCCTTTCTCTCGCAGTACTCTATTCCTTGCTGACATTACATTCAGGCAAAAAAAGGAGAAAAGCGTTACCCATTATTCCCTTGTACATAGCAAGGCTAACACATGTAAAGCAATAACTCATTTTCTATTGCCATGTTTAGCATATGTCTCCTGTTGGCTCAGCAAGGCCTTTAGGCCGGTCCCTTGAGCCGGCCATCGTTGGCAACTCTTAGCCCCTCGGCCTCAAAACCAAATAGCTTTGAATCATGTTGAGCTGTGATGCTAATTTTCATACTGATGCATTATGGGAATAAATGTATCTGACATACTGTGTCAATGGTACTGTCTCTTTGTGTCTCTTGTTTTTTGTTAGCTGCATTCCTACAGATGGTATTCCATTGAAAATGTTCTCTTCCTACAAAAAAAAAAAAAAAAAAAGAAAAAAAAAACATGCACAGCACCAAACCTCTAGGTGCAGAAGGCTGTTAACGGTTGCTGATGATAGTAGGCAAACATTAACATAATAATTAGTGTCTTGTAATTGTTTCATTAAAACCAGTTGTTCCATTTCTCCTCGTGTTTTCCCAGAAGAGAAGCTGAATTTGGACGACAGCCAGTGGGAGGACATCCACGTTGTCACCGGAGCACTCAAGATGTTTTTCAGAGAGCTGCCTGAGCCGCTGTTCCCATACTGCTTCTTTGAACAGTTTGTGGAGGCGATAAGTAAGTACATCAGATACAGTAGAAGCTACTGAAATAGCCTGTTATATAAAAATAATAATAAACTTAAAAATAGAAGAACAGAGGCATCTCAAATCTGACTTACCTTCCATTATCCGTGATCCTGTCTTTTATTGTTTTTGACTGCCTTTTACCTCCTACAGCATTTAGTTATTTAACTGGAGAAAAAATACTGAATTATTGATCTATAAATTTTGTATATGCGATTTAACTGTAGTGCCGAAAATGGTTTAGGAAAGGAATTAAAATGTGTATGTATTCAAAATATGCTAGGCTGATAATCCATATATCCCCAAACACAAGAGAGAGACTAATAATTGTGAATCATGTTAGAAGGGGCTGTCTTTATGTTAATCAGAATGAAATGCGTGTGTTTTGTTCCACAAGGTTGCAGACTCTTGCCTTGCAGGGATCACAAAAAAGAATGCAAAAACATTCCTGTTCTCATTTTCATATCTACCTTTGTTTTATTTTTATTTTGTTTAAAGTTGGCAGGCAACGAAAGTGTTTTCAAAGTCCGAGGCTTTTATTCTGTTACACGTCTCTGTGGTGTGTGTGCTGCAAACCCTCTCTGTATTTAATATATGCAGGTGCATTTTGTAAAATTGGCTTGGAAAAACTTGACTTGAAAAACAGTGATTTGGGGGTTTACTCCCATTGGAAAGTAGGGGGGGGGAGAGGGATAGCTTAAAGGGGAAAAGCCTAGTAGGAGATTAATTAAAGGTCCAATAGAGAAAAGTCTGTAGGAAAAAAACAAACCCAGTAAAGTACTTAGAGATCTGTTTTCTGAATGATGGGCATGCAGATTTGCCATTACTGGTAATGAGAGCTCTGTGTGCACATGCGCAGCTGCCAGAGAATATGAAACCCTTAATGTACGGCTCACTTTGATTTTATATTCATAAGAGTCTTTAGTTCAGCTAAAGCTTTTCAAGACCCAGCATCAGATATAATGAGGTTAAATACATCTCACAAGATCCTTCCCTTCTCAGTTATTTAGAGATGCAGTGCAGTTAAATACACAACCTAAAGAAATGCGGTACCTGAAAGTTTACTCTTGGAAGCTCACTTTCTTCTCCTTTCAAAGCACATGGAAACTAGATGGAGAACATCATCTTTCCAGCTTAAGCTCCTGTTGCACGGTCTCTGCAGTGCTAAGAGGGGAAAAACAATAAAGAAATTCTTACTGTTCAGTTCAGTTTCTGCGGTGCGCTGGGACAAGATGTTCATTGAAGCACCAGCGTTTGACCGTGCCTTTCAGGGGGTTCTCCATCCATCCGCTATGTCCTGTGGGAAAGGAGGAGATATGGTGGCTTATGAGATGAAGTCAGTTCACAGGCTGTAGCCTGGCATGCCATTCACATCTCTTCTTATGCATCTTATTCTGCAGTCGAGAGTTTAACACCTATACTCTCCCATTACCACTTTCTCTTCCTGATAATCCACCATCATAGTGGTCTTCTGGGGCTAAATAGAGTCTTTCTCCCCTTCATCGCTACTTTTCATTGCCCTTTGGTGTAGCTTTGGTTGAGCAAAGACTATTGTATTCTGAAGAACATTATCAGGACACCATGACCTCATTCTTCATGCTGTCTTCTTCTCACATCCTCTCTGCTAGTGCCCAGATCAGGGTGATTTGAAATCTTTTGGTGGCTGGGTGGGGAGGTTTTTGATAGCAAAAATAACAGGTAACCGGTAATAGACTTGAGAATTAAGAGTTTGAAAGCATGTCGGGAAGAGACTGTCTACTAAAGCATTAATATTCATGAGCGAGAAATTAATGTCCCTTTCTGCTATTTGAACTATTATTAATTCTTATTATGATTTTGAGAGCCATTATACACATTGATAGGCTAATGAACAGTCATTTATAGGGGGATTTTAAGACAGTTTATTCCTAGGAAGAAAATGCTAGCACTCTAAGACATGCTTTGCACTATTTCAAACCCCTAATTCTTGTTGCTTGCTTTACTGCACATCAGGGTGATTTCTACCTAATCCAACTGTCTAAAGTAATCTACGATTTCCAATCAATCTTCTCTTTATTTGGCCTTTACTGCCATAGTATCTACAAATCCGTATTCTTACCAACTCTACTTAAAAAACGTCTATAAACAACAATTAGGTGGTTTCCGTGTTTTTGGAGCTCTTCTGTATGCTAATAGTCCTGAGGCAAAGTAAAAAAAAAAAATCTCTTTTCTCTGATTTCTCGGCTAGTTTGTGCTAATTACTCTGCCTGGTCAGTACTGAGCTGCTAGAAAATTTCCCTCCTTCTTCATATTATTGTGAAAAAGAGGCTCTTGTATCTCTGTCTTCTCTGTTAGTTCTTCAAAAATGGGAATTATTAGTTTGCAGGGCATGGGTGTGCAGTACAGTTAGAAGAAGCACTTAATAAGGCCAGAAATAAACCAATCCGATGACGGCTAGGAAAAAGGTAATTAGGACACATTCCCACACTGCCATGATGATTATATTCTTGGTCTGGCACTGAGCACCCCTTAGTCAGAGCCATGCATTTGGTAAGTAAAATGAAGTTGGTCTAAAAACCTACCTGTAGAAGGTGGTAACAAGTTACCAATAATATTTCCTGGGGATTTAGTCATTTAACTAGAAGTTTCAGGAGAAGTGAGTACCCAAGAGGTGCTATGGACTCCTTATGCTGATGCTATTTTAAAGATTATGTGAAAAAAAAGTCCATAGCAAGCTTAGCGTTACTTTTACTGGATGCCGCTATTTTAATTAACATCTCTATTATGTGGACAGGAATAAAATTTTACAGTACTGTGTATTAGGGAAAGTGCTTGCTCTCCACCTTCAATTTCCCCTATAAATAACTTTAGATATTAGAACAATTTAGATATGACCAGAATATTAGAAGATAATTCAGGGCATTATAGAATCTCAGAATTCTTCTTGCCAGGCTGAAGCTGGGTAATTACTGTCCATACAGCTTATATCGGAGAATTTATAAATGATAAATGGAAGGCCACAAGACCTCTGACCTAATACTAATTTTGCTTTTTAGGATTTGGAAAGCAGTTTTTTCCAAGGACTTTGTCTAGTATATTACTGGCAAGTCATTTTGTGGTATTTTGGATGAAATATGCACTTCTAAAGTGTGCCCAAATGCTGCTATGAAGTCGGGTTCAGCCACACTTAAATTACTTAGCACCGCAAATAGTTCTATTGATTTCCTGGAAGATCAACAGACGTGGTTCAACAGATTGTCTGCAAGTAAAATTGTGCTTCATGTGAGTAAGGTGGTAGAAGTGCCAATAACTGAAACACTTAGTCACCTTATTTACAGACTTCAACCCGCATGGCCATACAAACTTATGCCAGGACTTCAGCCATTGAAACAAAAAAAAAATCTATGCCCGAAATCTGTGTAGAAATATTACCAGGTAAATGTGTTAGTTGATTATAAATCTTAATTTTAATTGCACTAGTTTTCTTGAAAGGTCTCAAGCAGAAAGTATGGGGAAAAAAAAAATATTTGTGTACTACAGTCTTCTGTGCAATGATGGTTGATATCCACAGCATAGGAAAGATTCAAATACCAACTAGTCCTTCCAGATCTTTTCCGCTGGAGAAAGCTGTATAGACTGTGCATCTGTATAGACAGTCCATCTGTCCAACTGCAGTTACAAAAAAACCCAACTGATATTCCACAAAGGAAAATTCCACCCAGTTCCCAAAGCTGCAACATCTGTCTCTGGTTTGGAAGGCTTGAGTTCAGGTCTTTGATTTTCTCTGCAACAGGTTGGAAAGATTACTGCATTGGAAAGATTTTTTTAAATGAGGTCTAGTGATAATGCCTTCATTTCAGTTCCTTATCTCTAATATGAATTTAATAGGTGTCACATAAGTGCTATAGATAAATAGGTGATTTATTTAAAATGCACACACAGAGACAGATGTGTATATTTATGTATGTCTTCTAAATAGAAATCCTTTTGCCAGAATTATGACTCTTCTGCAGACAGTTTTCTGAATGAAGGTATCTGTTACTGATGTGGGCTTCCCACTTCAGGCAGATGAGCACAGAGAGCAGATGAGACTAATAAAAATGTAGAGTTGCAAAATCTGACTTGCAGGTTTTCGGGTGGAAGCCACAGCCTAATTTGAGATAATGTCAGGCCTCAGTAGGAGGAAGAGAAAACATGGGATCCACATCAGCCACCAAGTCCCTGGAGAAAGGACAGCATTTGTAGGGCACCAGACCTAGTTAGTGGCTTAGGTCCTGGTGATCTCCCCCAGGATGAAGCCTCCCCAGACGCTCGGGCAAAGTAATCCTCCATCTCTGGAGCTCAAGTTTTTCAACCCTGGCAGAAAAGGAAGCCTTGTCTGCATGGGGAGAAGTAGAGCCACAGGCACCTAAAGGACTTTGAAGGTCACAATTGCAGCATCTAATTAGCTCGTGCACGTTCAGGGATAGATGGCGATTGAACAAGGTTTTTCAGAATTGTAAAGGTGAATTTAAGTGCCTAGATACTACCTATGGTCCACATTAAGTATTCATATCATTTTTGGGTTTTCAAGATCTGGATTTCTTTTTTTCTTTTCTTTTTTTTTTTTTTTTTTGATTGCTCTGATAGACCATTAACACTTTTTTCAACTGATTTCACACATATCCTTTCGATATATCAATTAGGGTCTCCTGGTGCATGCTAAGCAGAATTCACAATGTCATTCCTATCAATCCTCTAATCTTATGTGTTACCCTACTATATGGAAACTGAAGATGGTTATTTAGCATTTTACACATGATAAAGTTTTATAACTTTTTTGGTTATTGAAAGACGTTAGATAAAAAATTTATTGCAATTTTTCTGTTGTGAGGTACTGGTCTTGACTGGTCTTGTCTGACAAAATCTACAGTGATTAACACAGCAAGGAAATAAACTCTTTTTTTCATGAGAATGGAAGACTGTTTTTAAACCCACAAAAAGTAGCAGTGTTATCAGTAATTGTCAGTCTTCCCCATGTTGGTCAGTTGTCTTCATCTCCAGGATGAAGCTGGCATCAGTGAAAAGGTTTTCTCTGAGCTTGGGCTCTAGTCCTGCTTCAGAAAGATCCCCCAAGAACCCTCTGCCCACGTGGCTCGAGACAACATGTTGCAGCAACTCACATCTATCTGGGCAATGATCACGCTTCGGCCTTCATCAGGCCATAGCAAATTTTGCACTGAATAATGTAACTTTTGAGGAGTTTGCAGGAAAGCTGTCTGCACCAAAATCAGGCAAAAAATTGTGTCAGGAGGCAATAAGCAAATCTAGTCATCAATACATAATCATGATCAAAGAACAGAGCTGCATTGGTTGAAAACATCGTGTAGCAAGGACCTGCTCTGAACTACTATGCAGTGTTATGAAAATAGTAGCTGGGAAACAGAAAGGAAGTAAATACATTCATTTATTCTGACAGTCATAACATCCTTGTATCATCTTGGTGGAAAGTTATAAAAGATGTCTAAAGAGATTTTCAAAAGACATCTAAAGAAACCTCACTCGAGGTTTACAAAGAACAAGGCTCAAGGCCAACTCGTCTTGGAAAGACAAGTCAGCATATTGCACTGTAAGAAATCCATGACAGTCTCTTAACATCATCACGTAATAGGTTCCTGAGAAACCAAATCTTATCAGTCTCTGGCA
This sequence comes from Tringa tobata, assembly GCA_033628505.1. Lineage (NCBI taxonomy): Eukaryota > Metazoa > Chordata > Aves > Charadriiformes > Scolopacidae > Tringa > Tringa tobata. The sequence continues at coordinate 3,745,606 of JAHREE010000229.1, forward strand.
TTATGCAAATTTCTGTCATAATCTCAATCTGTGGGCTTCGAGTCCTAATCAAACTGCCTTCAGATTCACAGTTGGCGAGCCTCCTATTGAAATCGTTTTCCTATCCTCCATTTACTTGTCCAAGGAAGTTTTGGGGCTTGGCATGGCATCAGAAAGCCTCAATTTCATGTGAACATGGTGATTTATAAACAAATCCAAGGTCACTACAATATATTTCGCATAATAAATCATAATTAATACTGTTTTGGCCAAATTTAAGTATCAGAAGGCAGTAGAAACCCATAAACTAAACATGAACAAAACAAAAATATGTAGAAACAAGAAGAAATCAAAAGTTGAGGTGCAATTCTTTAAGAGATTTCTTAAAGAAAGGAATTATTTTTGTGAGTAGTGTAATCTTAGGGATATCCATCTGTGTAAATATGGTGAATATGTGTATGGTATATCTGTAGATGTATGTATTCCCCCAAGCACAATAAGACTAACAATAATAGTAATTCAGACAGTGGTACCAGGTATTTTCAGTGGAGATTGAGAAAGATTAAGTCAGTTTTGGAAAGCTTTTTGACACCTTATCTGGAAAGTTGGGTGAAATTCTGATTCAAGAATGATTAATTGATATTGAAATGGAAAGAAAACCCCCTCATGTTTTAGAAGAGATGTTAAGATGATATAGGACACAGAGAGACTATAAGGGAAGGTTTCTAATAGTTAACAAAATACAGATAAAAAGTGTACATTATCATCCTGAGTGAAACCAATAAATTAAAAAAATAGATGAGAAAGTGCAGTTTAAACTAAAGAAGTATATTAGTTTATAAAAATTATTCAAAATTATTCAAGTTGTAACATTCTTAACCATTAAAGCGACCATATTCTAGTGCAGTCTCCACTCAAATTCAAGGCAGTAAGGAAGTATACCTCCACTGAAACTGTAAATGGAGGTTTTTATATTAGTAATAGCAGCAAACTGGTAACTAAAGATGTTCTTTCCAGGCTTTTTTTTTTTTCCCAGGAGGTGTCAAGGAACAATATGCCCCAGTAATCTCCTAGTTCTCTTTCAATGACCTTCCCTTCACAGTTGCAAACAGTTTCTCTTCATCAGCATTTTTATGTAGATCTTTCTGGGTGTGGAAGCAAGTCTTTTAGAAAAAAAAAAATTAAATTGGAGGGCATGTCTATGAATAGATTTTTTTTTTTTATTTTCAGGTAGAAAAGAGCCCAACATGATCAGAAATAAAGGGCATTGAAATGAAAATTTGTGGATAAACCATTTCCTCCTTTTTTTTCTTTTTTTCTTTCCTTAGAAAGTTTTAACTTAATTGTTGGAAGGGAAATGAAAAGAAAATCTACACATGAAGGTTTAGCTCTTCTTCAGGGCTTTACTCTCTGAAGAAAGCCCAGGTAACACCTGTCCATAAGAAGCCCAATTCTAGACTGACTTTGCTTTTTTTTTTCCTAAACATGAGCATCTGCCTTTAAAACAAGATATGTTGTGATATTTACTAATCCTTTTCTTCTGTTAGCACACAATTGTGCTAAGAACTCTTCATAAAACTCTTACATGTGGACTGAAATAATATTTTAACTACTTTTTTCCTCATATGAACTCTACCTAACACAGTGTTCCACTGATATCATCAAATTAGTTAATTTACCTTTTGACGAAAAGAGCAGAATCTGAGGAACCTCATTGAAATGGTTGCACCAGTGATAAAAATGGTCTTAATATTAAAGGAACAGAAAAGGTGTATAATTTGATCTTATAAATATGATGAAGGCTTTCCAATTATCATCAAAGGAAATGAAAAAGTTAAAAAAGAATTTGTACTTGATTTTGCCATCATAAAAAAGTTTGCAGAGGAGGGATATGTTCTCCTCCAGCTTAGTCTTATTTGTTATTATAGTTATAATTTCTTTAGCATAGTGGAAATTTTATTGCGGATGCCTGGCCTGTCTCTTAACTCATGCTAATTATATTCATAATTAAATGTTAAACAAGAATTGACTAGGCCAACTGGCTTGCACAGGTGTTTGTGATATGAATGGTTTAATGCTTACACAATAAATTATTGGATACAAATCTGCAGTAATCTGCTCAGTGAGAACCTGTTTCAAGAACTTAGCTATACACGGTAGGTCTGGTACTTTGAAACCAAGACTTGCAAATACCACTTACTAGGCAAGATTATGGGAAAACTGGGGTTTGTCCTCAATGGCATAAGCACTAGCAAGGCTAAAAGGGTTTTTTTTTCCTGGGCTCTTACCTGCCATGGGACACAGGTGCTCAGAGCTTTGTTGATGAGGAGCTGGCAGAGTCTTTGGATGTTTGGTGGAAACGTCATCTGGGGAGCAGTGTGCCTCACTTCAGTTTACAAAAAAAGTTGTTTATATTTGTAACTGTTAGCCAGATTAATCACTGAGGCTCCAGTAGCTCTCTGTTAGCTTTATACCAACCACCGGCTGACAGAGTGTGGAACCAACAACTTGCAAATGGAAAAAGGCATGGCTTTCAGTTTGCTCCTCTTTTACTTACTTTTTGGGGCACAGAAAATAATGTATTTGTGTAATTCAAATTTCATCTGTGGTTAAGGCATTCTTTTTGTAGGGGAAAGAAAGGGCAGAAATAAGAAGCAAGCCAAATTGAGAGTTCATATGTGGGTTAGTGTAAAAGAATGGTGAAAGAGAAGACAAAGAGAAAGTGAGAAATCCAAGCAACAACATGGGGGGGGGGGGGGGGGGAGGGG